>JAGFNQ010000577.1:223313-334370 GCA_024364735.1 Boesenbergia rotunda | reverse complement strand
GGTATGACCTAATCTTCCTATGCCAGAGGTTTGTTTGTTCTAATTGTGTTAACATACATTTGGGTATAAGGGGAAGATTTATAGTGTATACATTGTTTTTCCTAGTGCCCTTAAGTATGATTTCTGAGTCTTGTTCATTTCTAATCAGGCAGTTAGAATTATTGAAAGTAACTATATAACCAGAATCACATAACTGACTTATGCTAAGCAAGTTAAAATTAAAGTTTTCAACCAATAGAACTTTCTTAATTAAATGAAATCAGATTTAAGCTCAATATTACCTGACCCAATTACCTTGAGTGTAGCATTATTGCCAAATGCCACTGAGCCTAGGTTTTTGAGTTTGAGCTTGGGTGAACTTCAATTTATCTCCAGTCATGTGTCTGGAGCAACCGCTATCCAACATCCATTGGTCCAAATCTTTATGTTCCTACGCATAAAGAATTTTCTTGATTTGGATCCAATTAGAATCAGGAATAGCTTAAATTGAGTATCACTGCCTAGTCTGTCTCACCCAAATCTAGGGTTTTCAATCACGTTAACCTTATGGGTTTTGTGAGACAGGTTTTGATAGTTTTGAAAATTTTGATTAAGTTTGAAGGATAATTAAATTCTGAAAACTTAATTAATTAATTTTGAAATTCTTGAAAAGATGTTTAAATCTATGCTTAGCTGAAATTTTGTGTTAGATTCGAATTTGACAAAAATTAATTTGAATTTGAATTTCAAAAATTGGCTTCCAGGTCTTGGCGAGGCACTAGGCCTTCTTTGGCCGAAGCCTTATGGGATCATCCACCCTTTCCTTGACAAAGCCTTTTAATGAAATTTCATTTTCAAAATCAATTTCTGAAAAATTTCTGGTCTAACTAGTTTGGGTTTTGGATCGGTAGCTTCGGCTAGTTCCGCCAGTCTAAAGAGACCAAGTGAACTTGATCTTATTAGAATTGGTTTCCCCAACGTACTATCATCTCACCTCTACCCAATACTATGTTGTCAAATTTCAGCTAAGTTTGTTTAGTCCTTAAGCTAGCCTAAGTCTAAGCATGGTATATTGCAAAAAATAATCAATCAATCAATCAATTTAAATCAAGAATAACATGTTTATCTAATAATAAAAATAGTTTTCAGTTTGGCTCCCCCTGGACTAAAGCCACGGTGATGGTTGGGCAAGATGTGAATCTTGTCCTTGGGGATCCAATACTGATTTGATCCAGTAGGTTGGTTTAGGCACAGTTTAGGTACCCATGCCTGAATTTTCCTCTGGACTGATTCAGTACAGACAAATATGATCTTTGTCGGGATTTGGTTCGATAGCCAAGTCCGGATCGATTTAGAACTGATTTCTGTTTTCCAAGGATCATGTCAAGACCCTTGGAACCAGATGTAAATCGTTCTAAAGCTGTTCTAAAATCCTTAACCTGAGTTTTCAGGGAGGAGTTCTCCTTTCAAGTTTTTCAACTTGAGTAGGAGTTCCTTCCTGAACCTTCTCGGTTAAGGGTTTAGAGTCAGCTTCCTCTTTCAGGAGTTTTACTTCCTGTCGAAGGGTTTCGACCCGGAGTTTGGCTTTTGCCAAATCTCGAGAAAGAAAAGAAATCAATTCAGTTAACTGTAATCTATTAAAATCAGTTACCTTAATTTCTCCGTCTTCTGTGAAGGTCAGCTCGCCGTCCTCTTGTTCTGATTCTCATTCTGTCTCGACTTTATCTGAGGCGGTCAGAGCTAGGAGGTTGGACTGGGGTGCCTCTTCTTCTTCTTCTGAGGAAGACTCGTCCCAGGTTGCTTGCAGTGCCTTCTTTCTTCTTAGCTTTTTAGTCTCCTTTAGGTTAGGGCACTCTGACTTGTAGTGGCCCTTTTTCTTGCACTCGTAGCAGGTCACATTGGGCTTGTTTGCTTGTTCAGTTGGTTCGTCCTTTCTTCGGCTGGTTTTTCGATTGTTGGTTCGGTTCTTCAGCTCCTTGTAGTAGCTTCGAGCGAGCCAGACCAGCTTAGTTTGATCTCTATCTTCTTCTTCTGAATCTGAGTCTGAGTTAGATTCAGTTTCAGGTTCAGGCTTCTTCTTCGTTGTTCTTCCAGTCTTGCCTGCAAGAAAAGCAACACCTTTCTCAACCATATTGGTGTTAGTTTGTTCGTGCAGTTCTAGTTCAGAAAATAATTCTTCTAATTTTATTTTAGAAAGATCCCTAGAGACCTTGTATGCATCTACCATAGATGCCCACAAGGTGTTTCTAGGGAAGGCGTTTAGAGCATACCTTATTAGGTCACGGTTTTCAACCTTGTGACCTATTGTGTGAAGACTATTCATTACCTCTTGGATTTGTGCGTGGAGTTGGGCTGCTGTTTCGTTGTCGGTCATCTTGATAGTGTAGAGTTTGTTTAGTAGCAGATCCCGCTTGCTGATCCGAGTATCTGAAGTCCCTTCGTGCAGCTCGATCAATTTTGTCCATAGCTCCTTTGCACTATTGAAGGGGCCCATGCGGTTCAGCTCTTCCTTTGTCAGCCCGCATTGTAGGGTTTGTGTCGCTTTTCGTCGGCTTCTATTTTGTGTTTAAGGGAGTTGTCCCATTCGGAGTAGCTTTGCAGTTGTCCTTCGGCGTTTTTGGGGATCTCCAGACCAGACTGGATGATGATCCACATATCCACCTGAGTTTTCAGGTGGACCTCCATACGACTTTTCCAGTAAGAAAAGTCTTCTCCACTGAAAAGTGGAGGTCTGGCGGTGCTGAATCCCTCTTGCATGGCCATTGGATCTATAACAAAAAACTAACAGAAGAACAAATTTTCCAAGACTAGGTCTTGGATTAGTAGTGATGGATTAGGAAATAAAATATCGAGGGGTGTTGCACCAACCTCGATTAACAAAAAAAAATCAAAAAAAAATATTAAAAAAAATTTGAAAATCCGAAAAGAAATTTTCAAACTGGTGGTTGCACCAAGTTTGAATAACCCCGCTCTGATACCACTTGTTGGATCGATAGAGTCGATAGAGGGGGGGTGAATATCGACAAACTTTTCGAATTTATGGAAAGAGTAATTTGCACAGCGGAAATAAAGAAAACACGCGAACACAGTATTTTTACTTGGTTCGGAGCCTAGGTCGACTCCTACTCCAAGGCCCACGATCGTTGATCGTTTACTTTGGGCAATTCTATATGAACGCAAAATCAGTTTACAGAAAGAGATTTACAAGTACAGCACTATAAACTTTTAAAAGAAATTTCTTCTGTTACCGACGTCCGGTTGTAGGTTGGCTTTCCGGAGCAGCAGGACGTCGTCGCTCGAGTTGGGCAGTTTCTGGAACAAGGCGTGAGCACAGAAGAGTATGGAAGCTTTGGTACGAAGTTGATCCCAAGCTTGTGGTCGAGGGGTGCTATTTATAGCCCCTAGGGCGCCCTGGACGTTGGGGGAGCCCTGCCACATGTCAGCAGATCCGCGCTTCGCTCGGTCAAGCGTTATCCCACCGCAATAGGGATGAGGTTTGACCTCTGGGGCGCCCTGGTCGCAGAGGGCGCCTTGGCTGACTTCTTCTGCGCAGAATTCTCGGCTGTGGATAAAGCTGGCTTCGCAGTCTTGGGCTTGGAGGCGCCCTGGCTGCTGAGGGCGCCTTCGCTGACGAGGGCGCCTTCGCTGCTGAGGGCGCCTTGCCCAGTAAGCAGCCGAAGCTCTTTTTACTTCGCTTGGATCTGGTTCACCTTGAGGGCGCCCTGGACACTCAGGGCGCCTTACTCAGCTGCTGCCTCACTCCTTTGAGGCTCTCTGAGTTGCAGACACATGTTCCTTTGGTCCTGTATCCAAGGTTAGTCCAAAACACAATAACACAATTATTTATTTTATACAGCCTTAGCTGTCTTGGTTCTGACTTTGGTCTCGAAAATGGAGTCCTAGGTCGAATCGACGCCTACTGTTCCGTCAACGGGGAACGCGTCCTCACCTACTCCTCTCGGGAGAATTTACCTGATGCCAACCGCTCCTTTGGTTGGACTTTTGCCTGACGGTCCTTTGTCAGGGCTTGGATGCCGAGCTGTCCTTCGCCCGGTGCCTAGTAGTCCTTCGCTAGGTCTTTTGACTCTGGCATTCCTTCGCCAGTGCCTAGCAGTCCTTTGCTAGGGCTTTTGACTCTGGCATTCCTTCGCCAGTGCCTAGCAGTCCTTTGCTAGGGCTTTCACTGCACACTAGATTAACTTGTTAGAAAACAAGAAAGGCTTAACTTTTGACCTATGTTGCCATTATCAACACACAGGTTTGACTTAGGTGCATTCTGCACCAACAATTCTCAACTCCCGTCTTAGGAAACTAAATTCATTTTCGGGGAGTGGTTTAGTGAAAATGTCAGCTAGGTTTGATTTGGACTCTACATGTGAGAGTACAATTTCTCCCCTAGCCACATGATCTCTAATGAAGTGGTGACACACTTCAATATGTTTAGTCCTAGAATGATGGATTTGATTCTTGGTTAGGTTAATTGTGCTAATGATATCGCATAACACTTGCACACCCTTGTAACTCAATCCATAGTCCTCTAAAGTATGTATCATCCACAACAATTGCGATACGCTCTCTCCCATGGCGATGTATTCTGCCTCGGTCATGGAGAGAGCAACACAATGTTGCTTCCGACTTGACCACCTCACTAAGGACGAGCCTAAGAATTGGCAACCCCCACTTATGCTCTTCCAGTCCAACTTACATCCAGCGTAGTCAGAATCCGTATAGCCAATTAAATCAAATTATTCGGTATGGGGGTACCACAGACCGACTCCAATTGTGCCTTTGAGATATCTCAAAATTTGCTTAACAACGATCAAATAAGATTCCTTAGCACATACTTGATACCTAGCGCACATACCCACAGCAAATAGGATATCCGTTCGACTAGCTGTAAGGTATAGCAAACTACCTATCATGCTTCAATATTGAGTTAAATCAACGGATTTACCACTCTCATCATTGTCTAATCTTGTGTTTGTAGCCATGGGAGTGGTTACCTCTTTTGAATCACTCATGTTAAATTTTCGAAGCATTTCTTGTGTATACTTTGATTAGTGCACATGGATACCATCGCGAGTTTGCTTGATTGCAAGTCCAAGGAAGAAAGTCAACTCTCCCACTAGACTCATTTCAAATTCACTCTCCATGTGTCCAATGAACTCATTTAAATAGCCCTTATTGTTTGAGCCACACATTATGTCATCGACATATACTTGGGCTACAAAAATATTGTCACCATCTCTTCGTAGAAATAGTGTAGGGTCTATTTGGCCTCTAACGAAGCCCTTCTCAATTAGGAATGTCGACAACCGCTCATACCAAGCCCGGGGTGCTTGTTTAAGGCCATAAAGTGCCTTTTTGAGCTTGAACACGTGGTTTGGAAATTCGAAATTCTCAAACCCCGGTGGTTGTTCGACGTAGACCTCTTCTCTTATTAGTCCATTTAAAAAGGCCGATTTGACATCCATTTGGTATAATTTGAAGACACGATGTGCTGCAAATGCTAGCATCAATTGAATGGATTCTAATCGTGCCACGGGAGCATAGATTTCATCATAATCAAGGCCTTCAACCTGACTATAGCCCTTGGCTACCAAGCGTGCCTTGTTTCTAATGATTTCTCCCTTACGATTCAATTTATTTTTGAAGACCCATTTGGTTCCAATGATGGTGGTCTTCTTAGGTCTAGGGACTAAGTCCCAAACTTGACTCCTTTTGAATTGACCTAGTTCATCTTGCATTGCAATAATCCAATCGGGATCATTTAATGCTTCATGAATTTTTCTATGTTCAATTTCGGAAATTAGGGCATTCATTAGCCTCATTCCGGAAGAATGATCTAGTTCTAACCCCATGATGGATGTCTCCAACAATTTGGTCTTGGGGATGACTAGAGGCTAATCTAGTTTGCCTTGGTGTTGGTGGTGCTTCGTGAATGGGCTCACAAGACACAAGTTCAGCCTCAGGATCCGGCTGATCTATGGATTGTCTAGGCTCACCATCATCGGATTCATCACCATCAATAACATTTGGACTTTCATTCAAACTTAGTCTCCTAAGTTCGAATTGGACTTCATCTTCTGGTTGACCATTGACTTTTGGAATTTCTTCAAATACAACATCAGAAGACTCCTCAACTAGTCTAGACTTCTTGTTGTAGACTCGATAGGCTTTGCTAACGAGGGAGTACTCGACTAGTATCCCTTCATCAGCCTTTGTTATGAACTTTCTAAGGTGGTCCTTGGTGTTTAGGATGAACACCTTACAACCAAACACCCGAAGGTGTTTAACTGTAGGTGGTTTCCCAAACCAAAGCTCATGGGGAGTCTTTCCTAAAAACCTATGAATGAGGACCCGGTTTTGCACATAGCAAGCTGTATTTACAACTTCGGCCCATAAGTAACTCGGGAGTGAGTACTCATTAAGCATGCTTCGTGCAGCCTCTTGTAGAACACGGTTCTTCCTCTCTACAATACCATTTTATTGTGGTGTTCTAGGAGTAGAGAACTCATGTCTATACCCTCTATCCTGACAAAATTCTAAAAATCTCTGATTTTGAAATTCACCTCCATGATCACTTCTAATTGTCTTAATTGTTAATGATTTCTCATTTTCTACCCTCCTACAAAAAGAAATGAAAACATCTAAGGTTTGGTCCTTATATTTTAAAAGGTAAGTCCATGTATATCTAGTGAAATCATTAATGATCACAAAGCAATATCTACTTCCATTCAATGATATGATAGTACTACAATCAAATAGATCCATGTGAAGTAAATCTAATGCAGTAGATGTACTTACAGCGCTTTTACCTTTATGTCCAGATTTTGTTTGCTTACCCATTTGACATGCATCACAAAGTTTGTCTTTTTCGTACTTGATGCTTGGTAAGCCACGAACTAACCCCTTGTTGGCCAACTTCCGGATGTTCTTCATGTTCACATGTGCAAGCCTCCGGTGCCTAAGGGTGGACTCTTCTTCTTTTGACATGAGACACTTAGCAAAAGCATTAGTAGCACTTTTAAAAGAAACTTGATAAATATTGTCCACTCATGTTCCTACTAGTACCGTGTCCAAGGTGTCATGTTGTCTAACTAGACATTGACTCAGTTGAAAATCAATTGTGTAACCCGTGTCACACAATTGACTGACACTTAGGAGATTAAAAGTCATCCCCTTGACTAGAAGGACATTTGAAATTCTAAGACATTAAGATATTTGAATGTCTCCTATACCTATGACCTTAAGACTACCATTGTTACCAAATAAAATATTACCTCTACTTTTCTTGTGAAGTGTGGTAAATAATGATCTATCCCCGGTCATGTGTTTGGAGCATCCACTATCAACGAACTAAGTTGATAGATGCTCCCCCTCAATCATAACCTACACAATTCGAAAAATGGAAGATTTAGGTACCCAAACCTTGGGACCTAAAGCATCAACTAAACAAGACTTAGGCACCCATGCCTTGACAACTTTCTTTTGAACCTTGGGTGTCCTAGATTGTCTCATATTAGTCCAAGACATAAGAGACACAAATGAAGGTTCCTTGGGTCGGTAACCAATACCGGCCCTATTGTAAACTGCCCTTTGGGCATTCAAGATCATATCTAGGGTTTTAGAGCTAGTTGAGAATTTCTCAAGAATATTCTTGAGTTTCTCAACTTCACTCTTTAATGATTGGTTTTCTTCTACTAGCAACTCATCATGCAAACCATTTACATCCTCAACCTTTGTGGATTTCAAAATTTCAACCTCAAGTTTCAAAGACTTAATCTCATCCTCTAACAATTCAACATGCAAATCATCAATGTTATCATCCCTAGATAATTTCAATTGATCAATTTCTAATTGCAATGCTTTAACCTTATTTTTTGACTTCTTAAGCATACTAGTTAAACATGCAATTGCTCTATAACACTTTTCAAGTTCGGGAGAAGTTACCTCTTCATCATCCGACGATGATGAAGCCGCGTTTGAGGAATTGGATGATTCATCACTGCTCTCTTGATCTCCCAATGCCATGAGTGCCATATGCCTTGTGCTCTTCTCCTACTTCTCTTCATCGGATGAGCTTGAGGATAACTCATCCCAAGTGGCCTTCAAGGCCTTCTTCTTCTTCTTGAATTTTTCTTCTTTCTTTTTGGATTTCTCCTCCTTCTTCTTTAGTTTTGGGCATTCATTCTTGAAATGCCCTTTCCTACCACACTCAATGCAAGAAGCATTAGTCTTATCAAGTTTAGCTTCACTAGAGTTACCTCTACTCTTGAAGCGTCGACCCCTTCTCATCATCCTTCTCACAAAATTTACCATCTCGGAGGATGAGGAGCCGCTGCCATCTTCCTCGGAATCGGACTCAGATACGGAAGAGGATGAAGATGAAGAGACCTCCTTCTCCTTCTTCTTCTTGTTGGATCGGTCCCCTGCAACTAAGGCAATACCCTTCTCCTTGGGGCCTTTGTTAGCCATTTCATGCAATTCCATTTCACAAAACAAATCATCTAACTTAACAATGGATAAATCCTTGGATACTTTGTAGGCATCCACCATGGATGACCACAAAGCATTCCTTAGAAATGCTTTTAGTACATACCTCACAAGGTCGCGATTCTCGACCTTTTCATCAATCGAATGAAGCCCATTGAGGACTTCCTTGAACCGGCTATGGAGCTCACTTACCGTTTCATTCTCCTTCATGGAGAGATTTTGGAGTTGATTGAGGAACAAGTCCCTCTTGGCGATTCTTGAGTCTCGGGTGCCCTCATGAAGTTCGATGAGCTTGTTCCACAAGTTCTTTGCACTTGTGAAAGGACCAACCTTGATGAGTTGGTCTTTGTTCATGTCGCATTGTAGAGTGACGACCACCTTCGCGTCGACTTCACTCTTCTGAGTTTGTTCGGCTGTCCACCGCCATGATTCGAGTTCTTTGCCTTCATCATCCTTAGGATGGGTGAATCCCTCCTTCACCGTAAACCAAGTGTTGATGTCCATCATTAAATAATACTCCATCTTTGATCTCCAATATTGGAAATCAGCGCCATCAAAGAATGGAGGTCGGGTGGTGGAGAAGCCTTCTCTCAATGCCATGGATGTAGCTCTCGGTTGTTAATCCGCAAAAACAGAGCCCCAAGCGCTGATACCACTTGTTGGAACCCGGATGGCTAGAGAGGGGGGGGTGAATATAGCCAAACACTTTGACCTTTGGCACTTATCAAATTTCTGCACTCAACCTTATCAGTAGCACAGCGGAAGAAACAATGGAAACAAAACAGTGCAGAAAACAGAAACAGAAAACGAAGGAAAACAAACACAACTAGCAAGATCGCTAACAAGGAGGGTTTACAAGGTTCGGGGATAACTTGCCCCTACTCCTTGGCGTGCCCTTAAGGTGGGCGATCCCTTGATCGTCGGCAGATCAAGCCCCGGTTATCACCGGATAGAAAGCAACCTCCTTCTCGGTGGAGAAACCTCTCCACAGCATTTCAATCACAGATATATGTTTAAGCACAATGAAACAACAAGAAAGATCTTACTTAGCACTTAGCAAAGACAAGAACACAGCAAGCTCCCTCAGAGCTCCACCCAGCGACGATCTTACACAAGAGCCCTCTCCTCGTGTCTTCTCGCTATTGGACTCGGAGCTTCTTGTTCTCTCCTTCAAGTGCTCAAGTAATGAATGGTTGCTTCACAGATTGTAGTTGCTTGCACAAGATGATGGAACTTCAGAACACGCAAGCAAGATGTGGAGAACACAAAGGCGCAGCAAGAACTCAGTTCGCGAACTCTAGAACTCTGCTTTAACGAAGCCTTCTTCGGCCCTTTTGTTTCTCCACTCAGCACCAGGTGACAGCATCTCCTGCAGCCTCCAGCTGCTTCCCTGCCAATGCCAGCTACCACTGAGCCCTCCCTGGACTTCCTGAGCTCCCCTCAGCCAAGCTCCAGTCTGCAGCTCCAGCCGTTGCAACCTGAGATGGAAAACGGACAAACCTGCTCCAAGGAAAGCCTCCATTGACTTCTCCTTGAGTGTTTGAATCCTTCCCTGTAACCTGCAGCTTGATCAGAGTATTAGAACAACATATCACTCAGTAAATCAAGAATCAGAGGTTAAGCGCAGAGAATCGGATACGTTCAGACGCGATCAGAGCATTTGACAGTGCTTTTTTAATTAAAGTGATTGGTCACCGGTCCGATCAGAGAGCCTCCTGATCGGTCACTAGACCGATTAGGATGGGTCCAGACCGATCAGGCTCCGTCCTGATCGGTCCCCAACGTTCAATTAGAAATCGCAAATTCTTTGGGACTCTCCTGGATCGATTACCAGACCGATCCCAGGTTGTCGATCGATCACCCGACCAATCCACCCCTTTATCGGGCAATTTCTGAGCTTCGCAGTCCAAACCTCCGATCGATCACCGGACCGATCAGGAAACCTCCTGATCGGTCACCAGACCGATCAGGTCGTGACCAGACCGATCAAACTCCGTCCTGATCGATCATAGAGAGGAACCTGCGATGCTGGATCGTTCTCAAGAACGATCTGCACAGTGATCCTGATCGGTCACCAGACCGATCAGGAGCAGTTCAGCAAGGGAACTCAACCTCACTGTTTGCTCCCTGACCGGTCACCAGACCGATCAGGAGCAAAGCAATGGGTGAAACGCATACTCCCTGAAGGAGCACCGTGCCAACTCCCTGATCGGTCACCAGACCGATCCACGAACCAGATAGGCCTCAGTCTCTGCCACTGAACCAGATAGGCCTCCTGTCGGACTCCTCTGGCCGGAGTGTCCGGGGGTGCCTGTGCAGTTGGAGGCTCAGTAGGTATCTCACTCTGACTTCCCTGCGGGGTTGCAGTGTTCACCTGCTAGGTCATCAGAGTATTTATGATCTGCTGCTGTTCAGTGACCTGACGCTGCAGATCTGTGATCACTTGCATCATATTAGGTGTAGGTGGGGGTGCGGTTTCATCACCCCGATTGCTACGTTTTCTAACCATATCTATCGTACAGGTGATAAATAAACTAATATTAGAATTAACACTACTTTCATTAGTTATGCAAGCATAAATCATCTCTATATAATCATTACTGTACATGAAACACAGTAAAGCGAGGTTAGGATCTCTTACTTGGAAGCGGCAGGATGAAGCTTGATGTGTGTGTAGTGGAGGGGAAACCTGCTCTGATACCAACTTGTAACGCCCGCCCTTATATCTACTCTCGGGGCGGGGTTACGTACAATCAATCATAAAATTTTAACATAAAATAAAAGCAAACAAAAGTGCAAGGACTAAGTACTGAGCATGCATGTTTAAAACTACCAAGTGATATTTACAAGTACTAAGCATATTAGTCAGTGCATGCCAATCAGATATCATACTTTAATGATTAGAACATGGTAGGTTCACAAGTAGTTCAACTCAACATATAAGAGTAATCCAAGTGTAATCACTAATATTCAAAAGTACCAACTCTAATCACTAGCATTTATTATTAAAGAAAACATCAATCATAGGCATAGTAATGTAGATATAAGAATCTTTCTTTCCCGAGCCACCACCCCGCACATCTTCAGCCCTCCTGCCTCTTCCTTTAGTTTAAGTGTCCCTTACCCTTATCTGCAGCATAAGACAACACATAAACTAGTAAGCACAAATGCTTAGTAAGGATCCTGTCCTACTCGCAAGAATCCATACGAAAGAATACAACATGTACACATAATGAATCATAAGCATGAGTTTATCATAGCATACTAAACATCAAAGTTTCTAAGCAAGCAGTATGAAATATCTTAAGCATACCCTTCACATATAATAAATGTTTTCAAAACAATTCCATAAAGGTATTGTTGGTGCAGGAAGCACCATATCGAACCTTGTTTTGATATTGGCAAAGGATTCAAAGTTAAGTTTGTTTGTGGTCTAACAATATTCACTGAGTGTGCAGGAAAAGTCCTAGCGAAGGGCTGCCAGGATCCAAAGCCCTAGCGAAGGACTGCTAGGCAACTGGCGAAGGACTGCCAGTACCCAAGCCCTAGCGAAGGACTGCTAGGCAACTAGCGAAGGAATGCCAGAGTAAAAAGCCCTAGCGAAGGACTGCTAGGCAATTGGCGAAGGACTGCCAGCATCCAAGCCCTGGCGAAGGACTGCCAGTATCAAGCCTTAGCGAAGGACTGCTAGGCTCCAGGCGAAGGACAGTCTGGGACCGAAGCCCTAGCAAATGACTGCTAGGCAACTGGCGAAGGACTGCCAGCATCCAAGACCTAGCAAAGGACTGCTAGGCTCCAGGTGAAGGACAGCCTGGGACTAAAGCCCTAGCGAAGGAATGCTGGGCACCGGGCGAAGGACAGCTCGGCATCCAAGCCCTGACAAAGGACCGTCAGGCAAAAGTCCAACCAAAGGAGCGGTTGGCATCAGGTAAATTCTCCCGAGAGGAGTAGGTGAGGACGCGTTCCCCGTCGAGGAAACAGTAGGCATCGGTTCGACCTAGGACTCCATTTTGGAGACCAAAGTCAGAACCAAGACAGCTAAGGCTGTATAAATCTAATAATCTATTATGTTATTGTGTTTTGGACTAACCCTGGATGCAGGACCGAAGGAACGTGAGTCTGCAGCTCAGAGTGCCTCAAAGGAGTGAGGCAACTGCTGACCAGGGCGCCCGGAGTGTCCCAGGCGCCCCCAAGGTGAACACCAAACACAACAAATGCAAAGTGGCTTCGACAGTTCATATTCGGGGCGCCCCCGTGCTCCCGGGCGCCCCCGCTGCTCCCGGGCGCCCCCAGCGTCCCGGGCGCCCCCATGCGCATACATCGAACCTGAACCCCTCGAAGCCAAGCAAAGCCAAAGGCGGAAACACTCCAACTCGAGCCGACGACGTCCCGCTGCCCCGAACAAGTCAAACCACTCCGGACGTCGGTAACGAAGATCGAAATATTAATATTATTATTGCACTTATTTGTAATCAAATCTTTGTAAACAATTCTGCGCGTATATAGAATTGCCCAAAGTAAACGGTTAACGACCGTGGGCCTTGGAGTAGGAGTCGACACTGGCTCCGAACCAAGTAAATCGACTGTGTCTGTGTGCTGTTTATTTTATTTCCGCTGCGTACTTACTCTTACTTAAAATCCGAAAGTTTTCCGATATTCACCCCCCCCTCTATCAGGCTTCTCGATCCAACAGGTATTACTTAAAAATATTTCAACATCATATAGGGGCCCAGTTGTGTACCACATCAAGCGCGTTCCCTAATGAATTGGGGTAGCGAGCCACCAATCTCATTAGAGCAGGACCCTTCCGTCCTACCGGAGCCATGACCTTCAGTTAACATGCACCCCGGATTTATTTAACGACCCCCTTCCAAGTCGGGTACACAACTTTCAAAGTAAAATACTTATCATTCTTTTACATATATGCTAAGGAGTACTCCAAATCCACTCTCAAGGGACACACCACTCTTCAAGGGTGCTCATGATCCCATAGGGACACACCACACAACATAAGGGGTGCTCTTGATCCCATACTTAGTGGAGTATCCTTTCAAGCATTTTAACATATACATCACATGAAATCTCATAAGGGTGCCCCATGGGCTATAAGACATGCTCATACATACATCACATTTCAACCACTTAAACATACTTTATATATGACAAGATTGGTCACATAAATCATACTCATATCATAGGAAGTGGTAGCATGCTTCATGGATTAAATCAATTCTACCTAACCTTAAACCTAGGGTTGGCCGAAAGTCCTAGGGTAGGGGTAGGTTAGGTTTTTTTGACATCAAACATCCCATACCAGCATCACATATATATATATCATATATCATACTAAGCATAGCATACATCATGGGGTAATCAACCTTCACAACCCTAATGGTTCATGCCTTGGCCGAAAGTCATGCTAGGGGAAAGTTAAGTTTTTCAAATCAAACATTCCATTTAAACATCACACGCATATACATATCATCATACCAACATAAGCATATCTCATAGGGTAGTTTAACCTTCACGAACCCTAACTTTAGGGTGTTGGCCGAATGGTGTAGGGTAGGGGAAATTAGGGTTTTTGAAATCAAACATTCACACAAGCATTTACACAAACACCTCACATACATATCATGCCACATATTAAGCATAGATTACATCATAGGATAATCATGCAACCCTAAACCCTAATTCTTCTAGGGTTGGCCGAAAGTGTAGGGTAGGGTAAAAGTTGGGTTTTTTGGTAACCAAACATTTATACAAACACCTTGTCTACACTATCATGTAATACACTAAGCATGGATACATCATGGAGAAACTCAACCCAAACTAACCCTAGGGTTTTGTTCATGGCCGAAACATGTAGGGGGGTGCAAACCCTAGTTTTTGTCATCACCACATGAAGGGAACAACATACATATATACCCTAAGTCCCAAGAGATCTCCTCTTGCATCAAGGAGTAGCCAAAGCCTCCCCCTTTGGGGGTGGCCGAAAGTTGCACAAGGGGGGCCACTTCCATTTTCGAAAAACAACAAGAAGAAGGAATCAACAATAATTACACTACAGGCGAGGGAATACTTACTTCCTTTCGCTTGAAATTCACCTTCTCTAAATTCTTAGGGTACCCTTGTTGAAGTAGAGGTGAGAGTTCCCCTTGCTAGAACTCCTCTAGAACACTTGGCCCTAGTAGAGGGTAAAATCCTTGGATGGAGTCTTCTTCCTTCCAATTCCCTAGGGTTAGAACCCTAGGGTGTATTTTTGAAAATTGAAAAGGGAGAAGGGCTAGGGTTTTCGGTGGGGAGAGTGGAGAAGAAGAAGAATCAAAGTTTTTCCTCCCTCTCCCTCTCTTATTTATACTATTCTCATGTAGGGACATGTCTCTTCACTTCCCTAGCTTTAACAAGCATGTTTCTTATTCTCTCAACACAAAAACACTCTTGGTGCACTGGTTAAGACATGGTTAGTGTGACTAGGAGGTTCAAGGTTCGATCCTTGCTTCCTCTTTTCTACACTTTCTTTTTATCACTTTTTTCACTAACCCACATCAAAGCCCATTAAGCCAAGCCCATCATGAAATTTCATAATAATAATGTTTCATAAATTCATAACATTATATATGGGAAAATTTGGGGTGTTACAATCCGTCATACCTTATAAAAAGTTCATCCCGAACTTAAAACAGTTCCGGATACTTTAATCGTATTGCCTCCTCTCGTTCCCAAGTGGCTTCTTCGAATTGCTCGTTCCGCCACAGAACCTTTACTAAGGGCACTTCCTTGTTCCTTAGCTTTTTGACCTCCCGATCTAGGATCTGAATAGGTCGGCGTTCGGAACTTAGGTTCTCTTGGTCTTGTACAGGTTGGGGCTCTATCATTTGATTCACATCAGAGGTACATTTCCTGAGCATTGATACATGGAGGACATTGTGGATAGCCGACATTTCTGGCGGTAGCTCCAGTTCGTAGGCCACTTTGCCCACCCGTCTCAGGATCTGGTACGGTCCCGCATATCGCGGACTCAGCTTCCCTCTTTTCCTGAATCTCATCACCCCTTTCATAGGGGCCACTTTAAGGAACATTGAATCCCCAACATCAAACTCTAGTGGTCTGCGTCGTTTATCAGCGTAGCTTTTCTGCCGACTCTGAGCAGTCTCTATCCTCTGGCGGATATTCTTTATAACCTGAGTGGTTTCATCTACAATATCAGTCTGGAGTCCCATCTCCTTCTTTTCACCACTCTCAAGCCAGCATATAGGAGATCTGCATTTCCTTCCATATAGTGCTTCGTACGGTGCCATCCCGATAGTAGCCTGATAACTATTGTTATAAGCAAACTCTGCCAGGCTCAGGTATCGACACCAGCTTCCCTTGAAGTCCAAGGCACAAGCTCGTAACATATCCTCTAATATTTGATTCACTCTTTCAGTCTGCCCGTAAGTCTGGGGGTGAAAGGCCGTACTGAATTTCAGCTTCGTGCCAAGAGCCTTCTGCACGTGTCCCCAAAAATCTGAAGTAAATCAACCATCCCGATCAGAGATAATGGTCTTGGGAACCCCGTGTAGCCGGACAATTTCCTTGACATACAGTTGATCCAACTGCTCTACAGAGTAGGTCATCCTGATAGCCAGAAAATGGGCAGACTTGGTTAGCCTGTCCACAATAACCCATATACCATCATATCCGTTCGTTGTTCTAGGCAACCCTGATATGAAATCCATAGAGATGTCTTCTCATTTCCACTCGGGGATCGGCAAAGGTTGCAGAACTCCTCCCGGCCTCTGGTGTTCTGCTTTGACCCTCTGGCAGGTCAAGCACATACCGATATAGTGGGCTACATCTCGCTTCATACCGGACCACCACAACTTGCTCTTCATATCTTGATACATCTTGGTAGACCCAGGATGCATCGCATAAGGCGTTCCGTGAGCTTCCTCGAGGATTCTTTTTCGTAAGTCGGAGTCGTCGGGAACACATAATCGATTCCGAAGATATAAAACTCCGCTGTCCGAAATCCGAAATCCATCGTCCTTGCCTTCGAGAACCTCTTGCTTGATTCTCTGAAGACTCGGATCATGATTCTGCTTTTCCAGAATATCGTCGAATAATGTCGGCGCAATCATCAGGGTGGACAACTGTCCTGATATGATTTCAACCCCGTAATTCGTAATTTCTTCCCTTAAGGGTTGTGACAAAGCTGATAAAGACATCAAAGCAGCACATGATTTCCTACTGAAAGCATCGGCTACCTTGTTGGCTTTTCCCGGATGGTACAGGATCTCACAGTCATAATCCTTGACCAGTTCGAGCCATCTACGCTGTCTCATATTCAGATCTTTCTGGGTGAAGAAATATCGCAGACTCTGGTGATCTGTATAAACTTTACACTGAGTTCCATATAGGTAGTGCCTCCATATTTTCAGCGCAAAGACCAACGCTGCTAATTCTAAGTCATGGGTAGGATAGTTTCTTTCATGTTCCTTCAGCTGCCTAAAGGCATAGGCAATTACCTTCCCATTTTGCATAAGCACAGCGCCGAGTCCCAGTTTGGATGCGTCACTGTACATATCGAAACCCATATCACTTTCTGGAAGAGTCAATATCGGAGCGCTAGTCAGCCTCCTTTTCAGTTCAGTAAAACTCTTCTCACATTCATCGGTCCATACATATTTCTTGTCTTTCTTTGTAAGAGCTGTCATAGGGGCTGCAATCCGAGAGAATCCCTCTACGAATTTTCTGTAATAGCCTGCTAGCCCGAGGAAACTTCTGATTTCGCTGGCATTCTTGGTTCTGGTCCAGTTAGTCACAACTTCGATTTTAGTCGGGTCCACCATTACTCCTTCCTTGGAGATAACATGTCCCAAGAATGATACTTGATCGAGCCAGAACTCGTATTTGGAAAATTTAGCATACAGTTGTTCTTTCTGAAGAATCTGTAGTGCTCTACTCAGGTGTTCAGCATGTTCTTCGGGAGTCCTCGAATATATAAGGATATCGTCGATAAAGACGATCACAAATCTGTCGAGGAATGCCGAGAATACCCGATTCATTAAGTCCATAAACATAGCTGGAGCATTGGTAACTCCAAACGGCATAACTACGAACTCATAATGTCCGTATCTGGTTCGGAAAGCCGTCTTCGGTATATCCTCCTTTTTCACCCTGACTTGGTGGTAACCAGACCTCATGTCAATTTTAGAGAAAACTGTGGCTCCTTCAGTTGATCGAACAGGTCATCTATCCTGGGTAGAGGGTACCTGTTCTTGACAGTCACGTTGTTCAGTGCCCGATAGTCGATACACATTCGCATCGACCCATCCTTCTTTTTCACGAACAGTACGGGAGCTCCCCAGGGAGAATGACTACGGCGGATGAGTCCCTTGTCAAGCAGCTCCTGTAACTGTCTCTGTAATTCTTTTAATTCTATCGGCGCCATACGGTACGGTGCTTTAGAAATGGGGTTAGTACCAGCAATCAATTCAATTGCAAATTCTATATCTCTTTCAGGTGCTAACCCTGGTAATTCATCGGGAAATACCTCTGGGTAATTGCATACGACTTTGATATCTTCTAGCTTCGGGCCCTCAGTAGGACTGGTATCAACCACATGAGCTAGAAACCCAGAGCATCCATTTTCTAACATCTTCCTTGCTCTCAGAGCCGATAAGAATTTGCTTGTCCTCTTCTTCGGCTCTCCGATAAATTCAAATTGAATTCCCGCCTCAGGTCGGAAGGTAACCTTTCGTTTACAGCACTCGATAGAGGCGCCGTATTTGTTCAAGAAATCCATGCCCAATATCACATCATAGTCTGGCATATCAAGCACTATCAGGTCGCAGTAGAGTTCCCTATCTGCAATTCTGATCGGTGCGACACGTAGCATTTGGGTAGAGGGCATCACCTCACCCGAGGGCAGTGTTGTCAGAATTTTGCAGTCTAACTCTTGCAGTGACATATCATTTCTTTTGGCATATTACATAGAGATAAACGAATGTGTTGCCCCAGTGTCAAATAAAGCAGTAGCATACTGACTGTAAATAAATATCTGACCAGTGTCAAATAAAGCAGTAGCGTACAGGTGATAAATAAACTAATATTAGAATTAACACTACTTTCATTAGTTATGCAAGCATAAATCATCTCTATATAATCATTACTGTACATGAAACACAGTAAAGCGAGGTTAGGATCTCTTACTTGGAAGCGGCAGGATGAAGCTTGATGTGTGTGTAGTGGAGGGGAAACCTGCTCTGATACCAACTTGTAACGCCCGCCCTTATATCTACTCTCGGGGCGGGGTTACGTACAATCAATCATAAAATTTTAACATAAAATAAAAGCAAACAAAAGTGCAAGGACTAAGTACTGAGCATGCATGTTTAAAACTACCAAGTGATATTTACAAGTACTAAGCATATTAGTCAGTGCATGCCAATCAGATATCATACTTTAATGATTAGAACATGGTAGGTTCACAAGTAGTTCAACTCAACATATAAGAGTAATCCAAGTGTAATCACTAATATTCAAAAGTACCAACTCTAATCACTAGCATTTATTATTAAAGAAAACATCAATCATAGGCATAGTAATGTAGATATAAGAATCTTTCTTTCCCGAGCCACCACCCCGCACATCTTCAGCCCTCCTGCCTCTTCCTTTAGTTTAAGTGTCCCTTACCCTTATCTGCAGCATAAGACAACACATAAACTAGTAAACACAAATGCTTAGTAAGGATCCTGTCCTACTCGCAAGAATCCATATGAAAGAATACAACATGTATACATAATGAATCATAAGCATGAGTTTATCATAGCATACTAAACATCAAAGTTTCTAAGCAAGCAGTATGAAATATCTTAAGCATACCCTTCACATATAATAAATGTTTTCAAAACAATTCCATAAAGGTATTACTTAAAAATATTTCAACATCATATAGGGGCCCAGTTGTGTACCACATCAAGCGCATTCCCTAATGAATTGGGGTAGCGAGCCACCAATCTCATTAGAGCAGGACCCTTCCGTCCTACCGGAGCCATGACCTTCAGTTAACATGCACCCCGGATTTGTTTAACGACCCCCTTCCGAGTTGGGTACAAAACTTTCAAAGTAAAATACTTATCATTCTTTTACATATATGCTAAGGAGTACTCCAAATCCACTCTCAAGAGACACACCACTCTTCAAGGGTGCTCATGATCCCATAGGGACACACCACACAACATAAGAGGTGCTCTTGATCCCATACTTAGTGGAGTATCCTTTCAAGCATTTTAACATACACATCACATGAAATCTCATAAGGGTGCCCCATGGGTTATAAGACATGCTCATACATACATCACATTTCAACCACTTAAACATACTTTATATATGACAAGATTGGTCACATAAATCATACTCATATCATAGGAAGTGGTAGCATGCTTCATGGATTAAATCAATTCTTCCTAACCTTAAACCTAGGGTTGGCCGAAAGTCCTAGGATAGGGGTAGGTTAGGTTTTTTTGACATCAAACATCCCATACCAGCATCACATATATATATATCATATATCATACTAAGCATAGCATACATCATGGGGTAATCAGCCTTCACAACCCTAATGGTTCATGCCTTGGCCGAAAGTCATGCTAGGGGAAAGTTAAGTTTTTCAAATCAAACATTCCATTTAAACATCACACGCATATACATATCATCATACCAACATAAGCATATCTCATAGGGTAGTTTAACCTTCACGAACCCTAACTTTAGGGTGTTGGCCGAATGGTGTAGGGTAGGGGAAATTAGGGTTTTTGAAATCAAACATTCACACAAGCATTTACACAAACACCTCACATACATATCATGCCACATATTAAGCATAGATTACATCATAGGATAATCATGCAACCCTAAACCCTAATTCTTCTAGGGTTGGCCGAAAGTGTAGGGTAGGGAAAAAGTTGGGTTTTTGGTAACCAAACATTTATACAAACACCTTGTCTACACTATCATGTAATACACTAAGCATGGATACATCATGGAGAAACTCAACCCAAACTAACCCTAGGGTTTTGTTCATGGCCGAAACATGTAGGGGGGTGCAAACCCTAGTTTTTGTCATCACCACATGAAGGGAACAACATACATATATACCCTAAGTCCCAAGGGATCTCCTCTTGCATCAAGGAGTAGCCAAAGCCTCCCCCTTTGGAGGTGGCCGAAACTTGCACAAGGGGGGCCACTTCCATTTTCGAAAAACAACAAGAAGAAGGAATCAACAACAATTACACTGCAGGCGAGGGAATACTTACTTCCTTTTGCTTGAAATTCACCTTCTCTAAATTCTTAGGGTACCCTTGTTGAAGTAGAGGTGAGAGTTCCCCTTGCTAGAACTCCTCTAGAACACTTGGCCCTAGTAGAGGGCAAGATCCTTGGATGGGGTCTTCTTCCTTCCAATTCCCTAGGGTTAGAACCCTAGGGTGTATTTTCGAAAATTGAAAAGGGAGAAGGGCTAGGGTTTTCGGTGGGGAGAGTGGAGAAGAAGAAGAATCAAAGTTCTTCCTCCCTCTCCCTCTCTTATTTATACTATTCTCATGAAGGGACATGTCTCTTCACTTCTCTAGCTTTAACAAGCATGTTTCTTATTCTCTTAACACAAAAACACTCTTGGTGCACTGGTTAAGACATGGTTAGTGTGACCTAGGAGGTTCAAGGTTCGATCCTTGCTTCCTCCTTTCTACACTTTCTTTTTATCACATTTTTCACTAACCTACATCAAAGCCCATTAAGCCAAGCCCATCATGAAATTTCATAATAATAATATTTCATAAATTCATAACATTATATATGGGAAAATTTGGGGTGTTACAATCGGTGGTGGAATTGCCTGCTGACGTCCTGTCTGCTGCGGTCGGAATGACGTATGAGTCTGACGGCCGCCTCAATATGGCCTCTGCGATCCTGATCGGCCACCTCGAGGAGTAAATGCTGCAGACCTATGCTAATCCTTCAAAGGACAACCTCAACTCTCATGACCCGGAAGTTTACAATAATAACAGACAGGGTGCTGTAAGGGGCAGTCTGGTCTGCTCTGGTCCTCAGAACCACACTGAAAACAATGAGGACCAGTAGTAAACTTCTGAGTCTGCTGAGAACCCTACGACGATCCTGTTGAAAACCGTCCAAACTTCTGGGGTCGAGACTGAGGCACAAAAGTCCCCTGCGTACCCTAACTCCTACTACTGCGCTTCTGTCCAACTGTCTGTTGTTTTTGTGTTACAGCTGAACCCTGAGCTATCTGCTTCCCTTTGTTCTTGTCTCCATGCAACTGATGCTGAATCATCTCGGCATGTAAAGCCCGATCCAACCCCTCTCGATAGGAAGTAGGAATCCATCCAGACAATCGCATTTGGATATATCCAGCTAAACCCAACATAAACTGTGTAGTCCGCTCCGCCTCCGTACAACCAACTGAGGACAAAACTCTGCCAGGCGATTGAATTCCACCTCATACTCCATAACTGAGCGGTCTCCCTGATGGAGAGCAAAAAACTCCTGCCGTCGGGCTGTACGAAATGCGGTCGGATAATACTTGCCCTCGAATGCCTCGCGGAAAGAAACCCAAGAAATCGACCATCCACTAATAAGAGTCTTCTGCATATTCCACCAAGTGACGGCCTGATTTCGAAGATGATACGTAGCCAACTCCACCTTCTCTACGTCTGTGAGGGTCATATAACTGAAGGTGTCCTCCAATGTCTCCAACCAGGCATGAGCAGCATAGGGATCTGGTTCCCCATGGAACAGTGTGAAGCGACCCTTCATAGACGCTGCCAGCAACGAAATCCGAGCTCTGTCCAGAAGACAACTCGCTTGGGCAGGGGGTACCCCTAATGGCACTCCAGGAACTGTCATTGGTGATACTGATGGACCTGCCTCTGATGGTACAACTGGAACTACTGTCGGATATACAGGAGAAGGTACTCTCCGTGGTGGAGATCTCAGCTCACCCGAAGGGTCCTGGTGAGCTGATCTCTGACCAGTCGGCTCCACTTTGGTGGGCCTCTCACCCTCCTAATTCGTGTCTCCCTCGGCCTCCTCTGGCCTCCCCCGTGATTGTCATCCACGACCACGAGCACGGGGTGAAGATAACTCAATACGACGAGGCATATCTGTTAACAAAACCAACATACATTATTTAGATACAAATTTAACCAAATTTAATACCAACTTACTTCTTGTTTGCCGGGAGAGATCTCGTCGCTGCCAAGTCCCATTACAACCATAACCAGAAAATGACTCCGGAAAATAAATCCGTAAACTACAGATAGACCTCGAAAAATACTTCGCAAAATAAAAAAAAATCTGTAACATACAGATTGACCTCGTAAAACAACTCCATAAAACCCACAGACACCAACACATCGCAAAACCTCGCTCTAATACCAAAAATTGTCACGCCCTCAGAGGTACATGCTTCCTCGAAAATCGGGCAGCATCTCCCCTGTACGGTGGACAATATGGGGTAATTATACATATATCTCACCATAAAAGCTTAGCCACATGCGGCTAGCATCACATATAGAGAAGTAAACACAACCATGCAGTTTATTTTAGAATAAAAGATAATGGGTGGCTCAGCCACCTTAAACATAAAAGATACTACAATTCAAGGAGAACAACAAAAGACTCTGATAACGACAAAACCCGATAATGAATAAAATGCAACTACAAGTACTGAAAGCAACCAACTAAACTGAATACCGAAAAATAACTCAACTCGACACTGGGGACCGACAACTGGATCCTCTCCTGGCTCCAAGAAAATACTTCTACCTGCTATCTGAAACAACAAAAAGGAAAGCAGGGGTGGTGAGTCCAGGCGGACTCTGTGGGTATATGAGTAGACAAATAAGCATGGCATAAATAAGGTACAATAAGTATGTAACGCCCGCCTTTTTCCCACCCCATATGGGGTGGCGAAGAAGACGTCGTTACGCTTAACATACATGGACTTAGAGAACATCTTAATGCAACGGAACATTTTTTTTTCCTACACATGCTTTTAACCATGCAACTAACACATGAAACATCTATACATGTCTAAACTTGTCATTCATAAACTTAGTGTAATTGAACTTAGCATATTATTGACCTGCATGGCATCATGACTTAACCATTCCATAGCTTATTCATAATCGTCATAAGTAGTATGTACTTATCCATAAACGTAGCATCATACGTCTTGAGTCACCCATTAGTCATAACCATAAAACATAGCATAAAATTTAAGAAAACATTTCCACACCCAAGACATGCATTATGTGTGAATATAAGAATCCTTTGCCAAGTCACTGCTACATACACACGTGCTTCTGCCTCTCCTGCGGCTTCCCTTAATAGTCTCTTGCTTGATCTGCGGTACGAGGAAAATAAAACTATAAGCACATAGGCTTAGTGAAACCCTTTCCTACTCACTAAAACCATACGTCACTTAAACATAAACATATCAAGTATCTGACATAACATAACTTCAAACATAAACATAAGCATAGTCATGACATAAGTCATAAGCATATGAACAACTAACATAGCATGATTCCTAACATCACCATAGATCTACAACCTACTTAGCATGACATAAATCTTAACATACATGAACATAAGACATACTTATCATAGCATAATTCTTAGCATACATGAACATAAGACATACTTATCATAGCATAATTCTTAGCATACATGAACATAAGACATACTTATCATGGCATAATTCTTAGCATACATGAACATAAGATATACTTATCATGGCATAATCCTTAGCATACATGAACATAAGACATACTTATCATGGCATAATTCTTAACATACATGAACATAAGACATACTTATCATGGCATAATCCTTAGCATACATGAACATAAGACATACTTATCATAGCATAATCCTTAGCATACATGAACATAAGACATACTTATCATGGCATAATCCTTAGCATACATGAACATAAGACATACTTATCATGGCATAAGAATAAAATTTTCTTACCCTGGCGCGATGCACAACATGGATGTATGCATGAGTCAAATGCATTTACTACATAAGGATGCTTAATTTTAAAATCATACTTTTTAATGCTTAACATAAACATAACATCATTGGGGTCCCCGGCTTGTACCACATACATACATCATAAGCGCGCATCCCTAAGTAAATACGAGGTAGCGAGCCCCGACCTACTAGGGTAGGAACAGCATAGTCGGTAGTTCAAAAACCGGGGTGTTCTTAAGGTGCCCATCCCTGTTGCACATCTTCGGTAGTTCCAGAACCGTGGACAGCTTCAGTAGTCCAGAACCGGGGCGTTCTTAAGGTGCCCATCCCTTGGACCCTTACTTCGGTCCGGTACAAGCCTCATTCATAAAAATAAATATGCATGCTTCATCATTCATACTTGTCATTCATACTTATCATTCATACTTATTTCATATCATCGTTATGCCTTCATCATTCATACTTATCATTCATACTTAGGGCATAACCATCATCTTCATTCATACTTATCATTCTTTATTCATAAAATAGGACATACATGCATAATCATGTTTCTAGTCATAACCATTATCTTGGTTCATAAAGCTTGCCTGATCATAATACATAAATAAACATGTACTTCATACTTGATACATTTCATCTAGCATACATAATCCTAGTATTCATCGTAAAGCATGAATGGTAAGCTACATATAAACATGACACATACTACTAGGGTTCATGGCATTTACCCTAAAACATGCATATACCTTCATAAACCATAAATCTATTATAAGCATTTATCAGCATACATGCATCATTCTATCTATCATAACTTACATCCTACATCAATTACATATATTCATGGTATATGATCTAAATATTCATGAGTAAAGCATCACCTAAAATCTAACATACAAAATCATGTTATACTACACATAAACTAAAATTTCAGTAACATAAAGATCCTTACTTCATGCTTAACTACTTACTAGCACCATGGTAACTTAGGAACATGCATCCTTGAGACCTTAACCCAATCCAAACCCTATGTTTGGGTCTTGGCCGAAACTTGAAGAAGTGTAATTTCATAGAAAATTTGCCTAGCTTAAGATTAACATCCTATACCTTGCATATCATGCCATGGAAGACCAATTGAACCCTTGATTGGACTTAACACTAAGCCTTAGCCCTAGAACATGATTTGGCCGAAACCTATAAGGGTAACAAACCCATAGAAAATTCATATAAGTCACTATTTTCATCCATACTATATCATAGCAAGACATACTAAGCATGCTTGGAGAGTTAAAGATTAAATCTAACCCTATACTTGAAGGTGGCCGAAACCCTAAGGGGTTCTTAGGGTGCTTCCAAACCTCCACAATCATACTTTTAGGTTCAACCCATCATGAGAAATCATTTGAAAACATAAAGGAAGTCTTTAACATGATTTCTAGCCCCAAATAAGGCTTGGCCGAACCCTAATCATGGATTTTTCAACATATCATGCCAATAAAAACTTTGATCATGATAAAAACTTGAAAAACTATCATACCACAGGTGAGAGGGTTTTACCTTGGGTTACCTTTGGTTTTTTTTTTAGACCTTAAAGGAGAAGGAACTTGTAAATCCCATTGACACTTGAACTCTCCTTGCCCTTGTAGCCTTGGAAGAGACCCTAGATCTTTAAAATAGAGGCTTATGTGAACTTTTCTCAAGGGAGAAGGGAGCTTGGAGGTTTCGGCTAGGAGGGGAGGAAGGAGAGAAAACAAATGACTTGATGGAATGAGAGAAATGAAAGGTAACTTCCCTCTTATGCCTTTAATCCCCATTAAAGGGGGTAAGTGAAGAGTCATGGTGTCTCTTCCTTGATGACTCTTCATTTTCCTAAGCCTTAACTAATATCCACTTCATTCTCTCATAGCACTCCCTTGCTAGGTGAATTGGTTAGTGCATGCATGGTTGTACAAGAGGTCCAAGGTTCAATCCTTGGTGCATGCACTAATTTTTCTATTTTATTTCCTATTATTTCGAAAATTTCTTAAAAATTCCCCCATAATTATGTTAATATTTCTCATTAAAATCCCTTTTATATTTCTATTAACTTTTACCTAAAATTCACCCATAATCATGGTACTAGAAAGCCCATATAAGGCCCCTTAGTACTTAGTTTCTCAATTTAGATGAGAAAATCATGGATTTCTAGGTTAAGGTTCGTACTAATATTTCTAGATCCTTTGGAAAATTATCTAGACATGCTTAATATTTTAAAGAAAATATTAAGAAAATTTTCTGGGTCGTTACAAAGTAGAGAACCAACAGGGTACAGTCCATAAGGAATATAAGATTTCCTAAACATGCATAACGTATATAAAACAACAAGATATAAAACCGAATAACAACTGATATAAAACAGAATATCAACTAAGCAGGTAAAAACAACGCGACAATGATAAATCTAACATATACATGCATGTCAATAAAGTGCAACAACCATAGCTCATATAAGTGCATCAAATACAAACAAATGCATAAAAGAAATACGTATGCATATGATGCAATGACATGTGTCACCCCTGACACCAGTCAAGCCGCCAATACATCCCACTGTGTGACCGAGTGGGTAGGGCTGTAACAACTGTACGCACTCCAACAACGAATACCACAAAGGTGTGGTTGAGTGGACAAGATGCTGGGGAGCCAACTACTCCAAAAACCCCGATACATAGGGGGAGCCACCAACAGCTCTAATATCCCTCTAAAACAACGATGAGGGTGAGCCCCAACAGCTCTAATATCCCTCTAAAAACAACAGTGAGGGTGTCACTGTTTTGCATAACAGGACAAATGCTCGCACTCTAATAACTACCACGACAACAAGTGGTTGAGTGAATCGAGCCATAATATGACTAACGACGGCTTAACCAAATGTAAGCCCAACAGTCGTTAGTATGCAATGTGCTAGTATGGTGCATGCTATACGATGCACGAACAACCGGAGAAACAACGATGCAATAAAATCCAACGAGTATACGATGCATCAATAAAACCAACCAGAAATCGCAAACCAACGATTATGCACCTCCACTACTAGGTAGGGTATTTCTAATGCCAAATATACCTAATTGTGTTTAATGGACTTCTAAGTGCTCGCGTACCAATGACACTTTACAGAATAGAAAACTAATAGAGGACTGTACGGATACAACTTTGGAACACTCGAAGATCAACGAAGAGTAAGTCTCAACGGCGATGTTTAAATAACAAACGACAAAGAACAAGGTCAAGGAACCTATCAGACATAATATAGTCATGCTTTTAAGGTAAAGAAAACTACTCGAGTACAAAGGAGAAGTACCCTCCTTTTATCGAAGAATTCCGTAAACAAGGACTTTTCACGATCAACCGAACGAGTCTGAATCAAGGTCCTGTAATAAAAGACATAAGTTTAGCTATTATAATACTCGATACTTAGCTAAACGAGTTACCTTAATTAATTAGGATTATCCTAAGTATTTCATTTCATTTAATTAAACATAACAATAATGATTAATAAAAGATATAAGTTTAATCGAAACCATAACCATTTATATATATATATATATATATATATATATATATATATATATATATATATATATATATATATAACCCTTTTTCATTTTTTTAATATGATGTTTCCCTTAATCAAAGTAAGTTCCCAGAAACCTCCAAATGAAACCTAACAAGGACAAAGGCAGATCTCCTACTCGAATTTGCATGGCATCAAGCCCAACTCATTGTGTAACCATGAAAATTCGATCACTACCAAAAACCCAGATTCATACAAATAAAATTCAATACTAGAACATGTGTATCAGTTAATGCCTAGGTCTGTATCCCAAAGTGCTATCAGGCGTATGAATCTATCGAGGGATGAAATCGCAGGAGAAAAAGAGGAAAAATGACGAGCAACATTTGGACCATGATCCAGCACAAACTACTGGAAACTTAAAGAGGAAATCAAAGGAAAGGTGAAGGAATCGATCAGAGAAAGGTTGATGATACCTTTTTGGGTGGTAGAGCACAACCACCATTCCCTTTTCCACCCTCAAACTACAACAGCAAATCCGTGAGTCGCGAGGGAAGCACTGCCAACAGTGTTGGCGGCGTCGGCTGGCCCACGTGAGGGCGTCAGCGGGCGGCGCGATGGAGCCCCGGAAAGAAACCGCAGGCGACGTCGGTAAAACTGAAGGGGCGGCGTGAGGCGCAGCGGCAAGGAACAGCTAGGGTTCGGCGGGCGTCTGCATCGGGCAGAGGGGCAAACGGCGCAGAGAGTGAATCGGGGAGGGAAGTTAGGGCTTTTAGGGAGTTTTATAACTTAACTTTGGCATTTTACAAATAAACCCAACAACTTCAGTAAATCCAACTGGGTCCCTATTTTCGAAATTCTTACCTTTTCAACCTTTAAATTCGGTATTTAACAATCTTCCCTTCTCTTCTTTGGCGTGTGGCAACAAGAAGGAGAAGAGGTGCTTGGCACAAGTTGGAAAGAGCTCTTTCTCCTTAGTGGTGCTTGGCGCCGCATGCAAGGAGGAAGAAGAGGAGGTCTTGGCTAGGGTTCAAGTGAAGGGAAAGATTTCTTTCTCTTCTTCCACTTCTTCTTCTTCCTCTCTTCTTCCTTAGGGTTGGCGCAAAGAAGGTGATCCTTCTTTTGGTGGTCGGCGCAAGTAACGAAGAAGGTGAGCCTTCTTCTCTTGGTGGTTGGCGCAAGCGTAAGGAAGAACAAGGTGGTCTTTGGTGGCTTCGTTCCATTAGGATCCATTAGGAGACAAAACCCACACGATGCCCAAGAAGAGGATAGGAATACAGTAGAAGATCGAGAGTTAAACAGGAGGTACAACTCTTGTTTATGTTTCATTCTTGTTCTAGTTTATTTTATGTTTCTTATTTGTCATGGACCCCGAAGATAAACACAAAAATCGGCGATCTAATTCATCATCATTTCCGTGGCTAATCGATGAATGAATTTGAATTTCTTGAACAACAAGTTTATGTTAGACCGTGTTCGTCTTGCTAGAGGGGGGTGATTAGCAACTTTTGATTTTTCTACCTATCACGTTAGCAAACGCAAGCGGAATAACAAATAAGAATAACAAACAACACTAACGCAAACATATTTACGTGGTTCGGAGATAACGCTCCTACTCCATGATAGTCCATAAGGTGGACGATCCCTTGATCCTTCGGTGGATTACTCCCCGGATGCCCTCCGGCTAGCTCGTGTAGATCCTTGTGGGTGGAGAAACCTCGCCACAATCCCAACTGCGCCTCTGAGCTCTTAGACTTCTATTTGGCTCCTAACCAAAGCCAAATTTGTAAAAGCTCCCAGCCAAAACAAAGCCCTTTTAAATAGAGCTTAAGTCTGTTTTGCCCGCCACCAGTCGACTGCTCCAAGGGTAGTCGACCGCCCCCACCCAAATTCGACCGTTGCAAGCCCAACGTTCGAATTCTTCAGCTGCTACCAATCGACTGCCCCATTGGCAGTCGATTGATCTTGCTGTGGGGTTTACCAGCCGACTGCTAGAACCCCAGTCGACTGCCCTACCTAGGTTCCCTTCCCGAGTATAATTCTCTCCGCACTCGACCCCTACGATTTCCCAGAGGACATTCCCTCAGTACTCGTACCCTCATGACTCATCTGACTCCTCTCCAGCAGCCTCGACTGTTGCCTTCGCGCCCTCTTCATCTTTGGCTCCCGTCCTTCGGATGCGCACACAAGCCTCCAGCTTGCCTCCATGCCATCCTTCACGCATGCCTCGAAGTCCATGCCCCTTGGCTCATCGTTCCTGCTATCTATGGTCCCTCGGGTGCACACAAGCCCACGGCTTACCTCCATGCCACCCTTCACTATACCTGAAGCCGCCCAGCTAAGTCCAGGTATATCCTGCAAGACCTGCACACTCCAATACACATATTAGAACACAAGGGTAAACCTAACTTAAACCGTTTGCTCAAACATCAAAACACATGGTCACTTTGGATTGACCCAACAATCTCTCTCTTTTTGATGTTTGACAATACGTTTATGTTAGGGAAAACAAATAGCAATAATACAAACATTTGGAGTTATGTTCCCTCAGCACTCGTATCAAAGCCAATGGTTTTCGATTTTGTGTGTTTTGGATTCGGTTACTTTCATGCATTTTTCTTATATAATTTTATGTCGAATAATAGTAGGATGTGTGTAGGCTAACTCTTTGGTTACAGGCATTATATCCAAATATTATGGCTATGTGATTGTATGTGATTGTGTGTGTGTGATTGTAATAATTTATTTGAATCCTCGGGGTTAATGAGGCTATTAGTATTTAATTTTTGTAATTAAATACGACATTGATAGCTACTTGTTTTAATTTACTTTTGATCTAGATTTGTTGTACACTCCTTCATGGAGTATAGGATCGATGGATGTAAATTAAAATAATTATTTATTCTCGGCTCAGGGCTTCTTCTTGCTTGCGCATGGTGAAGGAAGAAGGAGACGAGGTGGCGACACGACTTGAGGCATATTGGAGAACAAAAGCCATAATAGTTGGAAATTTAGATTTTCATATTTATTGCTTGATTGTTTATTATGCTTGTTGTGATTGCATGAAAATTCCTCAATTTTAAATTACTAAGTGGGAGAGAGAATCTTTGAGTCTCATGACCTCCATTACAAATTTGATAAGTGATGCGAACAAACTTGCGCGTTGGCTCTGAGTGCCTTCCTCCATATAGGATGAGTTTGTTTCGTGAATCACTAGATCAAATATGATTATAGAAAATTATTTAGGAGCGTGTGATCTTCCCCATCGAAAGGGACATAATCCTAGATAATTTCATTAGTATCGCGTAATGGTGCACACTTAGATGCAAATAATAGTATCCTCCCCATCGGAGTCACTGCTATTATTTGTATGGCCGAAGATAAACCAACTATTAATTTTATTTATCAAAAAGTAAGTTGATAAGATAATAAAATTAATGGGTAAAACCTCCTCTTACAAATGATTGAATTTGTATACGTCCACACTATCGTGGCATACAAAATTCATGGTGTTTTGAGGTGTTGGTGATTTTAAAATTTTATTATTTGAGGAATCAATATTATTTTAAAATCTAAAGTTTTGACCATTGTGATTCTCAGGATTTTTTAAAATAGCTTTCAATCCCTTTGCTATGTTTTTAAAAGAAAATAAACTTACTGATCCCAATTACATAGATTGGAAACAGAACCTAGATATTGTCTTAACTGCTGAGGAGTACAAATTTGTACTCTTTGAGATCTGTCCCGCTAAGCCTAGTGAGAATTCTAGTGAAGAGGAGAAGGAGAGTTATAGAAAGTGGGTCAAGGCAGATGAGATGACGCGATGTTACATTTTGGCTTCTGTGTCTAAGGTACTGCAACATCAGCATCAGGCATTTGCTACTGCCTATGACATGATGCTCAATCTCAAGGAACTCTTCGGACACCAGAATAGAGCTGCTAGGCAAGAGGCTATGAGAAACTTAATGACGACCACCATGGCTGAGGGAACTCTCGTGAGTGATCATGTCCTTAAGATGATTGCTCATTTGAATGAGATGTATGTCCTTGGAGCGGAGATCGATGGGGAACCCCAGGTCGATATCATTCTCCAGTCACTACCTAGGAGTTTTGAGCAGTTTCGCCTGAACTACAATATGATCAAAAGGGCATATTCGATGACGGAACTTATGACAGAACTCCTGGTGACAGAGGGGCTATTTCGTCAGAGTGCTAAAACTTTTGTTGCTGAAAAGGATTCTACTTCTAAGCCGAAAGGAAAGAAGAAGAAGAAACAAGGTTTAGCAAAGTAGGCGGCTGGATCTCAAGGACCTCAGACTGGAGTGAAGAAGTCGAAAGGTAAGTGATTCACGTGCAAGCAGTCTAGACACTGGAAGATGAACTGTCCCCGCCGAAAGGAGAACAATAAAGGTATATCTTTTTCTTTAGTTGTTGAAACATATTTAGTGGTGTTATCAACCAGTACCTGGTGTGTAGATACGAGAGCCACTAATCATGTCTGCAATTCATTGCAGGGGTTCTAGAAAACTAGACGACTAGCTGAGGGAGAGATTACTGTGTACATGGGCAATGCTACAGAGGTGGCGGCTATTGCAGTGGGAGACATTTATTTATCTTTTGATAGGAATAAATTTTTGGTTTTGAGAAATTATCTTTACGTACCTTCATTTAGAAAGAATTTAATTTCAGTTTCTAAATTATTTTTGGATGGATATTTTATTTCTTTTAATAACAGAGTTGTTATAAAAAGGAATAGGGAGATTATTTGTTATGGTGCATTGGTTGGCAATTTATACACTCTTAATCCAAAAACTCCCAAGATGAAAATAGAAGCAAATAACTCATCTTCTAATTCTAATAAGAGAAAAGAACTTTCGAAAATGAACCAAACGTATCTTTGGCATATAAGGTTAGGTCATATTAACCTATGTAGAATTCTAAGGTTGATAGCTAATGGACCTTTGGGTTCATTGGTGGTGGAAGACTTCCCAACCTGCGAATCATGCTTGGAAGATAAAATGTCCAAGAGACCTTTTAAGGCCAAGGGGTATAGAGTCAAAGATGTGTTCGAGTTGGTTCATTCTGATTTATGTGGTCCTATGTCTATCCAGGCAAGAGGTGGCTTTGAATATTTCGTCACATTTATAGATGACTATTCAAGGTATGGATATATTTACTTGATGCGCCGCAAGTCTGAATGCTTTGACAGGTTCAAAGAATTCAAGGTTAATGTGGAGAAACGTCAAGGTAAAAGTATCAAAACACTACGGTCTAATTGTGGTGGTGAGTACCTCTTGGGAGAGTTTAGGAGTTATTTAACAGAGGCTGGGATTCAATCCTAATTGTCTGCACCTAGTACACCCAAGTAGAACAGTGTGGCGGAGTGAAGGAATAGGACTCTTATGGAGATGGATAGATCGTTGGTGACTTTTTTGGAGTTACCGAATTCGTTCTGGGGATATGCTCTGGAAACGGCAGTGTACATTATGAACTTGGTACCTTCTAAATCAGTACCCTCTACTCCCACAGAATTATAGACTGGGCGTAAGCCTAGTCTGAGGTATATTCGGATCTGGGATAGTCCAACACATATGCTGAATGGAGATGCTGATAAGTTGGAATCTCGTATAGAAGTACGCTTGTCCGTAGGCTATCCTAGAGGAATAAAAGGTAGATTATTTTATAGTCCTAAAGATTAGAAGGTCATCGTTAGCACTAATGCCCGATTTTTAGAGGAGGACTATGTAGTGAACCACAAGTCCATGAGTAAGATTGTTCTAGAGGAGATGTTCCTACTTCAGTACCAATGGTATAGGAGGACATACCACAAGTGACTGCACCACATGTCACAGAGGATACACAAGTATTACCTCATCGTAGTGGGAGGGTTGTTAGACAATCTGACAGATTCATCTTCTTGGGAGAGTCTTCGGACTTGGTCCCTGGTGAACATAAACCTGATCCTTGGACCTATGACGTAGCACTCCAAGATAAAGATGCAGTATGTGTTGGATCGAGAGAAACGATAGAGGGGGAGTGAATATCGTTAAACATTTTTCGGATAATAACTAGAGCAAGTACGCAGTGGAATAAAAATAATCGCGAACACAGGTAGTTTTATTTGGTTCGGAGCCTAGGTCGACTCCTACTCCAAGGCCCACGGTCGTTGACCGTTTTCTGCGGGCAATTCTATAAGTGCGCAAAACGTTTACCGAGAGATATTACAAAAGCAGTATAGTAAACTTAAAAGTAACTCTTCTTTTACCGACGTCCGATGTAGATTGAATTTTCGGAGCAACGGGACATCGTCGGCGCTTGAGTCTCGAGTCGGGACGTTTCCGGAGCAGAGCGCGGGAGCAGAAGAGCGTGATTGCATTGAATGAATTGTTGTCCGAAGCCTTGGGGTCGAGGGCCTATTTATAGCCCCTGGGGGCGACCAGAACGTCGGGGGTGCCCCCCCCCACGTGTCGGCCGATCCGACTTTCACTCAGTCAGCTTCTGATCCCTTCAAACTCGGGATCAGATCTTGACGGGGGCACTCGCGACGCTGGGGGCGCCCGGGTTGACCGGGTCTCTTCTTATCCGTTGGCTTCGATGGGATCTGCTTCGTTAGCTTCACCTGGGGGTGCCCGGGACGCTGGGGGCACCCGGGAGCAGTGGGGGCGCCCGGGAGCGCCCTGCCCATGAGCTGCAGACGCAGTTCCTTTGCTTCAACTGTTTGTGGTCACCTTGGGGGCGCCCGGGACACTCCGGGCGCCCTACTCAGCTTTGCCTCACTCCTTTGAGGCTCTCTGAGCTGCAGACACCCGTTCCTTCAGTCCTGCATCCAGGGTTAGTCCAAAACAATATAAAACAATAAGATGATAGTTTATACAGCCTTAGCTGTCTTGGTTCTAACTTTGGGTCTCCAAAATAGAGCCCTAGGTCGAACCGACGTCTACTGTTCCCTCGTCGGGGAACGCGTCCTCACCTACTCCTCTCGGGAGAATTTACCTGATGCCAACCGGCTCCTCCGGTTGGACTTTTGCCTAGCGGTCCTTTGCCAGGTCTTGGATACCAAGCTGTCCTTCGCCCGGTGCCTAGCAATCCTTCGCCAGGTCTTCAGTCCCAAGCTGTCCTTCGCCTGGTGCCTAGCAGTCCTTCGCTAGGGCATCAGTAGCCTGGCATTCCTTCGCCAGTGCCTAGCAGTCCTTCGCTAGGACTTTTTACCCTGCACACTTGAGTAGCATGTTAGATAACAAATAAGACTTAACTTTTGAACCCTTTTGCCATTATCAAAACTCAGGTTCGACTTGGGTGCTTTCTGCACCAACAATCTCCCCCTTTTTGATTTATGACAACCCTGGTTCAAAGAGTTAAGTTAATCAGAGCAAGTAAAAATTAAATTTTGTTCCCTCCCCCTGGAAGGAATCTCCCCCTAGATTTTTCAAAACTTCGTGGGGTTTTTGAAAATAAATTCTAAGTTCAAGGATGGATTTTTACTTAGAATAACTTTCAACAGAAAATAATTTTGGTTGTCTATTTTGGAGAACTTGTAGAATATTTAAGTTTAAATACTTAGAAAACTTAGGAAGGATTCTGAACACTTAGGTTTGAGTACTAAGGAAAATTTTGACGCCTTAAGTTTAAAGTACTCAAAGAAGTTTTGAAAACTTTAAGTTTTAAAGTACTTAGTGAGATTTGAAGAACTTAAGTACTTAGGAGTACTTATGGAAGTTTTGAAAAACTTAAGTACTTAGAAATGTTTTGAAAAACTTAGAAAAGTTTTGAAAAACTTAAGTAAAAAAAAACTTAAGTACTTAGAAAAGTTTTAAAAAAAACTTAAGTACTTAGACAACTTTAGTACTTAGACAAGTTTTGAAAAACTTAAGTACTTTAGGAAAGGTTTGAAAAACTTAGTATTTATGAAAAATTTAGTACTTTTGAAGAATTTAGTACTTTTGAAAAATTTAGTACTTTTGAAAAACTTAGTACTTTTGAAAAACTTAATACTTTTTGAATAAAGGATAGAGTTTGAGATTTTTAGAGTTAGAAAAAAATTTTAAACTCTCTCCTTTCCTATCTCTCCCCCTTTGCCATATATCAAACACAAATAAATATAGCAGAAACAGAATAATTAACTTACATAAAGGAAAATAACTTGCATGATTTTGCTGTACTGAACCAATTCATGATGAGAATTAAACCAAATCAGTTTCAATTTCCTCTTTTAGGGACCTGTCTAACCCAATTGGCTACTTATTAACTGTTATAAACAGTAGTTTTCGCTAGGGTTAGTCAAGTTAAGTGTTCTGTTCAAGTTAGATTTTCCAAACTTGACACTTAACTTGATTACTGTGTAAGTTATATTTAGTACCCCAATTGCTGCAGATGCACTGACTTAAAGCATCTTGAATTAAGGCAATGACCTACGCATCTCAACCCTTTCTAAGTTATCAATCAAAAGTACCCTAAGGTGCTTGTGAGATGCTGGCTTCTAAATCTATAGGTGCATGCAGTTCTAGGGTTAGGGCCTAGGCTAAGTCCATTTGCGAAAAAGCCCTAGTTTTGAAAGGGATAGTTTTGAAAATAAAACTAAGTGAAAATTTTTTTTTTCAAACCTTTTCAAAACTGAATAAAAGCTGATTTTGAAAGCATTTAAAAATTTCTTTAAAACTGATTTGAGTAAGAAAACCAATAGTAGACTCAACCTATTCTACCAAGCATAGTCCTAACTGCCTTCTTAGTGAGCTGAACTCAGACTCAGGTAGGGGTTTAGTGAATATGTCAGCTAAGTTAGATTTAGAATCTACATGCTTAAGGACTATCTCACCCCTGGCTACATGGTCTCTTACAAAGTGATGTTTAACTTCTATGTGTTTAGTTCTGGAATGTTGGATTGGATTTTTAGTTAGATTAATTGAGCTTATGTTGTCAATGAAAACCTGAGTTTGGGTGTAGTTGAGCTGGAAGTCCTTAAGAGTGTGCATCATCCATAAAAGTTGTGCTACACACTCTCCTAAGGCTACATACTCAGCTTCAGTTGTGGATAGAGCTACACAGTGTTGTTTTCTGCTGCACCAACTTACTAGACTATTTCCTAACAGTTGACAGCTTCCACTTGTGGTCTTTCTATCTAAATTACAACCAGCATAGTCAGAATCCGAGTATCCTGACAAATCAAAAGTTAAAGTCCTAGGATACCAAATCCCTATATTTAGGGTGCCCTTAACATATCTTAGTATTCTTTTTAGGGCTGCTAAGTGCGTTTCCTTAGCACATGTTTGGTATCTAGCACACATTCCTACAGAAAAAAGGATATCAGGTCTGCTGGCTGTAAGGTACAGTAGACTTCCTATCATACTTCTATAGAGTTTAAGGTCTACTGGTTTTCCATCAGGGTCACTATCTATTTTTACATTTGTAGCCATGGGAGTACTTATGCTTTTAGAATTATCAATTTTAAATTTCTTTATTAATTCTTTAGCATATTTGGATTGATGGACATAGTTTCCATCTCTAGTTTGTTTGATTTGCAACCCTAGAAAGAAATTGAGCTCACCAACTAAACTCATTTCAAACTCATTTTTCATTATTTTCATGAATTTTTTTAGAAAGTTTGAGTTGGTGGACCCAAAGATTATGTCATCTACGTAGATTTGGGCAATAAATATATCTTTTCCTAAGATTTTAATAAATAGGGTTGAGTCAATTTGACCTTGTTTAAATTCTTTAGAAATTAAGTAAGTTGATAGGCGTTCATACTAGGCCCTAGGTGCTTGTTTTAGTCCATATAGTGCTTTAGTAAGTTTGTAAACGTGGTCAGGTCTTTCTAAGTCCTCAAATCCGGGGGATTGTCCTACATAAACTTCTTCTTTAATGAATCCATTTAGAAAGGCTGACTTTACATCCATTTGGTATAGCTTAAATCCTTTATGGGATGCAAAGGCTAATAACATCCTAATGGACTCAAGTCTAGCTACTCGGGCATATGTTTCGTCGTAATCTAATCCTTCTACTTGGCTGAATCCCTTCGCTACTAAGCGGGCTTTATTTCTGACTATTACTCCTTGATCATTTAGTTTATTCCTAAAAACCCACTTAGTGTCAATGATGGATTTGCCTTCAGGTTTAGGCATTAGTTCCCAGACTTGGTTTCTTTCGAATTGGGCTAGCTCTTCCTGCATAACTATGATCCAATCAGGATCAGGTAGGGCTTCATCTATAGTCTTGGGTTCAATTTTTGAGATCATTGCTATCTGACTAAGGTTTCTATAGGAAGACCTAGTTCTGACTCCTAGAGTTGGATCACCCATAATTTGATCGGTTGGATGATTAAGTCTGGGTTTTTTGGTTTTTCTAGAACTTGGTTCAGCCTCAGGTCCAGCTGGCCGGTTTGGTTCACTATTTGATTCAACTCTTTGAGTTGGTTCAATTATTGGGTCAACAGTTGGTTGATTTGACTCAGTAGTTGGTTCAATAGTTAGTTCGTTTAAGGGTTCAATTAAAGGTTCAACAGTTTGTTCATTAATTTCTTGATCAGAATTTGATGACGTTAGGTCTGGATTATCAGATGTTGGGTTGATTTCTTCATTAAATATTAAGTTTGTTGTTTCTTCAATTTTCTTAGTTTGTTTGTTGTAAACCCTATAGGCTCTACTTGTGGTTGAATATCCTAGGAAGATGCCTGGGGTTGACTTAGACTGGAATTTTCCAAAATAGTCTTTGGTATTTAAGATATGGACTTTGCATCCAAAGACCCTTAGGTAGTGTAGATTTGGAAGTCTATGGTTGTATAGTTCATAGAGTGTTTTGTTGTGTCGCTTGTTAATCAGGACCCTATTTTGGATGTAGCAAGCCGTACTAACTGCTTCTGCCCAGTATTGGTAAACTAAGTTGAATTCGTTGAGCATAGCCCTAGCGGCTTCCTGTAGTGTTCTATTTCTTCTTTCGACTATCCCATTTTGCTGGGGGTTCTAGGGCACGAAAATTCATGTAGATACCCATTTACCTTATAGAATTCCTCGAACCGTTGATTTTCAAATTCTCCCCCGTGGTCACTCCTAAGTTTTTTAATTTTAGTATCGTTTTGATTTTCAATTAACTTACAGAATTCATTAAATAGGTTTAGGGTTTCATCTTTGGTTTTTAGAAACCTAACCCAGGTAAACCTAGAGTAATCATTAACTATTACTAAGCAGTATCGGTTCCCGCTTAGTGACTTGGCTCCATGTGAATCAAATAGGTCAAGGTGCAGGAGCTCAAGTGTGGTTTGAGTTAGATCAGATTGAATTAGTTTGTGATTAGATCTGGTTTGTTTACCTTGATTACATGATTCACATATTAGGTTTTCATTATTTTTAATTTTGGGGATACCTTTGATTAAGCCAAGTTGGGTGATTTTTGAGATAGTTCTCAGATTAGTATGACCTAATCTCCTATGCCAGAGGTTTGATTGTTCTAACTGAGTTAACATACATTTGGGTACTAGGGGTAGGTTTATAGTGTAAACATTATTTTTCCTAGTGCCCTTAAGCATGATTTCAGAGTCTTGTAGGTTTCTAATCAGGCAGTTAGAATTGTTAAAGGTAACTATATAACCAGAATCACACAACTGACTTATGCTAAGCAAGTTAAAATTGAAATTTTCAACCAAAAGGACTTTCTTAATAATAAAGTCAAACTTAAGTTCAATATTACCTGACCCAATTACCTTTAGTGTAGCATTGTTGCCAAATGCCACTGAGCCTAGGTTCTTGAACTTGAGTTTGGTGAATTTTAATTTATCTCCAATCATGTGTCTGGAGCAACCGCTATCCAGGATCCATTGGTCCAAATCCTTATGTTCCTACACATAATGAGTTTTGTTGATTTGGATCCAATTAGAATTAGGAATAGCTTAAATTGACTTTCACAACCTAGTCTGTCTCACCCAATCTAGGGTTAGCAATCATGTTAGCCTTATAGGTTTTGTGAGACAGGTTTTGGTAGGTAAAATTATTTTGAAAAATTATGATTTATTTTGAAAAACTTGAATTAATTTTGAAAACAATTGAATTTATTTTGAAAAGAATGTTTAAATCTACAAGTAACTGAAAATTTGTGTTAGATTTGAATTTGACAAGGAGTAATTTGAATTTGAATTTCAAAAATTGGCTTCCAGGTCTTGGCGAGGCACTAGGCCTTCTTTGGCCGTAGCCTTATTGGATCATCAACTCTTTCTTTGACAAAGCCTTTTAAAGAAATTTCATTTTCAAAATTAATCTTTGAAAAATTCTGGTCTAACTAGTTTGGGTCTTGGATCGGTAGCTTCGGCTAGTTTCACCAGTCTAAAGAGACCAAGTATACTTGACCTTATTAAATTGGTTTCCCTAACGTACTATCATCTCACCTCCACCCAATACTATGTTGTCAAGTTTCAGTTAAGTTTGTTCAGTCCTTAAACTAACCATTCCTAAGTCTAAGCATGGTAAATTTCAGAAATTAAATAAACAATCAGTCAAGCAAATTACAATCAAGAATTAAGTTTTTCTAACAATAAATATAGTTTTTAATTTGGCTCCCCCTGGACTAAAGTCACGGTAATGGTTAGGCAAGATGTGAATCTTGTCCTTGGGGATCCAATACTGATTTGATCTAGTTGGTTTGTTCAGGTACAGTTTAGGTACCCATGCCTGAACTTTATTTCTGGACTGATTCAGTATAGCAAAGTAGGATCTTTGTCTAGATTTGGTTTTATAGCTAAGTCCGGATCGATTTAGAACTGATTTCTATTTTCCAAGAATCATGTCAAGACCCTTGGAACCAGAAGTGAATCGTTCTAAAGCTGATCTAAGATCCTTAACCTGAGTTTTCAGGGAGGAATTCTCTTTCTCAAGTTTTTCAACTTGATTAGAGGTTCCTTCTTGAACCTTCTCAGTTAGGGGTTTAGAATCAGCTACCTCTTTCAGGAGTTTTACTTCCTGTCGAAGGGATTCGACTCGGAGTTTAGCTTTCGCCAAATCTCGAGAAAGATAAGATATTAACTTGTTTAATTGACTTCTAGTAAATTCACTTACCTTGATTTCGCCATCTTCTGAAAAGGTCAGTCTACCGTCGTCCTGTTCTGATTCTGACTCGGTCTCGACTTCTTCTGAGGCGGTTAGTGCTAGTAGGTTCGACTGTGGGACCTCTTCTTCTTCTTCGGAGGAGGACTCGTCCCACGTTGCTTGAAGTGACTTCTTCCTTCTATTCTTCTTGGTTTCATTTACGTTCGGACACTCCGTCTTGTAGTGACCCTTCTTCTTGCACTCGTAGCAGGTCACGTTGGGCTTGTTCTTTTCGTTTGCGGGTTCAGCTGGTTCATCCCTTCTTCGGCTGACTTTCCGTTTGTTGGTTTGGTTGTTCAATTCATTGTAGTAGTTTCGGGCCAGTCGAACCAGCTTAGGTTGATCTCCTTCTTCGTCTTCTGAGTCTGAGTCTGAGTTAGACTCGGGTTCAGGTTGAGGCTTCTTCTTAGTTGTCCTTCCAGTTTTACCTACAATAAAGGAAATACCTTTCTCGGCCAGATTGCAGTTAGTCTGTTCATGCAATTCTAATTCAGAGAACAATTCATCTAATTTTATTTTCGAAAGATCCCTTGAAACCTTGTATGCATCTACCATAGATGCCCACAAGGTGTTTCTGGGGAAAGCATTTAAAGCATACCTTATTAGGTCATGGTTTTCAACCTTGTGACCAATGGTGTGTAGACCATTCATTAGTTCTTGAATTCGGGCGTGAAGCTGAGCTGCTGTTTCGTTGTCAGTCATTTTGATGGTATACAGTTTGTTCAGGAGCAGATCTCTCTTGCTGATCCGAGTGTCTGATGTTCCTTCATGCACCTCGATCAGTTTTCCCCACAGCTCCTTGGCACTGTTGAAAGGGCCCACCCGGTTCAGTTCCTCTTTTGTTAAGCCGCATTGAAGGGTTTGGGTCGCCTTTGCATCCGCTTCAATTTTCCGTTTCAGAGCGGTGTCCCACTCTGTGTAGCTTTGAGGTACTCCTTCAGCATTTCTCGGAATCTCCAGTCTGGACTGGATGATTATCCATATGTCCACCTGAGTTTTCAGGTGGACCTCCATTCGACTTTTCCAGTAGGAAAAGTCTTCTCCACTGAAAACTGGAGGTCTGGCTGTGCTGAATCCTTCTTGCATGGCCATTGGAGATTTTATCTGAAATGTAAACTAGACAAAAAAAAAGGTATATCCCAAGACTTGGTCTTGGATTAGTAGTGCGGGAAAAAATATTTGTCGAGTGGTGTTGCACCAACCTCGATCAGCGAGAAGAAATTCGAACGAAAAAGAATATTAAAAAATTTTTTTTAAAAGAATCCGAAAAATTTTCAAACTGGTGGTTGCACCAAATTTGAATTTCCCCGCTCTGATACCACTTGTTGGATCGAGGGAAACGATAGAGGGGGGGTGAATATCGTTAAACACTTTTCGGATAAAAACTAGAGCAAGTACGCAGCGGAATAAAAACAATCGCGAACACAGGTAGTTTTACTTGGTTCGGAGCCTAGGTCGACTCCTACTCCAAGGCCCACGGTCGTTGACCGTTTTCTGCGGGCAATTCTATAAGTGCGCAAAATGTTTACAGAGAGATATTACTAAAGCAGTATAGTAAACTTAAAAGTAACTCTTCTTTTACTGACGTCCGATGTAGATTGAATTTTCGGAGCAACGAGACGTCGTCGGTGCTTGAGTCTCGAGTCGAGAGGTTTCCGGAGCAGAGCGCGGGAGCAGAAGAGTGTGATTGCGTTTAATGAATTGTTGTCCGAAGCCTTGGAGTCGAGGGCCTATTTATAGCCCCTGGGGGCGCCCGGAACGTCGGGGGCGCCCCCCCCACGTGTCGGCCGATCCGACTTTCACTCTGTCAGCTTCTGATCCCTTCAAACTCGGGATCAGATCTTGACGGGGGCGCCTGTGACGCTGGGGGCGCCTGCGACGGTGGGGGCGCCCGGGTTGACCGAGTCTCTTCTTATCCGTTGGCTTTGATGGGATCTGCTTCGTTAGCATCACCTGGGGGCGCCCGGGACGCTGGGGGCGCCCGGGAGAAGCGGGGGCGCCCGGGAGCACGGGGGTGCCCTGCCCATGAGCTGCAGACGCAGTTCCTTTGCTTCAACTGTTTGTGTTCACCTTGGGGGCGCCCGGGACACTCCGGGCGCCCTACTCAGCCTTTGCCTCACTCCTTCGAGGCTCTCTGAGCTGCAGACACTCGTTCCTTCGGTCCTACATCTAGGGTTAATCCAAAACAACATAAAACAATAAGATGTTAGTTTATATAGCCTTAGCTGTCTTTGTTCTGACTTTGGGTCTCCAAAATGGAGCCCTAGGTCGAACCGACGCCTACTATTCCCTCGACGGGGAACGCTCCTCACCTACTCCTCTCGGGAGAATTTACCTGATGCCAACCGGCTCCTCCGGTTGGACTTTTGCCTAGCGGTCCTTTGCCAGGTCTTGGATACCATGCTATCCTTCGCCCGGTGCCTAGCATTCCTTCGGCAGGTCTTCAGTCCCAAGCTGTCCTTCGCCTGGTGCCTAGCAGTCCTTCGCTAGGGCTTCAGTAGCCTGGCATTCCTTCGCCAGTGCCTAGCAGTCCTACGCTAGGACTTTTTACCGTGGCATTCCTTCGCCAGTGCCTAGCAGTCCTTCGCTAGGACTTTTTACCCTGGCATTCCTTCGCCAGTGCCTAGCAGTCCTTCGCTAGGACTTTTTACCCTTCACACTTGAGTAGCATGTTAGATAACAAATAAGACTTAACATTTGAACCCTTTTGCCATTATCAAAACTCAGGTTCGACTTGGGTGCTTTCTGCACCAACAGTATCTTGGCAAAAGGAGATGAATTTTGAGATAGAATCTATCAATTGTAATCAAGTCTAGGAGCTAGTAGAACCACCTGATGGTGTAAAAACTGTTGGTTCAAGAAGCATCAGTGATGTCCTCCACTAAGTGTTTCAATGTTTGACAATATGCTTAAGTCAGTGATACATTGACCAAGGGTTGGGCATGAAGACCTGGTGAGTGAAGCTGGGCACTAAGTCCTGGTGAGTGAAGCTGGGCAAAAGTCCTAATGAGTGAAGTTAGGCACGAAGACCTGGTTCGAGGAATTTGACACGAAGTCCTAGCCAAGGGTTGGGCACCGAAGTCCTGGACCTAGGGTTTGGGCATGAAGTCTTGATCCGAGGGATTGAGCAACTTAGCTGAGCGATGACTAAGGATAGAGACGGATCGAGGGTCGGACGTCTTGAGATTCGAGAGTCTCGAAGGCTAAGCAAAAAGTCCACCCGAATGGACTGGGTGGCAACCATCTCCTGAAAGGAGTAGGTAAAAGACGCGTTCCCAGGGGTGGGAACATAGTGTCGGTTCTGTTGGTGCAGAATGCACCCAAGTCAAACCTGTGTTTTGATAATGGCAACAGAGGTCAAAAGTTAAGTCTTACTTGTTTTCTAATAAGTTACTCTAGTGTACAGGAAAAGTCCTAGCGAAGGACTGCTAGGCACTGGCGAAGGAATGCCAGGGTAAAAAGTCCTAGCGAAGGACTGCTAGGCACTGGCGAAGGAATGCCAGGGTAAAAAGTCCTAGCGAAGGACTGCTAGGCACTGGTGAAGGAATGCCAGGGTAAAAAACCCTAGCGAAGGACTGCTAGGCACTGGCGAAGGATTGCCAGAGTCAAAAGCCCTAGCGAAGGACTGCTAGGCGCCAGGCGAAGGACAGCCTGGACTGAAGCCCTAGCGAAGGAATACTAGGCACCGAGCGAAGGGCAGCTCGGCATCCAAGACCTGACAAAGGACCGTCAGGCAAAAGTCCAACCAAAGGAACGGTTGGCATCAGGTAAATTCTCCCGAGAGGAGTAGGTGAGGACGCGTTCCCCGTCGAGGGAACAGTAGGCGTCGGTTCGACCTAGGGCTCCATTTTGGAGGCCCAAAGTCAGAACCAAGACAGCTAAGGCTGTATAATCTAATACTTTATTGTTTTATTGTGTTTTGGACTAACCCTGGATGCAGGACCGAAGGAACGTGTGTCTGCAGCTCAGAAAGCCTTAAAGGAATGAGGCTACAGCTGACCAGGGCGCCCGGAGTGTCCCGGGCGCCCCCAAGGCAAACACAAAACACAAGACAGCAAGATGGGCTTCGACAGTTCAACTCCCGGGCGCCCCCGTGCTCCCGAGCGCCCCCGCTGCTCCCGGGCGCCCCCAGCGCTCCGGGCGCCCCCATGCGCAAGCCTCGATCCAGAAGCCAGCGAAGCGAAGATAGAAGTTTGACCCGGTCAATCCGGGCGCCCCGAGCGCTCCGGGCGCCCCGGTCAAAGCGGATCCCGAAGATAAAGGGATCAGACGCTGACCGAGACTTTGGCGGATCAAAGGACACGTGGGGGGGGGGGCGCCCCCGACGTCCCGGGCACCCCCAGGCCCTATATAAAGGGCCCTCGACCAAGGCTTCAGAAGATCAACTCTCTCTACGTCTCAAAGCTCTTCTGCTCTCGCACTTCGCCCCGGAATCCTTCCAACTTGAGCCGACGACGTCCCGCTGCTCCGAAAAAGTCGATCTACCCTGGACGTCGGTAAAAGAGCTATTTAAAAGTTTATTATACTTAATTCTGTAATCCTTTGTAAACTATTTTGCGGCTAATATAGAATTGCCCAAAGTAAACGGTTAACGACCGTGGGCCTTGGAGTAGGAGTCGACCCAGGCTCCGAACCAAGTAAAAACGACTGCGTCTCTGTGTTATTGTTTTTTTTCCGCTGTGCACTTGCTCTTAATTTTTCGAAAAACGAATACCGATATTCACCCCCCCTCTATCGGTTCTATCGATCCAACAAGTGGTATCAGAGCGGGGAAGTTCAAACCTGGTGCAACCACCAGTTTGAAATTTTATTTCGGATCTTTATTTTCTATTTTTTTTAATTTTCGTTACATATTTCGTTTGAATTTTTTTGCGAGGTTGGTGCAACACCCCTCATTATTTTATTTATCCGGCACTACTAATCCAAGACCTAGTCTTGGAAAATTTGTTTTTCTGTTAGTTTTCTGTTACAGATTAAAATGGCCATGCAAGAAGGTTTTAGCACCGCCAGACCTCCACTTTTCAGTGGAGAAGACTTTTCTTACTGGAAAAGTCGCATGGAGGTCCACCTGAAAACTCAGGTGGACATGTGGATCATTATCCAGTCCAGTCTGGAGATCCCCAGAAACGCCGAAGGACTTCATCAAAGCTACTCAGAATGGGACAACACCCTAAAACGCAAGATAGAAGCCGACGCAAAAGCAACTCAGACTCTCCAATGCGGATTGACAAAAGAGAGCTGAACCGGGTGGGCCCCTTCAACAGTGCAAAGGAGCTTTGGGCAAAATTGATCGAGCTGCACGAAGGGACATCAGATACTCGGATCAGTAAGAGGGATCTACTACTGAACAAATTGTACACCATCAAGATGGCCGACAACGAAACAGCATCCCAGCTCCACGCACGGATCCAAGAGTTGATGAATGGTCTTCACACTATAGGCCACAAGGTTTAAAACTGTGACTTAATAAGGTATGCCTTAAATGCTTTCCCTAAAAACACCTTGTGGGCATCTATGGTAGATGCATCAAGGTCTCAAGGGATCTTTCAAAAATAAAATTAGACAAATTGTTTTCCGAACTAGAACTGCACGAACAAACTAACACCAATATGGTCAAGAAAGGTATTGCTTTCGTTGTAGGTAAAACTGGAAGGACAACAAAGAAGAAGCCTGAACCTGAATCCGAGTCTAACTCAGACTCAGACTCGGAAGACGAAGAAGGAGATCAAACTAAGCTGGTCCGACTAGCCCGAAGCTACTACAAGGAGCTGAAGAACCGAACCAACAAACGGAAAATCAGCCGAAGAAAGGACGAACCAGCTGAACCCGCGAATGATAAAAACAAGCTCAACGTAACCTGCTACGAGTGCAAGAAAAAGGGCCACTACAAGACAGAATGTCCAAACTTAAAGGAAATCAAAAAGATAAGAAGAAAGAAAGCGCTCCAAGCAACCTGGGACGAATCTTCCTCAGAAGAAGAAGAAGAAGCACCCCAATCAAACCTACTAGCTCTGACCGCCTCAGATAAAGTCGAGACTGAGTCAGAATTAGAACAGGACGACGGCGAGCTGACCTTTATAGAAGACGGCGAAATTAAGGTAACTGGTTTCAATAGATGTCAATTAAGCGAATTAATTTCATTTCTTTCTCGAGATTTGGCAAAAGCCAAACTCCGAGTCGAATCCCTCCGACAGGAAGTAAAACTCCTGAAAGAGGGAGCTGACTCTAAACCCTTAACCGAGAAGGTTCAGGAAGGAACTCCTACTCAAGTTGAAAAACTTGAAAAGGAGAACTCCTCCCTGAAAACTCAGGTTAAGGATCTTAGATCAGCTTTAGAATGATTTACATCTGGTTCCAAGGGTCTTGACATGATCCTTGGAAAACAGAAATCAGTTCTAAATCGATCCGGACTTGGCTATAGAACCAAATCCTGGCAAAGATCTTACTTTGTTGTACTGAATCAGTCCAGAGGTAAAATTCAGGCATGGGTACCTAAACTATACCTGAACAAACCAACTGGATCAAATCAGTATTGGATCCCCAAGGACAAGATTCACATCTTGCCTAACCATCACCGTGGCTTTAGTCCAGGGGGAGCCAAACTGAAAACAATATTCATTATTAGATAAAAATTTAATTCGTGATTGCAATTGCTTGATTGATTGTTTATTTAAAATTCCTGCAATTTACCATGCTTAGATTTAGGAATGGTTAGCTTAAGGACTGAACAAACTTAACTGAAACTTGACAACATAGTATTGGGTGGAGGTGAGATGATAGTACGTTAGGGAAGCCAATTTGGCGGAACTAGCCGAAGCTACCGATCCAAGACCCAAACTAGTTAGACCAGAAATTTTTCAAAGAATAATTTTGAAAATGAACTTTCATTAAAAGGCTTTGTCAAGAAAAGGGTGGATGATCCCATAAGGCTACGGCCAAAGGGTGAACTTAAATCCGATTTCATTATTAAGAAAGTTCTATTGGTTGAAAACTTTAATTTTAACTTGCTTAGGATAAGTCAGTTATGTGAATCTGGTTATATAGTTACTTTCAACAATTCTAACTGCCTGATTAGAAATGTACAACACTCAGAAATCATGCTTAAGGGCACTAGGAAAAATAATGTATACACTATAAACCTTCCCCTTGTACCCAAATGTATGTTAACACAATTAGAACAATCAAACCTCTAGCATAGGAGATTAGGTCATACCAATCTGAGAACTATCTCAAAAATTACCCAACTTGGCTTAATCAAAGGTATCCCCAAGATTAAAAAAATGAAAACCTAATATGTGAATCATGTAATCAAGGTAAACAAACCAAATCCAATCACAAACTAACCCAATCTGATTTAACTCAAACTACACTTGAGCTCCTACACCTTGACCTATTTGATTCACATGGAGCCAAGTCACTAAGCGGGAACCGGTACTGCTTAGTAATAGTTGATGATTACTCTAGGTTTACCTGGGTTAGGTTTCTAAAAACCAAAGATGAAACCCTAAACCTATTTAATGAATTCTGTAAATTAATTGAAAATCAAAACGACACTAAAATTAAAAGACTTAGGAGTGATCATAGGGGAGAGTTTGAAAATCAACGATTCGAGAAATTCTGTAAGGTAAATGGGTACTTACATGAATTTTCATATCCTAGAACCCCCCCAACAAAATGGGATAGTCGAGCGAAAGAATAGAACATTACAAGAAGCCGCTAGAGCTATGCTCAACGAATTTAATCTAGCAAACCAATTTTGGGCAGAAGCGATTAGTACGGCTTGTTATATCCAAAATAGGGTTTTGATTAACAAGCGACACAACAAAACCCCCTATGAACTGTACTACCATAGACTCCCAAACCTACACTACCTAAGGGTCTTTGGATGCAAAGTCCATATCCTAAACATCAAAGACTATTTAGGAAAATTTCAGTCCAAGTCAAACCCAGGTATCTTCCTAGGATACTCAACCACAAGTAGAGCCTATAGAGTTTACAACCAACAAACTAAGAAAATTGAAGAAACAACAAACTTAATTTTTGATGAAGAAATCAACTCAACATCTAATAATCCAGATTTAACTTCATCAAACTCTGACCAAGAAAATAATGAACAAACTATTGAACCCTTAAACGAATTAACCATTGAACCAATTAATGAGTCAACTATCGAACCAACAAATGAACCAGCCCAAAGAGTCGAATCAAATAGTGAACCAAACCGACCAGCCGGACCTGAGGCTGAACCAAGCTCTAGGAGAACCAAGAAACCCAGACTCAGTCACCCAACCGATCAAATTGTGGGTGATCCAACTCTAGGAGTCAGGACTAGATCCTCCTATAGAAACCTTAGTCAAATAGCTATGATATCGAAAATAGAACCAAAAACTATAGATGAAGCCCTACCTGACCCTGATTGGATCATAGCCATGCAAGAAAAATTAGCCCAATTTGAGAGGAACCAAGTCTGGGAACTAGTGCCTAAACCTGAAAGCAAATCCATCATAAATACTAAGTGGGTCTTTAGGAATAAGCTAAATGATCAAGGAGAAATAGTCAGAAATAAAGCCCGCTTAGTAGCCTAGGGATTCAGCCAAGTAGAGGGATTAGACAACGATGAAACATACGCCTCAGTAGCTAGACTTGAGTCCATTAGAATGTTGTTAGCATTTGCATCCCATAAAGGATTTAAGCTATACCAAATGGATGTAAAGTCAGCCTTCCTAAATGGATTCATTAAAGAAGAAGTTTATGTAGGACAACCCCCTAGGTTTGAGGACTTAGACAAACCTGACCATGTTTACAAATTAACTAAAGCACTATATGGGTTAAAACAAGCACCTAGGGCTTGGTATGAACGATTATCAACTTACTTAACTTCCAAAGAATTTAAACAAGGACAAATTGACTCAATATTATTTGTTAAAACCCTAGGAAAAGATATATTTATTGCCCAAATTTACGTAGATGACATAATCTTTGGATCCACCAACACCAACTTCCTAAAAGAATTTGTCAAGATAATGGAAGATGAATTTGAAATGAGCTTAGTTGGTGAGTTTACCTTTTTCCTAGGACTACAAATCAAACAAACTAGGGATGGTAACTACGTTCATCAATTCAAATATGCTAAAGAATTAATAAAGAAATTTAAAATGGATAACTCTAAAAGCATAAGTACCCCCATGGCCACTAATGTAAAAATAGATAGTGACCCTGATGGTAAACTAGTGGACCTTAAACTCTATAGGAGTATGATAGGTAGCCTACTGTATCTTACAGCCAGCAGACCTGATATTCTTTTTGCTGTAGGGATGTGTGCTAGATACCAAACCTGTGCTAAGGAAACGCACTTAGCAGCCCTAAAAAGAATTCTAAGATATGTAAAGGGCACCCTAAATGTAGGGATTTGGTATCCTAGGACCTCAACTTTTGATTTGATAGGATACTCAGATTCTGACTATGCTGGCTGTAAATTAGATAGAAAGAGCACAAGTGGAAGCTGCCAACTGTTAGGTCAAAGTCTAGTCAGTTGGTGCAGCAGAAAACAACACTGTGTAGCTCTATCCACAACTGAAGCTGAGTATGTGGCCTTAGGAGAGTGTGTTGCTCCACTTTTATGGATGATTCACACACTTAAGGACTTCCAGCTCAACTACACTCAAACTCAAGTATTTATTGACAATATAAGTTTAATTAATCCAACACTCCAGAACCAAACATATAGAAGTCAAACATCATTTTGTAAGAGACCATGTAGCCAGGGGTGAAATAGTACTTAAGCATATTGACTCTAAATCCATCTTAACTGATATATTCACAAAACCCTTACCTGAATATGAGTTCAGCTCACTAAGAAGGCAATTAGAATTGTGTTCTGTAGAATAGATTAATTCTATTTTACTTGATTTAAAAATTTGTTTCTAAAACTAGAATTTGAAAAACTGTTTTACTTAATTTCAAGATCAGTTTTCATTTTTCGACTTAGTTTTATTTTTATTTCAAAACCACCCCCTTTCAAAACTAGGGCTTTTTCGAAAATGGACTTAGCCTAGGCCCTAACCCTAGAACTGCATGCACCTATAGACTTAGAAGCCAACATCTCACAAGCACCTTAGGGTACTTTTGATTGATAACCTAGAAAGGGTTGAGATGCTTAGGTCTTTGCCTTAATTCAAGATGCTTTAAGTCAGTGCATCTGCAGTAATTGGGGCACTAAATACAACTTACACAGCAATCAAGTTAAGTGTCAAGTTTAGAAAATCTAACTTGAACAGAAACACTTAACTTGACTAACCCTAGCAAAAACTATTATTTATAACAGTTAGTAAGTAGCTAATTGGGTTAGACAGGTCCCTACAGAGAAAATTGACTGATTTAGTTTAAGTCTAATTATGAATTGATTCAGTACAACAAAATCTTACTTACTTCCTTTATGCTTACTTCCTTTATGCAATCTTATTTCTGCTATATTTATCTGTTTTGATATATGACAAAGGGGGAGAGAAATAGGAAAGGAGAGAGTAAAATTAATTTTTAACTCTATCCTTTATTCAAAAAGTTTTCAAAATTTTCTAACTTAAGCTTGTCAAAATTCAAAATTTTCTAACTTAAGCTTGTCAAAATTCAAAATTTTCTAACTTAAGCTTGTCAAAATTCAAAATTTTCTAACTTAAGCTTGTCAAATTTTTTGTAAAACTTCTATAAGTACTTTAAGCTTAAGTTTCTCAAAACTGTATAAGTACAATGTTACTAAGTACTTAAGTTTTCAAAATTATTAAGTACTTAAGTTTTCCAAATGTACTTCATTTACCAAGTACTTAAGTTTTTCAAAATTGTTAAGTACTTAAAGTTTTACAAAGTGTTTCAAAGTTTACTAAGTACTTAAGCTTTTTTAATCCTACTAAGTACTTGAGCTTTTTAAATCCCACAAAACACTTAAGCCAACACTTTCAAAATTTTTGAGTACCTTAAAACATAAAGCTTCAAACTTTTCAAGTACTCTAAAATCATGCTTCAAAGACCTTCCTAAGTGCTTTTAACTTAAGTTATTAAAAGATTTCAAAGTACCTAAAAACTTAAGTTTCCAAAGTACAAGTTTTTGTTAACCCCACGAATTTTTGAAAAATCTAGGGGGAGATTCCTTCCAGGGGGAGGGAATAAAATTTAACCTTTTCATGCTTGCTTAAACTTAACTTTTTGAACTAAGGTTGCCATAAATCAAAAAGGGGGAGATTGTTGGTGCAGAATGCACCCAAGTCAAACCTGTGTTTTGATAATGGCAACAGAGGTCAAAAGTTAAGTCTTACTTGTTTTCTAACAAGTTACTCTAGTGTGCAGGAAAAGTCCTAGCGAAGGACTGCTAGGCACTAGCGAAGGAATGCCAGGGTAAAAAGTCCTAGCGAAGGACTGCTAGGCACTGGTGAAGGAATGTCAGGATAAAAAGCCCTAGCGAAGGACTACTAGGCACTGGCGAAGGAATGCCAGAGTCAAAAGCCCTAGCGAAGGACTGCTAGGCGCCAGGCGAAGGACAGCCTGGACTGAAGCCCTAGAGAAGGAATGCTATGCACCGAGCGAAGGGCAGCTCGGCATCCAAGACCTGACAAAGGACCGTCAGGCAAAAGTCCAACCAAAGGAACGGTTGGCATCAGGTAAATTCTCCCGAGAGGAGTAGGTGAGGACGCGTTCCCCGTCGAGGGAACAGTAGGCGTCGGTTCGACCTAGGGCTCCATTTTGGAGGCCCAAAGTCAGAACCAAGACAGCTAAGGCTGTATACTCTAATACTTTATTGTTTTATTGTGTTTTGGACTAACCCTGGATGCAGGACCGAAGGAACGTGTGTCTGCAGCTCAGAAAGCCTCAAAGGAATGAGGCTACAGCTGACCAGGGCGCCCGGAGTGTCCCGGGCGCCCCCAAGGCAAACACAAAACACAAGACAGCAAGATGGGCTTCGACAGTTCAACTCCCGGGCGCCCCCGTGCTCCCGGGTGCCCCCGCTGCTCCCGGGCGCCCCCAGCGATCCGGGCACCCTCATGCACAAGCCTCGATCCAGAAGCCAGCGAAGATAGAAGTTTGACCCGGTCAATCCAGGCGCCCCGAGCGCTCCGGGCGCCCCAGTCAAAGAGGATCCCAAAGATAAAGGGATCAGACGCTGACCAAGACTTTGGCGGATCAAAGGACACGTGGGGGGGGGGGGCGCCCCCGACGTCCCGGGCGCCCCCAGGCCCTATATAAAGGGCCCTTGACCAAGGCTTCAGAAGATCAACTCTCTCTACGTCTCAAAGCTATTCTGCTCTCGCGCTTCGCCCCGAAATCCTTTCAACTCGAGCCGACGACGTCCCGCTCCTCCGAAAAAGTCAATCTACCCCGGACGTCGGTAAAAGAGCTATTTAAAAGTTTACAATACTTAATTCTGTAATCCTTTGTAAACTATTTTGCGCCTAATATAGAATTGCCCAAAGTAAACGGTCAACGACCGTGGGCCTTGGAGTAGGAGTCGACCCAGGCTCCGAACCAATTAAAAACGACTGCGTCTCTGTGTTATTGTTTTTTTCCGCTATGCACTTGCTCTTAATTTTCCGAAAAATGAATACCGATATTCACCCCCCCTCTATCGGTTCTATCGATCCAACAGGTTCGACCTAGGGTTTCGTGGAAATCCGAAGTCAGAACCAAATCCTTAAGGTTAAGATTATCTGCATGTTTGTCTTGTATTTATGTATCTTGCAGGTGTAGGACCGGTGCCATCGATAGAGGGGGGATGAATATCGACCATGAAAATCTTCTTGGGGAAAGCTTTCGATCGTTCTAGACTTAGAGCGTTAGTGCAGCGGAAAAGTAAAACATAAAACTAAAAGAACATAGCAGACACGCGGGATTTATTTACTCCCCCAGGGTCAGTATGTCCAAGGCCTATGTACTCCGCGTGAGTCCACTATTGGTCTCCTTTATGGAATTTCCAGAGGCGGAGAAAACCCGTCTTACAGTTGATAATTACAAGCACAGATATAGAAAATTAAATGCAAAATAATAAACGCAAACCGAACAAAACAAGGTTTGACGCTCGGCCGATATGAATCTCCGAAGTGTCGTGCACTTTCTCCTGGAGCCTCCCGGTCGTAGAGCCTCATCTTTAGGACATTGTCTCGGTGAGAATGATCAGAATCGCTCTTGGAAGTTGAGCTGAAGCTGAGGGGTCGAAGCCCCTTATATAGGCTTCATTCGGGCGCCTGTGACGATAGGGGTGCCCCTATAGACTTTGTCAAACCTTATCCCCGCGCCGAACTTGTCGCAGCTGATAAAATCTCTGACCAGGGTGCCTTGAACCTCCCAGGCACCTGTGTGAAGGCTTATCTGTGTTTCGAATTTGAAACAACAAATACAGCTTTCAACTTGGGCGCCCGTATCATCCCGGCCGCCTGAATGGTAGCCTATTCTGCAATCTTCACGAAACTACATCTTTTGCTCTTTGGGCTGGGCGCCTGGATCCTACTGGGTGCCTGGCTTCAAAGCTTCTAGCCCAAAGCTGGGTTTTGTTCTTTGATCTGGGTGCCCCCATCAATAGGGGCGCCTGGGTTGGCTGGTTTCCAGCCCCTTGACTGCTTTGTCTCCGGTTCTTGGTACCTGCAAGATACACAAATACAAAGCAAATATACACACAATATTAGCCTTAAGGACTTGGTTCGGACTTTGGATTTCCGTGAAACCCTAGGTCGAACCGACGCAAGTTCCCACTCCTGAGAACGCGCCTTTCACCTACTCCTTTCAGGAGCCGGTTGCCACCCAGTCCTTCGGGTGGACTTTTGCTTAGCCTCCGATACTCTCGGATCTCGAGACGTCCAAACCCTGACCCGTCTCTACTTCTGTCCTTAGTCATCGCTCAGCTAAGTTGCTCAGTCCCTTGGATCAAGACTTCGTGACCAAACCCTAAGTTCAGGACTTCGGTGCCCAACCCTCGGGCAGGTCTTCTTGCCCAGTCCTCGACTAGGACTTCGGTGCCCAACCCTCGGCTAGGTTTTCTTGCCCAATCCTCGACCAGGACTTCGTGCCCACCTTCCAAGCAGGTCTTCGGTGCCCAGCCCTTTGCCAGGACTTAGTGCCCAATCCATGATCAAGACTTAGAGCCCAATTCTCTGAACCAGGACTTATTGCCTAGATTCACAAGGACTTTGGTCCATTTTGTTACTCCTCTCTTAACTCCCCTTCCCTTGTTTAATGTATCTCTGACTTAAGTATATTGTCAAACATTAAAACACTTAGAGGAGAACATCACTAATGCAACATGCACCAACAATCTCTCCCTTTTTGATGTTTGACAATATCTTAAGTTAGATTGGTTGAAATGGGCTAAATTTTAACTCTTGGGATCAAATAAAAAATGATTTAAGTTTTGAAAATCTATTTTTGATCCTCTAGGGAAAAATAGGAAACTCTCCCCCTTTTTGAAAAACAGTCTGATTTTTTTGATCCTTTGGAAAGTGAAAAAAATTTATTTCTAACTTAAGGCACATCTCTCCCCCTTTGTCATACATAAAAAAAACCAAAAATACTTGCACCAACAATGAAAACTTTTGGTTGTTTTTTAAAATACTTAGTGTAATTTTTGAAAGCATAGAATAAAATTAAGTAATTAAATTGTACCCAAAAAGAATTTCTATTTTGTCAAAAAACTTCTCACTTTAAAAACTATTGCTTTAGAACGACTTTCAAAAAAAATTTACTCATACAAAGATTTTCACTAGTGCATTTTGAGAAAGCTTTGTATTTTGAACGATATATTGCACTTTTTCAGAAAAACCAGTACTTTTGGAAAATGCATAACTTTGAAAGAATACTATGAGCTTTGAAAAGTACACATACTTTAAAAAATATTATGATCTTTTGAAAAATACAAGTACTTTTGAAAGATTATGTAATTTTTGAAAAATATAAGTAATTTTGAAAAATATTATGCATTTTTGAAAAATATTTCCAATTTTGGAAGTACTGAGATTTGAAAAATTAAGTACTTTTGAAAAAGATTAGACTTTAAAAAATATAAGTACTTTTTGAAAAATATTATGCATTTTGAAAACATAATATTTTACTTGACTTGGTTTATCTTCCAGTCTGACACAATCCTAGGAAACCTTGTTGACTACAAGGACATTCTCCTAAGTGTCCTAGAAAAAATTTCAAACTCAAGTAAACATTATTTCAAAAACAATTTCATAAGCCACAAAAGTTTTGAAAAATAGAATAATAGTATTTGAAAGACTTATATTTTCAGCAAGATTTTGAAGATATAGTTCATGAAAACACATTATTAAATAATTCTTTTAATTTGACCTTCCCCTAAACTTGACCCAATCCTAGGAAGCTTGTTGACTACAAGTACTCTTCCTCTAAGTCTTTAGGGTTTAGTTCAGATCAAAGGAATTATCTAATAAATTGTCAAAGATAATACTTGTTAAAAATAATTTCTTTTTGATTTAGACTCCCCCTAAATCTAACACATCCTTGGAGTCCTTGTAGATCATTAAGTGGACCTTCCTCTATGTCTTTAGGGTTTATCAAAATTAAAAGACATAGGTACAATTTTAGAACGTATTTTGAAATTCTGAAACATAATTTGAAATGAAGGTAATTTGTCAGGCATAGTTTTCAAAAAACGTAAGTATAGTAGTGTTTAAAAACAAAAAAAAACACTCCCCTGTACCCGACACCGTTTGACTCTATCTAGGTGTCTTAAGGAACTTTAGTGTTTTCCTAGGAGGCTTGTGTCTAATAGTGTGAGCCAAACAATTTTTGAAAATGATATAAATTTTTGAAGACATACAATATATTAGCAATCAGAAAATCATGAAATCCATAAAAACATTATTATGTTGAAGCACTATTTTGAAAATATATTTTTAGAAAAATATTCTAAGAATTTTGAAAATAGTTTTGAAAAATATTCTTCAATTTATTAGTCCTTAACATCTCACCCATTTTAGATGTCTCAATACAGCAAGCATGGTTGCCTTATAGGTGTATTGTGAGATGCTTGAATTATTTTTCTTAATTTATTATTAAATCTAAGATTTAATTAAAATTTATGTTAGATTCAAATCTAGCAATAGTAAAGTGAATTTGATTTTCAGTAATTGACTTTCAGGTCTTGGCGAGGCACAAGGCCTTCTTTTGCCGTAGCCTTATTGGATCATCAACCCTTTCCTTGACAAAGCCTTTTATAGAAAATTCATCTTCAAGTTACTTCTTGAAAGATTTTGGTCTAACTAGTTTAGGTTTTGGATCGGTAGCTTCGGCTAGTTCCACCAAAAAGGCTTCCCTAACGTACTATCATCTCACCTCCACCTAATACTAGGTTGATCAAGTTTCAATTATTCTTTTTCCTATAACCGTTCTAATTTATCAGAAAATTAAACGTGAATGACATGACATATTTTTTAAGAAAATTGCATATGCATGGCATGGCATGGCAGTTATGCATGAGTCAAGCAATTCAAATCATTTTAATTAGGTTTCTAAAAATGTATCAAATTTTCGATTTGATACAGGTCGTGTGAACCCACGAATATGTCAACCCACTTTGACATACTAAATTTTATTAAATTAATTGTTGCGGTTTGGGTAAGATTTTATTTTAGTTCGAGTTTAAGTTTTTTTAAGATTTAATTTAATTGAATTAGTATGAATTAATTTGAATTTTATTTAATTATGATTTAATTGAATTAATTTGAATTTGAATTAATAAAGATTTAATTGAATTAATTTGAATTAATTTGAATTTGAATTAATTATGATTTAATTGAATTAATTTGAATTTAATTTAATTAAGATTTAATTGAATTAATTTGAATTTGATTTAATTAAGATATAATAGAATTAATTTGAATTAATTTGAATTTGATTTAATTAATATTTTATTGATTAATTTGAATAAATTTGAATTTGATTTAATTAAGATTTAATTGAATTAATTTGAATTTGATTTAATTAAGATTTAATTGAATTAATTTGAATTAATTTGAATTTGATTTAATTAAGATTTGAATAGTTAAGGTAGAAATGATTAATTAACAGTTCTGGGTTTAAGTTCATAATTTTCATTATTTCAAAAATTTCTGACTCATCTACTATTTCTTTCTTATTTATCTTTTCAAGTTTTTCTAATAATTCTGGTTTTTTTGAATCTTTGTGATTTTTATTGACTATGGCCTTAATCTTAGAAAAATCCATTTCCTTCTCAAGATTAGATCTTCCAATATCCTCAAAGTAGGTGGAGTAAAATAAGCCACTAGTTAATTTTTTAGGATTATCCAAGTGAATAATTAAATTATTATCTAAAGAGACATCATCTCCACTATCCTCAGAATTATCCTTATTATCCTCAGAATTATCCTCATTATCCTTAGAATTATCCTCATTATCCTTAGAATTATCCTTAAGATTTTCAAATTTGAATTCATAATTATCTAAAGGATTTTTTCATATTTGAATTCAAATTTATCCAAGGGTTTTTCAAATTTGAATTCAGATTTATCCTTAAGATTTTCAAATTTGAGTTCAGATTTATACAAAGGATTTTCAAATTTGAATTCGTAATTATCTAAAGGATTTTCAAATTTGAATTCAGATTTATCCATAAGATTTTTAGATTTTAATTCAGAATTAAAATTATTAGAATTTTCAGACTTAATTTCAGTAATTTTATCAGATCTGATTTCAAGATTAATAATAATAAAATGATCAGTTCTGATTTCAAGATTAAAATTAATTTCAGAATTAATTTTACAGATTAATTTATTGATATTGATAATTAAAGAGTTAATTTGCCTATTTGTACAATTTAATTTTTCAGTAAAATTATCTAAATAATTTACATAAGAAAGTGTAGGAGATTTAAAAATTTTAGGAACATAAATCTTACGTACCTTTGCCAGACATTTAATTTTTGTAGTGTCAGTATTTCTTGCATTTGAACCATCTGATGTGGTCCTTGTTCCTTCAGACTTCTGGCGCTAGTGCCTCCTTTGCCATCGGTGAGGAACGATTCTTACGAGTAGGGCACTGATTCTTATAGTGCCCTCTCTCCCTGCACGTGAAGCATATAATATGGAATTTAAAATTTGACATTTTAAAATTAAATTATACCTGATTCACCCCTGGGCTCCACCTCAATTCCTGGTGTCGTTGCTCCATCGGCGGTTAGTCCGGTGAAGAGCGGTCTGGCTCTGATACCACTTGTAGGACCGGTGCCGTCGATAGAGGGGGGGAGTGAATATCGACCGTGAAAATCTTCTCGCGGGAAGCTTTCGATCGTTCTAGACTTAGAGCGATAGTGCAGCGGAAAAGTAAAACATAAAACTAAAAGAACACAGCAGACACGCGGGATTTATTTATTTGGTTCCCGACCCCCCAGGGTCAGTACTATTGGGACCGGGTGCATGTTGACATGGATGCGGGTTCATAATTTTAGAATTAATTACGTGCAGTGGAAGGTTTAGCATAAATAATTTCTCAAATTATTAACCACACATCCAAGCATGTAACCTTATATTGTGTAGACATGATCATACATTTAAAATTTTGCAGAAAGTAAACTAATTTACTTAGTACCTCGCGTAACTCGAAGGAAGGGACGAGATCCAACCGTAAGCGTCCCTTGGAAGCTCCGCCTCTATTCGCGTCCACACCGAGTTTTCTTCGGGATGACTTCGCAAAGCCACGAGTTTCGTGCCGACAAGAACTACTAGATTCTCCAAAGGCACGACAAGAACACCAAGAGAGAGATCGGAAGACTAACCACCAAACGAAGAACGGAATCAAGATTCCGGGAGGAAGGAAGGAGTTACGCCCGCTTCTTCTTCTTCTTCGGCAGCTGCTTGGTGGATGAAGCTCATGGCAACAAAGGGGTCCTCCTTTTAGGGCCGGCGACACTAGAGGAGGGAGAGGGAGAGAAGGAGAGAGAGAGAGGGCTTATTCCTAGATCTCTTAGATTAATTTCCAAGCCTTGCCTTGGTTCCTTTATATAGTGGCCTCTCAACCGCCAAGTCTCCTTTTTATGGAATAAATTTTCATAAGAAATTTATCATATAAATTTTTCTATGATTTATTCCATCATGCCAAGTTTTTTATCATAATTTAATTTATGATAAAAATAACCATGTCTCCCTTTTCTTATGGAATAAATTTTTATAAGAAATTTATCATATAAATTTTTCTTATCATGGAAAATCAATTCATAATTGATTTTATAAAATAAAATAAACTATTCAAAGTTTATTTTAATTTCCATGAAAATAATAAACCAAACATCGGTTTATAAAATTTATATTATCCATAATTTTATAAAACAAACCACACTTGGTTTATTTTATAACTTGAACCAAACAATTTGGTTTTCCCTTTTGTTGTGGCCGGCCAAGCAAAGAAGGTGGGGACCCTCTTTGGCAGGCCAAACCCAAGCCAAGACCTTATGAATTAAACTCATTTAATTCGTCCAATAAGTCTTCAAAAGACTTAGCCATTTTATGCTTCCGATGCGTCTCTGAAAAATTTAGATTCGATTTATCTCTCTTGATCGGAAAATCCAATTTTCAACTCGTTTTAAATCCCACGGATTACTCGTAGTGCGTGTGACTAAATAGGCTTTCAATTTATGTTGGTTGTCTATAATTAACTAGTTATAGAACGATCATGAGTGGCACCTAGTAGTACATCATGATCCCCAATTATTCGAAAGATCAACGGTTGACCTCAGAAATGATTCTGAATCCCTTCAGCAGCTATAATGAATCGTGCCTCATTCCCTTCACCATCTTATACCCACTTGGTTCAAGACACGGTCTATGTGTGTCAGTCCCCACTAGGCTGACTACGTCACACCTAGCCCAAGTAACGTTTTCTCGTCCTACGGATTCTAATTACTCTCATGTATCTGAGAGATTCATACTCTGAACATGTGATGCTCTGGCCAGAGGCTTCGAGTAACAATCCGACGATAGGCCTTGGGTATACATCTCCGCGCAATGAGTGGTGAATCCTTTGTAGGCTGTTCAAACATCTTCGGGAACTTCGGCTTATACCCAATCATCCTGGGTCCACACCTCCTTGGAGATGCTTGCTTAAGATGTCAAAGTATAATTCTCTATGACCAAGATGACTTGAACACCGCAAGTCAAAGGAACATCACACTTAAGCTGCAGTAAGAACTTCATTGACATATCTATATATAGACTACCATATGAAGTTTTACAGCCAGTCACTCCAATGAACTAGTTCCCTTAACTAGCATTCATGTTTATCCCCGGACATCCCAATGTCACCAGCCAGTGAGAATCAGCTGATTAGAGAATAACACATGCTAGTCTCAACAGAATTGATAGTGTCCGTATTTATCAATTCATCGACTAGGGACAATTTCAATATTTCACAATTGCACATGTAGAGATAATCACTAGTTGTGAATTCATCACAAATTCTCTCATGCTGTGAATTGTATTGCGGACATTCAGTAAATGAGTTTATGATCTCAATCAAATACATAAACATGTATACTCAAATAGTGAATATTCATTTATTAAAATAAATGATTACAATCATAAGGCGATTGCCTTAGGACACTTCTCTCATATCACTAACAAGTACGTCCAAGGCCTATGTACTCGGCGTGAGTCCACTATTGCTCTCCTTTTCAGAATTTCTGGAGGTGGAGAAAACCCGTCTTACAATTGATAATTACAAACACAGATATAGAAAATTAAATGTAGAATAATAAACACAAACCGAACAAAACAAGGTTTGACGCTCGGCCGATCTGGATCTCCGAAGTGCCGCGCACTTCCTCCTGGAGCCTCCCGGTCGTAGAGCCTCGTCTTTAGCATGTTGTCGTCGGTCAAAATGATCAGAATCGCTCTTGGAAGTTGTGTCTGAAGCTAAGGGGTTGAAGCCCCTTATATAGGCTTCATTCGAGCGCCTGTGACAATAGGGGTGCCCCTATAGACTTGGTCAAACCTTATCCCCGCGCCGAACTCGTCGCAGTTGATAAAATCTCTGACCAGGGCGCCCCGAACCTCCCAACCGCCTGAGTGAAGGATTATCTGTGTTTCAAACTCGAAACAGCAAATACGACTTTCAACTTGGGCGCTCGTATCATCCCGGGCGCCTGAATGGTAGCCTATTCTACCTTCTTCACAAACTGCATCTTTTGCTCTTTGGGCTGTGCGCCTGGATCCTACTAGGCGCCTAGCTTCAAAGCTTCCAGCCCAAAGCTGGGTTTTGTTCTTTGATCTGGGCGCCCCCATCAATAGGGGCGCCTGTGTTGGCTGGTTTCCAGCCCCTTGCCTGCTTTGTCTCCGGTTCTTGGTACCTGCAAGATACACAAATACAAAGCAAATATACACACAATATTAGCCTTATACTTGGTTCAGACTTTGGATTTCCATGAAACCCTAGGTCGAACCGACGCAAGTTCCCACTCCCGAGAACGCACCTTTCACCTACTCCTTTCAAGAGCCGGTTGCCACCCAGTCCTTCGGGTGGACTTTTGCTTAGCCTCCGATATTCTCGGATCTCGAGACGTCCAAACCCTGACCCGTCTCTACTTCTGTCCTTAGTCATCGCTCAGCTAAGTTACCCAGTCCCTCGGACCAAGACTTCGTGCCCAAACCCTAAGTCCAGGACTTCGGTGCCCAACCCTCGGCCAGGTCTTCTTGCCCAGTCCTCGACCAGGACTTCATGCCCACCTTCCGAGCAGGTCTTCGGTGCCCAACCCTTTGCTAGGACTTAGTGCCCAATCCATGATCAGGACTTAGTGCCCAATTCTCCGAACCATGACTTATTGCCTAGATTCACTAGGACTTTGGTCCATTTTGTTACTCCTCTCTTAACTCCCCTTCTCTTGTTTAATGTATCACTGAATTAAGTATATTGTTAAACATTAAAACACTTAGATGAGGACATCACTGATGCAACTTACACCAACAACAAGTACCTAATGTTGAAGACAAAGCAGGCAAACAAACACACAATAGGGTTGGAAAGAAGGCTGCTAGGCGCCCCCATCAAACAGGGCACCTCATTGATGCAGGCGCCTCAATGAACCAGGGTACCTCAATCAATGAGGCGCCTCCTTCAACACAAGCGCCCTAGTCAGAAGGGTTATCTGCTACTACGAGTTCAGCATGGAGATAAACTTTGACCAAGCTTCGTGAGGCACCTCATTGATCACAGGCGCCCCAATGAAGCCTATAAAAGGGGCTTCGACCCCTCATCTCAGAACATAACTTCCAAGATTCATTCTGAGCTTTATGACTGACAACAAAGTAGTAACGACGAGACTCTGCGACCAAGGAAGCTCCGGGAGGAAGTGCACGGCACTTCGGAGTTCTAGATCAGCCGAGTCTTCGACTCTTGTTGGTTTGAATTTATTTTCCACAATTATTTTTATCTGTATTTGTGATTGTAATTGTGCACTGTAAGACAGGTTTCTCCGCCTCCGAAAAGTATGGAAAGGAGACCATTAGTGGATGGGAGTTCCCGTGCTTAGGCCTTGGATGTACTGACCCTGGGGGGTTGGGAACCAAGTAAATCTCGTGTGCATTGTGTGTTGTCTTTATTTTCGTTCTTTCTATTTTCCGCTGCACTAACTTTGAGTCTAGAATGAAAGTCTATGAAAGACGAATTTCTGCGAGAAGTTTTTACGGTCGATATTCACCCCCCTCTATCGACGGCACTGGTCCAACAAGTGGTATCAGAGCCAGATCGTGCTTCACCGGACTAACCGCCGACGGAGCAAAGACGCCAAAAGTTGAGGGGGAGCCCAGGGGTGAATTAGGTATATTTTATTTTAAATGTCACTTTTTAAATTTCATATTACATGCTTTAAGTGTAGGGAGAGAGGGCACTATAAAAATCAGTGCCCTACTCATAAGACTCGGTCTACACCACCAGAAGCAAAGGAAGTACCAGCACCCGGAGTCCGGAGGGATAAAAGTCAAATACGGTGCTTCAAATGCGAAAAGTACGAACACTACAAAAATAAGTGTCCGGCAAAGGTACCCAAGATTTACATTCCGAAAAATTTTCAAATTCCTGCACTGTCATATGATAAGTTAGGTAATTTTTCTGAAAAATTAAAATTACTACATAGTTAAATTAACGTTTTCCATGCTCAATTAGAAAGTGTAGATATTGCTAAAATATAAAAAATTAATTGTTTAATCCTTAATGTCAATTCAATAATTTCTAAGATAAATTCTGATAATTTTAATTCTTTTAATTCTGATAAATTTAAGGATAATCCTGAAATTATCTCTGAGATTATTGAGGATAATTTTTAAATTCTTAAAGATAATCCTGAAATTAACTATGAAATTATTGAGGATAATTTTAAAATTCTTAAGGATAATCCTGAAATTAACTCTGAAATTATTAAGGATAATTTTGAAATTCTTAAGGATAATCTTGAAATTAACTATGAAATTATTGAGGATAATTCTAAAATTAATTCTAAGGATATTTCTAAGGATAGTGAAGACGAAACCTTCTTAGATGATAATTTAATTATCAAATTTTTAGATAATATTAAAGATTATTACAAAACATTAACTAGTGGCCCAAATTACTCCACCTACTATGAGACTATTGAAGGATGTGATTTTAATGATTAGGATGATGTGGAAATTAAATTTTTTGAGATCAAGGCTATGGTTAATAAAATTTACAAAAAGTCAAACAAATCAAAGTTGTTAGAAAAACTCAAAAAATTAAATAATAAATAAATAGTAAAGGAATCAGAAATTTTTGAAATAATAAAAATGATGAGCTAAATCCACAATTATTAAAATTTAAATCTAATTAAATTTTAAAATTTTTACATTAATTATTTCAATTTTAGTTAATCGTTAATTATTTTAAATTTAATTTAATATTTAATTTTAATCCCTAATTTATTTAATTATTTATTAATTTAACTTCAATTAATTCCTAATTAATTTAAACTACAATTAATTCTTAATACAACTTCAATTCATAATTAATTCAACTTTAATTAATTCAACTTTAAATCTTAATTAATTTAACTTTTATTAATTCTTACTTAATTTAACTAATTCTTAATTAATTTTAATTTTAATTCTTAATTAATTCTTTTTTAATTTAATTCTTAATTAATTCAACTTTAATTAATTCTTACTTAACTTAACTTTAATTAATTCTTAGTTAATTTAACTTTAATTATTCTTAATTAAGTTATTTAACTTCAAATTTGTTTTAATTAATTTAACTCTAACTCTTAAATAACTTAAACTCGAATTAAATAAAATCTTACCAAAACTGCAACAATTAAATTAATAATATTAAAATGTCAAAGTGGATTGGCATATTCGCGAGTTCACACAAATCGAGAATTTGATACATCATTAGGTACTTAAGTAAAATAATTTGAATTGTTTGACTCATGCATAACTGCCATGTCATGCATTTGTAATTTTTTCATTATATGTCATGTCATTCATATTTAAGTTTATGCATGATTTAGAATGGTTATAGGAAAAAGACTAATTAAAACTTGAACAACCTAGTATTAGGCGGAGGTGAGATGTGTTGGATCGAGAGAACCGATAGAGGGGGGTGAATATCGAAAAACGTTCGGATTTAGAGAACGAGCAATTGCACAGCGGAAGATAAAAGCAAATACGCGAACACAGTACTTTTTTACTTGGTTCGGAGCCTAGGGCGACTCCTACTCCAAGGCCCACGATCGTTGATCGTTTACTTTGGGCAATTCTATATGAGGCGCAAAAATAGTTTACAAATATTGATTTACAAATATTGCACAGTAAACTTTAATAATTAAAAAGGACTCTTCTTTTACCGACGTCCGATTGTAGGTTGACTTTATCCGGAGTAGCGGGACATCGTCGGCTCGAGTTAGGCAGTTTCCGGAGCAAGGCGTGAGAGCAGAAGAGCGTAGAAGCGTTGATTCGAAGTGATGCTTGAAGCCTGGGGTCGAGGGCCCTTTATATAGGGCCTGGGGGTGCCCAGGACGTCGGGGGCGCCCCCCACGTGTCACACGATCCGCCTCGGTCTCGGTCAGCTTCTATCGCTTCAAATTCAGGATCAGACCTTGACCGGGGCGCCCGGAGCGCTGGGGGCGCCCGGGTTGACCGGGTCAAAACATTATCCCTTGGCTTCGCTTGGTTGAGCTTCGATGCTTTGCTGTTGGGGGCGCCCGGAGTGCTGGGGGCGCCCGGGACAGCGGGGGTGCCCGAGAGTTGCACTGTCGAAGCTGCTTTGCTTTTCTTGTGTTTTGTGTTCACCTTGGGGGCGCCCGGGACACTCCGGGCGCCATGGTCAGCTGTTGCCTCATTCCTTTGAGGCTCTCTGAGCTGCAGACACTCGTTCCATTGGTCCTGCAACCAGGGCTAGTCGAAAACACAATAAAACAATAAAATATTAGTTTATACAGCCTTAGCTGTCTTGGTTCTGACTTTGGGTCTCCAAAATGGAACCCTAGGTCGAACCGACGCCTACTGTTCCCTCGACGGGGAACGCATCCTCACCTACTCCTCTCGGGAGAATGTACCTGATGTCAACCGTTCCTTTAGTTGGACTTTTGCCTGGCGGTCCTTTGCCAGGTCTTGGATACCGAGCTGTCCTTTGCCCGGTGCCTAGCATTCCTTCGCTAGGGCTTTTTAGTCCCTGGCATTCCTTCGCTAGTGCCTAGCAGTCCTTCGCTAGGGCTTTTACCCTGGCATTCCTTCGCCAGTGCCTAGTATTCCTTCACTAGGGCTTTTTGCTCTGACATTCCTTCGCCAGTGCCTAGTATTCCTTCACTAGGACTTTTTAGCCTGCACACTAGAGTAACTTGTTAGACAACAAGTAAGACTTAACTTTTGAACCCTATTGCCATTATCAAAACACAGGTTTGACTGTGGTGCTTTCTGCACCAACAATCTCCCCTTTTTTGATTTATGGCAACCCTAGTTCAAAAAGTTAAGTTTAATCAAATCATGTAAAAACACTATGTTTTGTTCCCTCCCCCTGGAAGGATTCTCCCCCTAGATTTTTCAAAAATTTGTGGGGTTCTAAGTTTAAGGGAAAATTTTTACTAAGAATTTTTTCACAGAAAGCTTCTGTATTTTCAAAGATGATTTTTGCACTTTTGAAAACTTAAGTGTAGGTACTTGAAAATCTTTTAACAACTTAAGGTTTTAAAAGTACATAGAAGAGTTTTTGAAAGCATGAGTTTAGAGTACTTGAAAAAATTTTGAAGTCTTAAGTTTTTAAAGTACTCAAAAGGTGTTTGAAAGTTTTAACTTAAGAACAAAACTTAAATTTTTGACAAGCTCTAGTACTTAGTAAATTTTGAAAAAGCTTAAGTACTTAGTAAAATTTTGAAAATTTGAGAACTTAAGTACTAGTACTTTTAGAATAAAGGATAGAAAAAAATTTGAGCTTTGAGCTAGAAGATTTAAAAGGATTTTAAAAATTTAAAAAGATTTTAAATTCTCTCCTTTCCTATCTCTCCCCCTTTGCCATATATCAAAAAATAGATAAATAAAGCAGAAATTAAAGGAAATGACTTTCATAAAGGAAAATATTTGCTGATTTTGCTGTACTGAACCAATTCATGATAAGACTTGAACCAAATCAGTTGATTTTCTCTTGTAGGGACCTGTCTAACCCAATTTGCTACTCACTAACTGTTATAAACAGTAGCTTTTGCTAGGGTTAGTCAAGTTAAGTGTTTCTGTTCAAGTTAGATTTTCTAAACTTGACACTTAACTTGATTGCTATATAAGTTGTATTTAGTGCCCCAATTACTGCAGATGCACTGACTTAAAGCATCTTGAATTAAGGCAAAAACCTAAGCATCTCAACCCTTTCTAGGTTATCAATCAAAAGTATCCTAAGGTGCTTGTGAGATGCTGGCTTCTAAGTCTATAGGTGCATGCAGTTCTAGGGTTAGGGCCTAGGCTAAGTCCATTTGCGAAAAGCCATAATTTTGAAAGGGGATAGTTTTAAGAAAAAACTAAGTTGGAAAAGATTTTAAAAACTAATTTAAAAAAAACAACAGTTTTTCAAAATTCCTTTTAGAAACTTATTTTTAAATTAAAGTAAAGCAAAAAGAACAAGAGTAGAGTTAATCTATTCTACAGAGCACAATCCTAACTGCCTTCTTAGTGAACTGAACTCAGATTCAGGTAAAGGTTTTGTGAATATGTCAGCTAAGTTAGATTTAGAGTCAATATACTTAAGTACTATTTCACCCCTGGCTACATGGTCTCTTACAAAGTGATGTTTGACTTCTATGTGTTTGGTTCTAGAATGTTGTATTGGGTTTTTAGTTAAATTAATTGAACTTATATTGTCTATAAATACTTGAGTTTGGGTGTAGTTGAGCTGGAAGTCCTTAAGAGTGTGCATCATCCATAAAAGTTGAGCTACACACTCTCCTAAGGCCACATACTCCGCTTCAGTTGTGGATAGAGCTACACAGTGTTGTTTTCTGCTGCACCAACTAACTAGACTCTGTCCTAACAGTTGGCAGCTCCCACTTGTGCTCTTTCTATCTAATTTACAGCCAGCATAGTCAGAATCTGAGTAGCCTGACAAATTGAAGGTTAAGGTTCTAGGATACCAAATCCCTACATTTAGGGTGCCCTTAACATATCTTAGTATTCTTTTTAGGTCTACTAAGTGCGTTTCCTTAGCACAGGTTTGGTATCTAGCACACATCCCTACAACAAAAAGAATATCAGGTCTACTAGCTGTAAGGTACAGTAGGCTACCTATCATACTCCTATAGAGTTTAAGGTCTACTGGCTAACCATCAGGGTCACTATCTATTTTTACATTAGTGGCCATGGGGGTACTTATGCTTTTAGAGTTATCCATTTTGAATTTCTTTATTAACTCTTTAGCATATTTGAATTGATGGACATAGTTTCCATCCCTAGTTTGTTTGATTTGTAAGCCTAGGAAAAAGTTAAGTTCACCAACTAGGCTCATTTCAAATTTGTTTTCCATTATTTTAACAAATTCTTTTAGAAAGTTTGAGTTGGTGGACCCAAAAATTATATCATCTACGTAAATTTGGGCAATAAATATATCTTTTCCTAGGGTTTTAATAAATAAAGTCGAGTCGATTTGTCCTTGTTTAAATTCTTTAGAAGTTAAGTAAGTTGATAACCGTTCATACCAGGCCCTAGGTGCTTGTTTTAACCCATATAGTGCTTTAGTTAGTTTGTAAACTTGGTCAGGTTTTTCTAATTCCTCAAACCCAGGGGGTTGTCCTACATAAACTTCTTCTTTAATGAATCCATTTAAAAAGGCTGACTTTACATCCATTTGGTATAACTTAAATCCTTTATGGGATGCAAAAGCTAACAACATTCTAATGGACTCAAGTCTAGCTACTGGGGCATATGTTTCATCGTAATCTAATCCCTCTACTTGGCTGAAACCCTTTGCTACTAAGCGGGCTTTATTTCTAACTATTTCTCCTTGATCATTCAACTTATTCCTAAAGACCCATTTAGTGTCAATGACGGATTTGCCCTCAGGTTTAGGTACTAATTCCCAGACTTGGTTTCTCTCAAATTGAGCTAGCTCTTCTTGCATAGCTATGATCCAATCAGGATCAGGTAGGGCTTCTTCTATAGTTTTGGGTTCAATTTTTGATATCATAGCTATTTGACTAAGGTTTCTATAAGAGGATCGAGTCATGACTCCTAGAGCTGGATCACCCACAATTTGATCGGTTGGGTGACTAAGTCTGGGTTTCTTGGTTCTTCTAGAACTTGGTTCAACCTCAGGTCCGGCTGGTCGGTTTGGTTCGATACTCGGTTCAGTTGACTCATTAATTGGTTCAATGGTTAGTTCGTTTAAGGGTTCAATTAAAGGTTTGATAGTTTGTTCATTATTTTCTTGGTCAGAATTTGATGAAGTTAGGTCTGGATTATTAGATGTTGAATTGATTTCTTCATCAAATATTAAGTTTGTTGTCTCTTCAATTTTCTTAGTTTGTTTGTTGTAGACTCTATAGGCTCTACTAGTGGTTGAGTATCCTAGGAAGATACCTGGGTTTGACTTGGACTGAAATTTCCCTAAATAGTCTTTGGTATTTAGGATATGAACTTTGCATCCAAAGACCCTTAGGTAGTGTAGATTTGGGAGTCTATGGTAGTACAGTTCATAGGGTGTTTTGTTGTGTCGTTTGTTAATTAGAACTCTATTTTGGATGTAATAAGCCGTGCTAATTGCCTCTGCCCAATATTGGTTTGCTAAGTTAAATTCGTTGACCATAGCCCTAGCGGCTTCTTGTAGTGTTCTATTCCTTCTTTCGACTATCCCATTTTGTTGGGGTGTTCTAGGACATGAAAATTCATGTAAATACCCATTTACCTTACAGAATTCCTCGAACCATTGATTTTCAAATTCTCCCCCGTGATCACTCCTAAGTCTTTTAATTTTAGTGTCGTTTTGATTTTCAATTAGTTTACAGAATTCATTAAATAGGTTTAAGGTTTCATCTTTGGCTTTTAGAAACCTAACCCAGGTAAACCTAGAGTAATCATCAACTATTACTAAGCAGTATCGATTCCCGCTTAGTGACTTGGCTCCATGTGAATCAAATAGGTCAAGGTGCAGGAGCTCAAGTGTGGTTTGAGTTAAATCAGATTGGGTTAGTTTGTGATTGGATTTGGTTTGTTTACCTTGATTACATGATTCACATATTAGGTTTTCATTATTTTTAATTTTAGGGATACCTTTGATTAAGCCAAGTTGGGTGATTTTTGAAATAGTTCTCAGATTGGTATGACCTAATCTCCTATGCCAGAGGTTTGATTGTTCTAACTGAGTTAACATACATTTGGGTACAAGGGGAAGGTTTATAGTGTATACATTATTTTTCCTAGTGCCCTTAAGCATGATTTCTGAGTCTTGTACATTTCTAATCAGGCAGTTAGAATTGTTGAAGGTGACTATGTAACCAGAATCACATAATTGACTTATGCTAAGTAAGTTAAAATTGAAGTTTTCAATCAAATGAACTTTCTTGATAACAAAGTCAGATTTAAGCTCAATATTACCTGACCCAATTACCTTGAGTGTAGCATTGTTGCCAAATGTCACTGAGCCTAGGTTCTTGAACTTGAGTTTGGTGAACTACAATTTATCTCCAGTCATGTGTCTGGAGCAACCGCTATCTAACATCCATTGGTTCAAATCTTTATGTTTCTACACATAAAGAGTTTTATTGATTTGGATCCAATTAGAGTCAGGAATAGCTTAAATTGAGTTTCACTGCCTAGTCTGTCTCACCCAAATCTAGGGTTTTCAATCACGTTAGCATTATAGGTTTTGTGAGACAGGTTTTGATAAATAAAATAACTTTGAAAAATTATTATTTATTTTGAAAACATTAAATTAATTTTTGAAAATAGTTAAGTTTATTTTGAAAGGATGTTTGAATCTATGATTAACTGAAAATTGTGTTAGATTTGAATTTTACAAAAAGTAATTTGAATTTGAAATTCAAAAATTGGCTTCCAGGTCTTGGCGAGGCACTAGGCCTTCTTTGGCCGTAGCCTTATTGGATCATCAACCCTTTCCTTGACAAAGCCGTTTAATGAAATTTCATTTTCAAAATTAATCTTTGAAAAATTTCTGGTCTAACTAGTTTGAGTTTTGGATCGGTAGCTTCGGCTAGTTTCACCAGTCTAAAGAGACCAAGTGAACTTGATCTTATTAGAATTGGTTTCCCTAACGTACTATCATCTCACCTCCACCCAATACTATGTTGTCAAATTTCAGTTAAGTTTGTTTAGTTCTTATACTAACCTAAGTTTAAGCATGGTAAATTGTAGAAATTTAAATAAACAATCAAACATGCAAATTGCAAGAAAATATTAAATTTTATCTAACAATAAATATAGTTTTCAGTTTGGCTCTCCCTGGACTAAAGCCACGGTAATGATTGGGCAAGATGTGAATCTTGTCCTTGGGGATCCAATACTGATTTGATCCAGTTGGTTTGTTCAGGTACAGTTTAGGTACCCATGCCTGAACTTTACCTCTGGACTGATTCAGTACAGCAAAATAAGATTTTTGTCGGGATTTGGTTCTATAACCAAGTCCGGATCGATTTAGAACTGATTTCTGTTTTCCAAGAATCATGTCAAGATTCTTGGAACCAGATGTAAATCGTTCTAAGACTGATCTAAGATCCTTAACCTGAGTTTTCAGGGAGGAGTTCTCCTTCTCAAGTTTTTCAACTTGAGTAGGACTTCCTTCTTGAATCTTCTCGGTTACGGGTTTAGATTCAGCTCCCTCTTTCAGGAGTTTTACTTCCTATCGGAGGGACTCGACTCGGAGTTTGGCTTTCGCCAAATCTCGAGAAAGATAGGAAATGAGTTCGTTTAATTGACATCTATTGAAACCACTTACCTTGATTTCACCATCTTCTGAGAAGGTTAGTCTGCCGTCGTCCTGTTCTGATTCTGACTCGGTTCCGACTTCTTCTGAGGCGGTCAGGGCTAGAAGGTTGGACCGGGGTGCTTCTTCTTCTTCTTCTGAGGAAGATTCGTCCCAGGTTGCTTGTAGTGCTTTCTTTCTTCTTGTCTTTTTGGTCTCCTTCAGGTTTGGACACTCCGTCTTGTAGTGGCCCTTCTTCTTGCACTCGTAGCAGGTCACGTTGGGCTTGTTTTTGTCATTCGCGGGTTCAGCTGGTTCGTCCTTTCTTCGGCTGACTTTTCGTTTGTTGGTTTGGTTCTTCAGCTCCTTGTAGTAGTTTCGGGCTAGTCGGACCAGCTTAGGTCGATCTCCTTCTTCATCTTCTGAGTCTAAGTCAGAGTTAAACTCGGGTTCAGGTTGAGGCTTTTTCTTTGTTAACCTTCCAGTTTTACCTGCAATGAAGGCAATTCCTTTCTCGACCATATTGGTGTTAGTCTGTTCGTGTAGTTCTAATTGGAAAATAATTCGTCTAATTTTATTTTGGAAAGATCCCTCGAAACCTTGTATGCATCTACCATAGATGCCCACAAGGTGTTTCTAGGGAAAGCGTTTAGGGCATACCTGATTAGGTCACGGTTTTCAACCTTGTGACCTATAGTGTGAAGACCGTTCATTAATTCTTGGATTCGTGTGTGAAGTTGGGCTGCTGTTTCGTTGTCGGCCATCTTGATGGTGTATAGTTTGTTCAGGAGCAGATCCCTCTTGCTGATTTGAGTGTCTGATGTTCTTCGTGCAGCTCGATCAGTTTTACCCACAGCTCCTTGGCACTGTTGAAGGGGCCCATTCGGTTTAGCTCTTCTTTTGTTAAACCACATTGAAGAGTCTGGGTCGCCTTTGCATCAGCTTCAATTTTGCGCTTCAGGGCGTTGTCCCATTCTGAGTAGGTCTGCGGTACTCCTTCGGCGTTTTTGGGGATCTCCAGTCCGGACTGGATGATAATCCACATGTCCACCTGAGTTTTCAAGTGGACCTCCATTCGACTTTTCCAGTACGAAAAGTATTCTCCACTGAAAAGTGGAGGTCTTGCGGTGCTAAATCCTTCTTGCATGGCCATTTAATCTGAAAAATAAGAAAACTAACAAAGAAAAAATTTCCCAAGACTAGGTCTTGGATTAGTAGTGTGGGATGAATAAAATGAAATAATGAGGGTGTTGCAACAACCTCGATTAACGAAAAAAAAATTCGAACGAAATATTTAAAGAAAATTCGAACGAGAAAAAGAAAATAAAAATAAATCCGAAAAAAAAATTTTCAAACTGGTGGTTGCACCAAGTTTGAACTTCCCCGCTCTGATACCACTTGTTGGATAGAGAGAACCGATAGAGGGGGGGTGAATATCGGAAAACGTTCGGATTTAGGGAAAGAGCAAATTGCACAGCGGAAGATAAAAGCAAATACGCGAACACAGTACTTTTTTACTTGGTTCGGAGCCTAGGTCGACTCCTACTCCAAGGCCCACGATCGTTGATCGTTTACTTTGGGCAATTCTATATGAGGCGCAAAAATAGTTTACAAATATTGATTTACAAATATTGCACAGTAAACTTTAATAATTAAAAAGGACTCTTCTTTTACCGACGTCCGATTGTAGGTTGACTTTATCCGGAGCAGCGGGACATCGTCGGCTCGAGTTGGGCAGTTTCCGGAGCGAGGCGTGAGAGCAGAAGAGCGTAGAAGCGTTGATTCGAAGTGATGCTTGAATCCTGGGGTCGAGGGCCCTTTATATAGGGCCTGGGGGCGCCCGGGACGTCGGGGGCGCCCCCCCCACGTGTCACACGATCCGCCTCGGTCTCGGTCAGCTTCTATCCCTTCAAATTCGGGATCAGACCTTGACCGGGGCGCCGGAGCGCTGGGGGCGCCCGGGTTGACCGGGTCAAAACTTTATCCCTTGGCTTCGCTTGGTTGAGCTTCGATACTTTGCTGTAGGGGGCGCCCGGAGGGCTGGGGGCGCCCGGGACAGCGGGGGCGCCCGGGAGCACGGGGGCGCCCGGGAGTTGCACTGTCGAAGCTCCTTTGCTTTTCTTGTGTTTTGTGTTCACCTTTGGGGCGCCCGGGATACTCCGGGCGCCCTGGTCAGCTGTTGCCTCATTCCTTTGAGGCTCTCTGAGCTGCAGACACTCGTTCCTTTGGTCCTGCAACCAGGGTTAGTCCAAAACACAATAAAACAATAAAATATTAATTTATACAGCCTTAGCTGTCTTGGTTCTGACTTTGGGTCTCCAAAATGGAACCCTAGGTCGAACCGACGCCTACTGTTCCCTCGACGGGGAACGCGTCCTCACCTACTCCTCTCGGGAGAATGTACCTGATGCCAACCGCTCCATTAGTTGGACTTTTGCCTGGCGGTCCTTTGCCACGTCTTGGATACCGAGCTGTCCTTCGCCCGGTGCCTAGCATTCCTTCGCTAGGGCTTTTTAGTCCCTGGCATTCCTTCGCCAGTGCCTAGCAGTCCTTCGCTAGGGCTTTTACCCTGGCATTCCTTCGCCAGTGCCTAGTATTCCTTCACTAGGTTTTTTGCTCTGGCATTCCTTCGCCAGTGCCTAGTATTCCTTCACTAGGACTTTTTAGCCTGTACACTAGAGTAACTTGTTAGACAACAAGTAAGACTTAACTTTTGAACCCTGTTGCCATTATCAAAACACAGGTTTGACTGTGGTGCTTTCTGCACCAACAAGATGATAGTATGTTACGGAAGCCCTTCTAATAAGGTCAAGTAAGATAAGGTGTACCCTACTTTATCTGTTTAGTCTGGTGGTGTAACGCCCCAAAATTTCCATTTTAAGTCCTTAAAGTCCTTGAAATTAGTTAAAAATATTTTAGAAATATTCTAGATATTTTTAGGAATTTTTAGAATATTTTTATGGAATTTTCCGAGTCCGTTTAGTATTTTTATTAAAAGAAATAGATTTTTCGGCAAAAAGTTGCCTGGACGAGTTTTGAACCCGAGACCTCCCATGGGATCAACGACTTAAGTTGGCCGGGTTAACCAGGAGCCCCAGCAGGGGTGTGCTGAAAGAAAATAGAGAGATATTAAGTTAAGTTAAAAGTTGGACTTAAATACCCTAAGTATAAATAGATAATTAAAGAGAGAAATTTTTATTTTCTCTCAACTAAACCCTCTCCCTCGCCCAAGCCCACGCCGCACGCCGCCCTCTCCCTCTCTTGTGCACACGCCCACATCAAGCCTAGGGCTTTCCTCCGGTGGCCGGCCAAGGCTCTCCTCCGAGAGATTTTCCGATATTCGGAATCCCCACGACGAGAGGAACGCGTGAGCGCGAAGAAATCTCTGAGACTCCGAGTTTCTCTGGAACCTCCGACGCCGTTCTTGGTTGTAAGTCCAAGATATCGAAGTAAGTACTGCTCACCTGCAGTAAGAGGCGGTTTTCCGCAAGAATTTTCCCTTAAAAGTTTTAAAAGAGATATTTACTTTTAGTTTAAGATTTTGCATGGGATCTTAATTCATTATATGCTTATATATGTTTGATAGAGTACCCTATGTGAGTTTAGGGTCTAAGAAATCTATAAGAAAAGAAGAGAAAGATAAAGAAAAAGAAAAGAGAAGGCCAAGGCCTTACGAAATCCCCAAAAGTCAAGACTTAGGGATTTGGGCACACAAGGTGTTCGATAAAATGCCAAGGCATTTAAAGATAAGAAAAAGTAAGTATTTTATTTTCTAAGGCCAGTACCCGGCGTCCAAGGGCGTCGTTGAAGAAATCCAGGTGTCCAATTCCAAGGTCTTGGCCCTGGTAGACCAAGGTCTGCTCTATTAGGATTGGCGGCTCGCTACCCCAACCTTTTAGGGAACGCGCATAAGATGGTACTTACGTCTTAAGTGGATCCAAGTGAGTTATTATTTTCAAGTATATGCTTTAGCAAAGTTTTTCTAAAATTTAAGGAAGTTTTCTAAAAGTTAAAGAAAGATATAAAGTTAAAGAATTGCTAAAGTTTCAAGTTAAGCCAAGAAAAAGTAAGTTAAGACTTATTAATGCTTGAGTATGCATGTTTTGAGTTATACATGTTTTAGTGTTTCTTTTAAGCATAAAAGTATATACATGTTTCAGTGTTTTTCTGTTAAGCATAAAAGTATCTCATGTGATTTCATATTGTTTAAAAAGCATGCTTGCACATTTCGAGATTTTGTGAGCTAGATAGTACTTGCTAAGCTTTATGCTTATTAGTTGCATTTCCTCTTGCTGCAGGTAAAAGGTAAAGGCAAGCAATTCTGAAGGAAGGCGACAAGGAGGTGCTGAGTGACGTGTGTGTGGTGGCTGATTTGGGAGAGGTCCTTGGGACGAGACAGTTTAGCTTATTTGAAATGCAATGTTTAAAATTTCCAAATTCCAAGTTATTGTGTTATGGAGTTTATTAAACATTTATGCTTCGGATAGTTTACATGCTCAATTTTGTAGAATGAAGATTCCATATCATTTCAATTAGTATGCATACTTTTGTGAATGCACTAGGTGAGCAAGGGCATGAGTAGTTTAGCATGTGGATACATTAAATTTTAGACTTATTCTTCAGCTTATTATTCCCTTTTGGACTAAGTCCTAATTGTGCTTAAAATGCTTGTAGATTCGATAGATAAGTAAGATTTACATTCTATGAAGTTCTAGAAATGTTATTGCATGTGCCAAGATGTTGTTAGTCTCCTTTTGAATTAAGTTTTATTGCTTTAAATATGCTTAGAAAAGTTGCATTCATATTCCATAATGCTTTAGTAATGTTATAGAACCTTGTGTGATGAGTTTAAATGGTTAGAATTGCTAGTAATGTGCCATTGTATCATGCATGACTATTAAAGTTAGAATATCATTTTTAGATTTAAATACAAAAAAAAGAAAGTTCCGCATTTTTAGTCGTGCATTAGAGTCAAGAAGTAGACAAGTAGCGGTCCGTCTAAGGTAGAGAAGGCGGGGCGTTACAGTTGGTATCAGAGCAGTTCACATTCTCCAGCATCACACACACATCAGCATCAACCTTGCCGTCTTCAAGTAAGAAAGTTTTAAGTTTCAGTTTTTCTATTGCTCCTTGATTTAATTGCAGTATAGAGAAATGCTTAAGTACTTACTCATATGCGCATAGAACAAGGAAGCATGTTTAATACCTTAGTATCACGGAATCATGTTTAATCCCTAGAATGGATATTAGGTTACTAAGTAAGAAGACAAGTTTATACCTAGAGATGTAGTAGTGATTTCTTGTTCCCTTATGCATTATTAGATGGCAAGAAGAGGCCGAGCTCCTAATGCAAGGGACAGAACCCAGTTCAAGATAACAATGAGCCTGGCACAGAACAGCCAAACCTGATGGCAGTCATTGCTCAAATGCAAGCTCAGATTTCAGAGCAACAGAAGACCATCGCCACATTGATGGCAAATCAGCACCCAGTGCCCCCTACACCACCCACAGCAGGAGTGGAAACTCCAGTGGTGGCTGAAGTTCCACCAGTCACCCAGGAGACCCCTGCCGTGAACCGAAGACAAGAAGCATACCTCGTCCAGTGGCAGAGGCTGAAACCTGAAAGCTTCTCAGGCACGACTGAGCCCTGGGATGCCCAGGCTTGGTTCAAGACTTTAGAGAGCACAATGGAGCTTCTTGACTGGCCAGAAGTCGAGAAGGTCAAATGTGCCTCCTTTGCCTAACTGGAGATGCTCGTATGTGGTGGGAGCGGGTCAAGAGTAAGAGGATAGTCAACCAGATGAGCTGGACAGATTTCGAGCAAGAGTTCTATGAGGAGTTCTTCCACATGCGGGTTACCAACAAGCACTACGAGGACTTCATGGAGTTCAGACAAGGTAACCTACCAGTGGGAGAAGCAGTCGCGAAGTTCAACAGACTAGCTCGCCTCTGCCCAGAGCTAGTCAGCACAGAGAAGGAGCGAGTCAGACTGATGCTCCGCATGCTGAACCCTGAAATAGCACTCAACGTGAACAGCGGGACGCACCGACCCCAGACCAGCGAGGAGTTGGTCAGTAGTGCGCTAATCTCAGAGCACTATCTGAATAGCATCAAGGCACAGCAAACACAACAGAAGCCAGTCCTGATTGAGAACAAGACAACAGGAGGCCAGAAGCCTCAGCCAAATAACCAGAACTGGAAGAACAAGAACCACAAAAGGAAGCAGTGGCCTGGCAGCCAAAAAGGAAACCCAGAGAACAAGCAAGCTAGGTATCCACCTTGTCCTAAGTGTGGGAGGACCCATCCAGGAGCATGCCTTTTGGGTGTAACTGGATGCTACTCATGTGGACAAGAGGGACACAGATCCAAAGACTACCCAAACAAGTTTATGGTACTTCCTCAGCAGTCCGTACAGTATGGAGGCAAGCCTCAGTTACATTACATGCCTACTATACTGGAGGGACCTCAGATCAGTCAGGGAAGGTTGGAAGCAGCGCCAGTTCCAACCAATGCCAGAGTCTTTTCCCTCACGAAGGAAGAAGCTGCCAGCGCCTCCACGGTTGTAACAGGTCAAATAGTTATTTTTCAGCATTTAGCTACTACACTGTTTGACACTGGGGCGACCCATTCTTTCGTATCAGTACCTTTTGCTAGTAAGTTACAGGTGCCTGCAGAGAGTTGGGAGTCCAGATTCCTGACAACTCTCCCTTCAGGGGAAATCATGGAATCCACCCAGCGGCTCCGGGCTGTGCCAATCAAGATTTCAGACCGAGAGCTATATGTCGATCTAATAGTCCTTGCGATGCAAGACTTCGACATCATACTGGGCATGGATTTCCTCAGTAAGTACAGCGCTTCAGTGGACTGCCGTAGAAGGAAGGTGGTTTTCAGCCCAGAAGGAGAACCACCATTCGAGTTTCAAGGAGCCCCAAAGAGGAAGACTCAGAAATTCCTCTCAGCCTTGGCAGCCCACCAGATGCTAGAGCAAGGGTGTGCTTGTTTTCTTGCACACATAGTGGACTCAGAAGCAAAGAAAGAACTCAAGCAGGATGATGTACGGGTAGTCTGCGAATATCCAGAAGTATTCCCAGAAGAACTACCTGGACTACCGCCCAACAGGGAGGTGGAATTTGAGATTGAGCTGGTGCCAGGTACCGGTCCGGTCTCAAAAGCCCCATATCGTATGTCTCCTGCAGAGCTGAAGGAATTACAAGAGCAACTCCAGGAGCTACTAGACAAGGGCTTCATCCGCCCGAGTCATTCACCCTGGGGAGCCCCTATACTTTTCGTCAAGAAGAAGGACGGGTCTATGCGTCTGTGCATAGACTACAGAGCTTTAAACAAGGTAACTATCAAGAACAAGTACCCTCTTCCCAGAATTGATGACCTATTCGATCAGTTGAGAGGTGCCACAGTGTTCTCCAAGATAGACTTACGTTCTGGGTATCATCAGCTAAAGGTTAAAGAAAGTGACATCCCCAGGACAGCCTTCAGGACAAGGTATGGCCACTACGAATTTGTAGTGATGCCTTTTGGAGTGACAAATGCTCCAGCAGTCTTCATGGAGCTGATGAACCATATCTTCAGGGAGTATCTCGATAAATTCGTCATTGTATTTATTGATGATATTCTGATATACTCACAGACTTTAGAGGACCATGCTACACACTTGAGGATAGTGCTGCAGATCCTTCAGCAGGAGAAGCTCTATGCAAAATTCTCAAAGTGTGAGTTTTGGCTAGATCAGGTGACCTTCCTAGGTCACATTGTATCCAAAGAAGACATTCAAGTTGATCCAGCCAAGATAGAAGCAGTCAGCAATTGGTGTAGACCCAAGAATGCCAGTGAAATTAGAAGCTTCTTAGGCCTGGCAGGATATTACAGAAAATTTATGGAGGACTTTTCCAGAATAGCCTCTCCACTCACAGCCCTGACCAGAAAGAATCAGAAGTTTGAGTGGTCAGATAAATGCGAGCACAGCTTCCTAGAACTGAAGAAAAGATTGACTAGTGCTCCCATCCTGACTGTTCCAGAGAGTGACAAGGCCTTTGACATCTACAGTGACGCATCCAAGATGGGCCTTGGAGCTGTCCTCATGCAAGACGGTAAAGTAATAGCATATGCCTCCAGACAGCTCAAGGACTATGAGAAGAATTACCCTACTCATGACCTTGAGCTAGCAGCTGTGGTCTTTGCACTGAAGCTCTGGAGACACTACCTGTATGGAGTGCAGTGCAGAATCTTCACAGACCATCAGAGTTTGAAGTACTTCTTCACTCAGAAGGAGCTGAATATGAGGCAGCGCAGGTGGCTAGAGTTGGTCAAAGATTATGACTGTGAAATCCTCTACCACCCAGGTAAAGCTAATAAAGTGGCAGATGCACTGAGCAGAAAATCCTGTGCAGCACTGATGTCCCTATCATCACTGTCTCTACCACTTCAGAAAGAAATAAAGGATTTTGGAGTCGAGGTAATAATTGGGCAACTTTCTGCATTGACTCTAGAGTCAACCCTGCTTATGGATGTACAAAGAAAGCAAAGTCAAGACCCAGAGATCCAGAAGATCAAGCAGGAGATCCAAGAGGTAGCAAATTCAGAGTTTCGAATATCAGATAGTGGCATCCTCTATCTTGGAGACCGCCTTTGCGTCCCCAATGATGAGGAACTAAGAAAGAATATTTTAGGAGAAGCCCACAGTACCCCGTACTCTATGCATCCTGGTTCCACCAAGACGTACCAAGATTTAAAGAAAAGGTTCTGGTGGTCTGGACTCAAGCGAGACGTGGCCAGATATATCAGTACCTGCTTGACCTGCCAAAGAGTCAAAGCAGAGCTCCAGAGACCAGGAGGAGTTCTGCAGCCTCTTCCCATTCCAGAGTGGAAGTGGGAAGAGATATCCATGGATTTTATCACAGGTCTCCCAAGGACCACCCATGGACACAATGCAATATGGGTGATAGTGGACAGATTGACCAAGTCTGCCCACTTCCTAGCCATCAAGTTATCGCATTCGGTAGAGCAGTTAGCACAGCTGTACGTGAGAGAAGTGATCAGGCTTCACGGAGTTCCGAAGTCGATTGTTTCTGACATAGATGGGCGGTTCATCTCCCATTTTTGGAGGTGTGTTCAGGACGCCCTAGGCACCAGACTTCAGTTCAGCACAGCTTTCCATCCCCAGACAGATGGACAAACAGAGAGAGTAAATCAGATTTTAGAAGACATGCTCAGGGCTTGTGCGTTGGACTTTAAAGGTAGTTGGTGCAAGTACCCGTGTTTAGCTGAATTTGCCTACAACAATAGCTATCAGGCCACCATCAAAATGGCACCTTATGAAGCATTATATGGCAGGAAATGCAGATCACCCATATGCTGGCAAGAAGCTGGTGAGAAGAAAGAGATGGAGTCAGGACTAGGCAGCCAGACTGAGCTTATAGATGAGACCACTCAGGCTATCCAGATGATCCGCCAGAGGATTGAGACTGCCCAGAGTAGACAGAAAAGTTATGCTGACACACGCTGTAGGCCACTTGAATTCTAAGTTGGAGATTCAGTATTTCTTAAGGTCGCTCCTATGAAGGGAGTGATGAGATTTGGCAAAAAGGGCAAGCTGAGTCCTCGCTACATAGGACCCTACAAGATTATAAGGAGAGTTGGGAAGGTAGCCTATGAGCTGGACTTGCCAGAGGATATGTCCGCTATCCACAGTACATTTCATGTCTCTATGCTAAAGAAGTGTATTCACGATCCCAATCAAGTGATTCGAAGTGATGCTTGAAGCCTGGGGTCGAGGGCCCTTTATATAGGGCCTGGGGGCGCCCGGGACGTCGGGGGTGCCCCCCACGTGTCACACTATCCGCCTCGGTCTCGGTCAGCATCTATGCCTTCAAATTCGGGATCAGACCTTGACCGGGGCGCCCGGAGCGCTGGGGGCGCCCGGGTTGACCAGGTCAAAACTTTATCCCTTGGCTTCGCTTGGTTGAGCTTCGATGCTTTGCTGTTGGGGGCGCCCGGGACAGCGGGGGCGCCCGGGAGCACGGGGGCGCCCGGGAGTTGCACTGTCGAAGCTCCTTTGCTTTTCTTGTGTTTTGTGTTCACCTTGGGGGCGCCCGGGACACTCCGGGCGCCCTGGTCAGCTGTTGCCTCATTCCTTTGAGGCTCTCTGAGCTGCAGACACTCGTTCCTTTGGTCCTGCAACCAGGGTTAGTCCAAAACACAATAAAACAATAAAATATTAATTTATACAGCCTTAGCTGTCTTGGTTCTGACTTTGGGTCTCCAAAATGGAACCCTAGGTCGAACCGACGCCTACTGTTCCCTCGACGGGGAACGCGTCCTCACCTACTCCTCTCAGGAGAATGTACCTGATGCCAACCGCTCCTTTAGTTGGACTTTTGCCTGGCGGTCCTTTGCCACGTCTTGGATACCGAGCTATCCTTCGCCCGGTGCCTAGCATTCCTTCGCTAGGGCTTTTTAGTCCCTGGCATTCCTTCGCAAGTGCCTAGCAGTCCTTCGCTAGGGCTTTTACCCTGGCATTCCTTCGCCAGTGCCTAGTATTCCTTCACTAGGGCTTTTTGCTCTGGCATTCCTTCGCCAGTGCCTAGTATTCCTTCACTAGGACTTTTTAGCCTGTACACTAGAGTAACTTGTTAGACAACAAGTAAGACTTAACTTTTGAACCCTGTTGCCATTATCAAAATACAGGTTTGACTGTGGTGCTTTCTGCACCAACAAGATGATAGTATGTTACGGAAGCCCTTCTAATAAGGTCAAGTAAGATAAGGTGTACCCTACTTTGTCTATTTAGTCTGGTGGTGTAATGCCCCAAAATTTCCATTTTAAGTCCTTAAAGTCCTTGAAATTAGTTAAAAATATTTTAGAAATATTCTAGATATTTTTAGGAATTTTTAGAATATTTTTATGGAATTTTCCGAGTCCGTTTAGTATTTTTATTAAAAGAAATAGAGTTTTCGGCAAAATGTTGCCTGGACGAGTTTTGAACCCGAGACCTCCCATGGGATCAACGACTTAAGTTGGCCGGGTTAACCAGGAGCCCCAGCAGGGGTGTGCTGAAAGAAAATAGAGAGATATTAAGTTAAGTTAAAAGTTGGACTTAAATACCCTAAGTATAAATAGATAATTAAAGAGAGAAATTTTTATTTTCTCTCAACTAAACCCTCTCCCTCGCCCAAGCCCACGCCGCACGCCGCCCTCTCCCTCTCTTGTGCGCATGCCCACATCAAGCCTAGGGCTTTCCTCCGGTGGTCGGCCAAGGCTCTCCTCCGAGAGATTTTCCGATATTCGGAATCCCCACGACGAGAGGAACGCGTGAGCGCGAAGAAATCTCCGAGACTCCGAGTTTCTCCGGAACCTCCGACACCGTTCTTGGTTGTAAGTCCAAGATATCGAAGTAAGTACTGCTCACCTGTAGTAAGAGGCGGTTTTCCGTAAGAATTTTCCCTTAAAAGTTTTAAAAGAGATATTTACTTTTAGTTTAAGATTTTGCATGGGATCTTAGTTCATTATATGCTTATATATATTTGATAGAGTACCCTATGTGAGTTTAGGGTCTAAGAAATCTATAAGAAAAGAAGAGAAAGATAAAGAAAAAGAAAAGAGAAGGCCAAGGCCTTACGAAATCCCCAAAAGTCAAGACTTAGGGATTTGGGCACACAAGGTGTTCGATAAAATGCCAAGGCATTTAAAGATAAGAAAAAGTAAGTATTTTATTTCCTAAGGCCAGTACCCGGCGTCCAAGGGCGTCGTTGAAGAAATCCAGGTGTCCAATTCCAAGGTCTTGGCCCTGGTAGACCAAGGTCTGCTCTATTAGGATTGGCGGCTCGCTACCCCAACCTTTTAGGGAACGCGCATAAGATGGTACTTACGTCTTAAGTGGATCTAAGTGAGTTATTATTTTCAAGTATATGCTTTAGCAAAGTTTTTCTAAAATTTAAGGAAGTTTTCTAAAAGTTAAAGAAAGATATAAAGTTAAAGAATTGCTAAAGTTTCAAGTTAAGCCAAGAAAAAGTAAGTTAAGACTTATTAATGCTTGAGTATGCATGTTTTGAGTTATACATGTTTTAGTGTTTCTTTTAAGCATAAAAGTATATACATGTTTCAGTGTTTTTCTGTTAAGCATAAAAGTATCTCATGTGATTTCATATTGTTTAAAAAGCATGCTTGCACATTTCGAGATTTTGTGAGCTAGATAGTACTTACTAAGCTTTATGCTTATTAGTTGCATTTCCTCTTGCTGCAGGTAAAAGGTAAAGGCAAGCAATTCTGAAGGAAGGCGACAAGGAGTGCTGAGTGACGTGTGTGTGGTGGCTGATTTGGGAGAGGTCCTTGGGACGAGACAGTTTAGCTTATTTGAAATGCAATGTTTAAAATTTTCAAATTCCAAGTTATTGTGTTATGGAGTTTATTAAACATTTATGCTTCGGATAGTTTACATGCTCAATTTTGTAGAATGAAGATTCCATGTCATTTCAATTAGTATGCATACTTTTGTGAATGCACTAGGTGAGCAAGGGCATGAGTAGTTTAGCATGTGGATACATTGAATTTTAGACTTATTCTTGAGCTTATTATTCCCTTTTGGACTAAGTCCTAATTGTGCTTAAAATGCTTGTAGATTCGGTAGAAAAGTAAGATTTACATTCTATGATGTTCTAGAAATGTTATTGCATGTGCCAAGATGTTGTTAGTCTCCTTTTGAATTAAGTTTTATTGTTTTAAATATGCTTAGAAAAGTTGCATTCATATTCCATAATGCTTTAGTAATGTTATAGAACCTTGTGTGATAAGTTTAAATGGTTAGAATTGCTAGTAATGTGCCATTGTATCATGCATGACTATTAAAGTTAGAATATCATTTTTAGATTTAAATACAAAAAAAAGAAAGTTCTGCAATTTTAGTCGTGCATTAGAGTCAAGAAGTAGACAAGTAGCGGTCCGTCTAAGTTAGAGAAGGCGGGGCGCTACAGGTGGAACTAGCCGAAGCTACCGATCCAAAACCTAAGTTAGTTAGACGAAAATTTTTCAAGAAGTAAATTTAAAAATGAATTTTTGATAAAAAGCTTTGTCGAGGAAAGGGTTATTGCTCCAATATGGCTACGGCCAAAGAAGGCCTCTGTGCCTCGCCAAGACCTGGAAGCCAATTATCGAAAATCAAATTCAATTTACTATTTGATAAATTTGAATCTAACACAAGTTTTGATTAACTCTTAGATTTAACAATAAATTAAGAAAAATTATTCAAGCATCTTACAATACACCCATAAGGCAATCATGTATGCTTGTACTGAGTCATCTAGAATGGTGAGATGTTAAAGACTAATAAATTGGAAAATACTTTCAAAATTGTTTTCAAAAATTCTTAGAATATTTTTCTAAAAATTTAATTTCAAAATAGTGTTTTAACATAATAATATTTTTATCGATTTCATGCGTGTCTGATTGCTTATATATGATAGATTTTCAAAATTACATTATTTTGAAAAATTGTTAGACCTTCACAATTAGACACAAGCCTCTTAGGTCAACACTAAAGTCCCTTGAGGCACTTAGATAGAGTCAAATGGTCATGGATGTAGGGGGAGGGTTTTTCATGGTGTTTTTTTAAAACTGTGCTTTACAAATCACTATCACTAATATTTTTCGAAAATTGTGCTTTACAAATAACTATCACAAATATTTTTCGAAAATTGTGCTTTACAAATCACTATCACTTATGTTTTCTGAGAACTGTGCCTGACAAATTACCTTCATTTCGAAATATGTTTTTCAAATACTCATTTTTTTCTGAAATGTCAATATTTTAAAATGCATTCTAAAAATTGTGCTTATTTCTCTTTTGATCTTGATAAACCCTAAAGACACAGAGGAAAGTCTACCTCATGATCTACAAGGACTCCTAGGATGTGTCAAATTTAGGGGGAGTCTAAGTCAAAAGAAAATTCTCTGACAAGTATTTTTCAAATATTTTTGGCAATTATTTTTGAAATTATTAGATAATTCTTTTGGTCTAAAACCAAACCCTAAAGACTCAGAGGAAGAGTACTTGTGGTCATCAAGCTTCCTAGGACTGGGTCAAGCTTAGGGGGAGGTCAAACTGAAAGAATTATTGAACATTTCAGAATAATATGTTTTCATGCACTATATTTTTAAATCCTTTTGAAAACATAAGGAATTTTTTTTTCAATACTGTCATCTGTTATTTTATGAAAATGTGATACTATCACTTTCAAAAAAAAAATTGTTTATAAAATTCCTTTGGAAAATAATATTTACTTGAGTTTGGAGAATTTCCAAGACACATAGGGAAATATCCTTGTAGGTAACAAGGTTTCTTAGGATTGTGTTAGACTGGAAAGGAAACCAAGTTAAGTAAAATATTATGTTTTCAAACATCCTTAAAAAATGCATGATATTTTCAAAAAATACTTATATTTTTCAAAATTGCATAATATCTTTCAAAGCTACTTATACTTTTCAAAAATGCATAATATCTTTCAAAAGTACTTGCATTTTTGAAAATGATCAAAATATTTTCAAAATATCATAATATTTTTCAGAGTACTAATAGTTTCTAATGTACTTATGTTTTTCAAATTCATAATATTTTTCTATAGTACTTATGTTTTTCAAATTCATAATATTTTTTCAAAGTACTTGCATTTTTTTCAAAAAGATCAATATATTTTTCAAAAGTACTTGTGTTTCTCAAAATGCTCAATATATCGTTCAAAAGTACTTACATTTTTTCAAAAAGTTCAAAATATGTTTCAATAGTTTTTTTAAGGTACGAACTTTTCAAAGGAAAAGTATCGTTCAAAGTACAAGTTTTTGCACAATATGTTTCATAGTATTCTTTTAAAGTGCAAAAAAAAATATCTCTAAGTGAAATTTTGATATTTTGAAAAGTGCATATTTTTCTAAGATAAAATTATTCTAAGACTTCTGAAAGTACAAATTTTTTTTTGCAGTACGTTTCAAAGTGTAATCTTTTGGTGCAATTGGTTTTTTTACCTAGCTCTTTGTTGTGCTTTCAATGATTTATACTAAGTCCTTTCAAAAGGAATTTTTTTTTCATTGTTGGTGCAAGTATTTTTTTGATTTTTTGATGTATGACAAAGGGGGAGAGTGCGCTTAAGTTAGAAATTTTTTATTTTTTCCCAAAGGATCAAATAAAATTAAAAGATTTTTTTTTCAAAAAGGGAGAGAGTGAGCTTAAGTTAGAATTTTTTTTTCTCCCAAAGGATAGAGAGCTTTCCCAAATGATCAAAATTTATTTTCAAAACTTATATTTTTTTTCAAGGATTATAATTTAGCCCCTTCAACCAATCTAACTTAAGATATTGTCAAACATCAAAAAGGTGGAGATTGTTGGTGCAAGACGCATCAGTGATGTCCTCCTCTAAGTGTTTCAATGATTGACAATATGCTTAAGTCAGTGATACATTGACCAAGGGTTGGGCACGAAGACTTGGTGATTGAAGCTAGGCACTAAGTCCTGGTGAGTGAAGCTGGGCAAAAGTCCTGATGAGTAATGTTAGGCACGAAGACCTGGTTCGAGGAATTGGGCATGAAGTCCTAGCCGAGGGTTGGGCACCGAAGTCCTGGACCTAGGGTTTCGGCACGAAGTCTTGGTCTGAGGGATTGAGCAACTTAGCTGAGCAATGACTAAGGATAGACACGGGTCGAGGGTCGGACGTCTTGAGATTCGAGAGTCTCGAAGGCTAAGCAAAAAGTCCACCCCGAATGGACTGGGTGGCAACCATCTCCTGAAAGGAGTAGGTGAAAGGCGCATTCCTGGGGGTGGGAACTTAGTGTCGGTTCGACATAGGGTTTCACGAAAATCCAAAGTCAGAACCAAATCCTTAAGGTTAAGATTATCTGCATGTTTGCCTTGTATTTATGTATCTTGCAGGTACCTAACGTTGAAGACAAAGCAGGCAAACAAACACACAATAGGGTTGGAAAGAAGGCTGCTAGGCACCCCCATCAAACAGGGCGCCTCATTGATGCGGGCACCTCAATGAACCAGGGCTCCTCAATCAATGAGCCACCTCCTTCAACACAGGCGCCCTGGTCAGAAGGGTTATCTACTGCTGCGAGTTCGGCGCGGACATAAACTTTGACCAAGCATCGTGAGGCGCCTCATTGATCACAGGCGCCCTAATGAAGCCTATAATAGGGGCTTCCACCCCTCAGCTCTGAACACATCTTCCAAGATTCATTCTGAGCTTTCTGATTGACGACAAAGCGCTAACGACGAGACTCTGTGACCAAGGAAGCTCCGGGAGGAAGTGCGCGGCACTTCGAAGTTCCAGATCTGCCGAGTCTTCGATTCTTGTTGGTTTGAATTTATTTTCCACAATTATTGTAAAATACGGCAATTCGAAAATCAAGACCAGAAAATTTTTTGGGATTTTTCCGGATAGGGTCTAGGGTTTCCGGCCCTACGGGAGGAGCCCAAGGGGCTTTATTGTAAAAACATAAAACTTATCAAGGGTTTCGGGTAAACTCTTAAATTATGAGAAGGTAATTAACTTATCCTTAAAGTTTTATTGAGATGGATTATATTAAATAAGAGGGTTCAATGGTTAAAATCCCTACCCTAAGGGTTTAGTGTGAAATGGAAAAGAATGAGGGGATTTTCTACAAAAAGACCCCCGCTCTTATATTAAGTCCTTGGACTGGGTTGCGAAGGCCGCAGCCACCCGACGCTTGCCCTAGCCACTCGCCCGCAGCCAACACCCATAGCCGTCGTTCCCTTCCTTCGCCTGTTGCATTAAAGCTCTCGGTCGCAGCTAAAACTCGTAGCCGAAGACTCCATTCTCTTCCTCTCCCCTTCGCGTGACCTAGCCGGCGGTGAAGCCCTCTCCTTCGCGTGCCCTAGCCGCTGCCACGCTCGACTGCATTCTTCCCATTCCGCGATGCCCTAGCCCGCATCTATCGCTAAACGACGCATTCCTTGTGGGCGTTGGGTGTTGTCAAATTCAAGCAAAGGAGGCCTCAAGTAGGCGATTGGGATGAGATAGGGGCGTTCACCGACCGCTCTTCATCCAGGTAAGCTTCCAGTTTCTTTGGCTTCGCTCATGTTTTTCCCGTGGGATGGAGTCTGTTGGTTTCCTCAGTGGTCGGTCAAGGGGTGTGGCTTCTTGTGTGTGATCTGGAGGTGGTGTGCTGGGAAAGAGGGAACTCGTGTGTGATCACTCGTTTGCTAGATCTGAGCAAGGAACTTCCAGCGCAACCACGGTAAGGTGTTTTGATTAATTTTCTATTTAGACAATGATGTAGAAAGATCTATGTTATTGGATAGATTTTGAATTCTTTGTATGGAGCTTTAGGATAGCTCAGTTTTTAGGAGTTTGGATTAATAAGACAGAATTGCTGTTTCATTGGATCAGTAGAATTTAGGTGTTGGATTTGGTATTTGGTTCTGATTTGCATGTGGGTGTTCATGCCTTATACAACTTAGGTCTTGTAGCTATCGGGTCCTTGGATTAGGATGAAAGGGGTGCTAATTAAATTGTTGTGTTGATAGTAAATCTGAAATCAAATTATTTTGTTGATAATAAATCTGATGGTTTATTTAGTTCTTCAGATTGGGTTTCCTTGCTGGGTTTGGATCGGTAGTTGAACATCAAACCTAATATTAGAAGGATGAATGTTTAGCTAACATTTTGAGACTTGGACTATTGTAGATCTGTAGCTTGCTACTCTAATTTGGATTTTGTTGGTTTCAAATTTGTGTTCTTGGATCAATTTTGTACCAAATTTATCCTGTTTGGTTTCTATGGTCTTTGAAGGATTTGATAATGGACCGAAACAGTGGGTTGGTTGCTAATTAGGGTTTGTTTAAACCTAGGTTTAATTAAGAGGTTATTAATCAAATGGAGATTAATCATTAATTAAGAGTTAAGTAACGAACGTTATAAATTAGGACGATCCTAATTAATTACGGAAGTTAGTTAAACCAGGAATCAAATTATTGTAGCTAAGCATTATGCCTTTGATACAGGGCATTGATTGGATTTAGCATTTCTGACTATCAGACGGGAGGTTCTTGCTGATACGAGCATCTACTTGGAGGCGGGTACCCTTTGACTTATCTTTTAGATATTGTCTTATTGCTATGCATGGTTTGTTATAGATAACAGTAAGTTATATGCTATATCAGCCTTAGTATACCTGAATTTGATACATGTTACTTGTCCTTGAGGTTATCTCCCGTTTAGATTCATACAGTCTCGATAGTTGCCATATATATATATATGTGTGTGTATAGATGTAGTGATATGTTCCCTCTTGCATTTTGACATGGATAGATCACTGGTTACTTTTTCAGTATACCTAGTAGATTACTTGTATCCCATAATATATGATTCAGACCTATACCTAGCACACTGAGGTGTTAGTTGAGGACTTGGTGAGTGTTATATGTATTTGGATCATGCATCATCCTTGCATTATTGCATGCTGACGATCATCAGCTCCTATGTAGTCTGAGCCCATCGTCAGTTACATGAGGATATGCACACACATCCACTCAGGGGTAGTGACTACCATAGGGTGTGTGCATTTGCCGTGTATTGCTCCGCACGGTCACTATTTGGAGGGTGGTTCCGGTGCGTGGTAGCAGCCAGGGATCCTTTCTCGTCCTGAGACACGAGAAGATGAGAGCTAGACTCCCCCATTGCTTGGGGTAGGAGAGAGACCTCCGCCAGCATCCTGTCCACTCGGTCACTCAGGAGCAGTGATAGCAGGGTGCGTACAGTTGTCATAGCTCTACCCTTTCGGACGTCCATTTATGAGAGGTGGACGATGATCTGACTGGTATCAGTGGTGACACATATCATTGCACCATGTGCATATTTTGCATCGTGCATTGTTTACAGCATTTGATTTCTGCACTTGATTGACATGCATATATTGGAGATTTGTCTACTTTAGATTATATGTTATACTTGTTCCATAGGGATTTATTTCACCCTCTGCAGGATAGATGGATTCTGGTATGTACCTTTATTCAGTCTCTTCAGTGTATACCCTTAATTATTATTCATATGAGACTGTGTTAGCGTAGACTCTTATTGTTAGTATAACCTACTATGCATACCCGTTTGGGTATCCGCTGAGTTTATGGACTCATACCGTTGCCATATATTTTTATTTTCAGGCTGAAATTGTAAAGTACAGTGATTCGAAAATCCGGACCGGAAAATTTTTCGGGATTCTTCCGGATTGAGTTTATGGTTTCCGGCCCTACGGAAGGAGCCCAAAGGGGCTTTATTGTAAAAACTTAAGACTTATCAAAGGTTTCATCAAAGAAAACCTCGAATAAGATGGCTTATGTAGATTTACCTAAAGTTAAGGGGTTAAGCTGATAAACTATTTAACCTTAGAGATTTGAGGTGCATTACATATGTTTAGAGGGGTAAACTGTTAAAACCTTACCCTAAGAGTGATGTTTGGATTCCGGAGAATTGAGGGACTTTTTTTGTAAAAAGCCACCCCTTTTTTTTTAATTATTTAAGCTCTTCCCTAGCCCTAAACTGCAGTCGACCCGACTCTTTCCTCCCCTTCGCGTTTCCTCCTCCGCGTGCCCTAGCCGACGCCGCCGACCACCCTCACGCAGCCCCACTCCGTCGGTGTCGAGCCCGGCGAGTTGCACCGCTCATCTGGCGCACCGTAGCTCCTTCCTATCATCGCCCATAGTCGTTTCCTTCTTCTTCGCCATGCTTCCTCACCGGATCGTGATTGGAGGATTGGGTGGAGGTGTAGTTGAATCCGACCGACGAATCATCTTCCGCGTTGGGATGCACAGCCGGCCAAGCTTTTCCGGGTAAGCTACAACTACCATTGATCGGGTGTGAGGGCAGCCACCTTCTTCCCCTGAAATTGGATTCTTCTTCGCTGATGGAGACCAGAGCAGCGTCGTTGCCCATCAGAGGGAGTGAAGGGGATTTCAGAGCTTGAGGTTCTCAGTGGCGAGCTTTCTGTGTGAGCTTTGACCCTACCAGATCAGAGCTGAGCTATTCTCGTTGGCATCAATTCAGGTAAAGAATTGATAGTGTTTCACCCTTTTGAGATTAGGTTTTGTTAGTTATTTGATGTTGAACCCTTTCGTACAGATTAGAAATTCTATTTTTGGATTCTTCCTTATGTTACCGGGAGTTGTCCTTGGGGTTGTTATTGGGTTCCCCTGCCGTGAGTTACCTGGATGGGTTAGGGTATCGATTTGGAGCTGTGAATTTGCTATTTTGATTATGGAAGTGATTATGGATGGTTTTGTTAAGTTAGTGATGTTGTGGTTGATTTTCTAATTAGATTAGTTGTTGTTCTATTTGGATGAGTTTTTGAATTGGGGCTTGATTTCAACTCTTTTATCTGATTTGTCTCAGAAGTATTGAATCTGTGATGGTGGAAGGAATTGTGGATAATTTTGTGGTAGATCAGTGTGTTTTCTCTTTTCCCATTTCGATTTGAGCTGGGATCTTGGATCCTTGGGACTGTGAGTTTCGTTTTTGGGTTTGATAATTTTATATTTGGATGTTGTTCTATGGTTTGAGAGGAGTTGCCTGTTGGATTAATCTCTAATTATTTGTTAGAGTTATTGTGGGCATGTTTTGGTTAATAGGGATAATGTATATTTCTCAATTGTGGTTCGTGGATGAATCAGTTTAGGAGTTGTTGGGTTTTGTATAAAATTGGATGCATCTAATTTCTATTTTGATGTAGTATTTGATAGTCATTTAATGTTGAATGTTGATGAGGTTGTGTTTCCTACAATTTTGGTGTTGGGTTTAATTGATGGCGAGCTTGATCGATGGTAAGAGTGTTTGGACTGAATTGGTGCTTTGCTAGTAATTGAGTTTTTGGTTGGTTGATGTTGTGTGTTAGATGTGTCTAGCACTGTGAGGTGATATTTGTATTGGGTTTGTGTTTGGATTTAGCTTGGTGTTTTGAACTTGTGTTTCCACTATTGTGAGACATGGGTGTTGATATGGGTTGTTGTGATTTGTGTATCCAGTCGTGTACCACCTGTGGGATCCAAGATTTGAACTATGACTTGGGTGATTTGCATGGAGATGTTCTTTTCCTTAGCCGGGTGTTGGGTTAGGATTAGGGTCTGGGATTAACTCGGAGGTTGATCCCTAATTAAGGCTAATTCTAATTAAATTAGTGTTAGTCTAATCGGTGGTTTAGTATTGGGATAAACCACACTGTGGTCGAGTTGGGTTAATCCGAATACGATTTGGTGGCTAGTTTAGTTGGCATCAGTTGTATTGATGACTTATATTATGTTTCATGGATACATGATCTTGACTTGAGCAGTTGGTTGCGGACTATTGTGGGACAGAGGGTTCCATTCGCTTTCAGACTACTACACTAGGAGGCGAGTACCTTTTGACTTATCTTTTTTGATATTGTCATGTTGTTATGCATAGACTGTTATAGATAGCAGTAAGATTATACGCTATCCTGGTTTATTATGCTTGTTCTGGATACCTGTTGTTTATCCCGGAGTTATTATGATGTTAGTTCCATACAGTCTCAGGTATTGTCATATCTATACGTATGCTTAGATATCGTGATGTATCTCTTGCATTTGACATTGAGGGATCAGTAGTTTCCGGCTAGTATACCTTGTAGGTTACCTGTATTTCCTGTTATAGGATTCGGACTGAGACTTAGTATACTGAGGACTTGGTGAGGGTGGTATGTGTACCTATCATACACCATCTCTGCATTGTTGCATGCCGGCGATCAGCGACTCCCTTGTGGTTGAGCCTATCGTCTTCCGATACATGATATGCGCACACGGCCACTCATGGGTTAGTGGATACCGTAGGGTGTGCGCATTTGCCCTGTATTGCTCCGTTCGGCCACTATTTGGAGGGTGGGTCCGGGCGTGGTAGCAGCCAGGGATCCCTTCTTGTACTGAGCCACGAGGAGATGAGAGCTAGACTCCCCCATTGCTTGGGGTAGGAGCGTAGTCTCCACCAGCATCTTGTCTACCCGGTCACTCAGGAGCAGTGATAGCAGGGTGCGTACAGTTGTCATAGCTCTACCCTCTCAGACGTCGCCTATGACAGGTGTACGATGATCTGACTGGCGTCAGGGGTGACACATGTCATTGCACCATGTGCATATTTTTGCATCGTGCATTGTTTGCTGCACTTGATTTCTGCACTTGTTTGACATGCATATACTAGAGATTTGTTATCTGAGATTATATGTCTATTGGTGTTCCATAGGTATTTATTACCCTCTTTTCAGGTTAGATGGATTCTGGTATGTATCTACTTCAGTATTTTCAGTACTAGTCTTTCCCTATTATTGATATGAGACTGTATTAGCGGAACTCTTATTGTTAGTATAACTTTCTATGTATATCTATTTTGGGTATCCACTGAGTTTATGGACTCACACCGTTGCCATATATTTTTATATTCAGGATGAAATACTTGGAGTCGCCAGAAGAGCCCAGCAGCCAGTCCCTACCCATCGCGACGACAGGGTTTTGTTTTTGTACTTGGCGATGTATTTATTTCATATTCCTTTTAGGACTTTGTATATGTTTTGTGAGTGTTGTAGTGTGCCCTAAGGGGTTTATGTATTGGTTGATTTATCGTAAGTCGGACCGGTCCGCAGTCAAGTATGATTTACTTAGTTGTCTTGTGCTTTTATGTGGTGTTTATCTATGTTGGAGGCCTGAGGCCAAATTTATTATCTGCGTGTGTGTATGTATGTGTAAATTGTCCGCCGGACAGGGGAGGTGTTGTCTGATTTTCTATTGGATCAGCGGCTCCAATGGTCTCTGGGCGTGACAGAAATACTTGAAGTCTCCAGAAGAGCCCAGCAGCCAGTCCCTACCCATCGCGACGACAGGGTTTTGTTTTTGTACTTGGCGATGTATTTATTTCATATTTCTTTTAGGACTTTGTACATGTCTTGTGAGTGTTGTAGTGTGCCCTAAGGGGTTTATGTATTGGTTGATTTGTCGTAAGTCGGATCGGTTCGCAGTCAGGTATGATTTACTTAGTTGTCTTGTGCTTTTATGTTGTGTTTTTCTATTTTGGAGGCCTGAGGCCAAATATATATTGCGTGGGATGTTTGTATTGTGTAAATTGTCCGTCGGACAGGGGAGGTGATGTCCGATTTTCTATTGGATCAGCAACTCCTAGGTCTCGGGGCGTACAATTTATTTTGGTATCAGAGCTCAGGTTGTCGAATACCTTGAGGACTTGTGGATTTACGGTTTCTATCCGATACCAATTTATTTTGGTATAAGAGCGTAGGTTTGCGATGCCTACTTGTTTTTACGAGTCTTTTCGTATTTGTTCGGAGTAGTTTTCTCGATGTGGTTATCTGGGACTTGGTGATTGGACTTTTTCAGGCGGCAGGTATTTCTTTTGATCTCTTATATCCCTTATCCTAGTTAGATTGGATTAGAGATTCTCTCAGGTTATTGAATCATGTTATTATTCCTGTATTTAGGTATGGTTAGTAATTCTCTCATGTGATGGGATCATGTTACCTTTCCTGTATATTTAGGTATGATTTAGAATTGTCTCATATTATTGGATAAGGTTATCATTCCTGTATATTTAGGTATGGTTATTGGATTATGTTGCTATTCTTGTATATTTTAGTATAGTTAGGAATTTTCTCATATCATTAGATCATGTTACCTTTCCTGTATATTTAGGTATGATTTAGAATTGTCTCATATTATTGGATAAGGTTACCATTCCTGTATATTTAGGTATGGTTATTGGATTATGTTACTATTCTTGTATATTTTAGTATAGTTAGGAATTTTCTCATATCATTGGATCATGTTACCTTTCTGTATATTTAGGTATGATTTGGAATTATCTTATATTATTGGATAAGGTTACCATTCCTGTATATTTAGGTATGGTTATTGGATCATGTTATTATTCTTGTACCCGTCTAGTAACTTGGTTAGATCTGATGACTTAAAGTCAATTAGTTTATAGTAATCATGGTCAGGATCGACTATGAAGGAGATTAGTTGGCTTGTTGCGGACTTGTCTAAATGCGGAGAATGTTGATTTTTGTGTGATACTGACATACGGGTTGGAAGACGAGGGTCAAACCTGTCAACAAGATATTGGAGGTTAAAGATTTTGATTCTTCCTGGACTTTACTATTCATAGTACTTGTACTAGCTATTATCAGCTGAGTGAGGACTATGGCCGCCTACCGTAATTAACTCGATCATTATTGGATCAATTCACAGTAGCTCATGGAGCTGCAAGTTTTTCTTATATTGCGTATATTTGGACAGATAATCTAGATTCCATGTCTTGAGTACATGATCTGCATTGATGCAGTAGGGTAGCATTAGCTACACATTATTGCGCTTAGTAAAGGATTGATATATTCTGTTCTTTAGGGGCTTTGACCATGGATCACTTGTACTTTGTTGTTAACCTGGAAAGTACATGTTGATGGGTATGTTGAGATACTCCTAAGAGATAACATATCTCTGGCTCCCTGTTATGGAGTAGGACTTTAGAGAGTTTTGACCATAGAGTGGAGGAATTGGACTGTATTGGATTACGAGTCGACGGTCGGTGTGACTCGTTAGTTGCTAAGCTATGCTATGAGGGATCTTGACTCATAGATTGGGTGTATATGATTGGATAAACTCGATAGTGCATTGGGATGTACGACCCGTTAGGGTGCGGAGGATGTGGAGTTAGTTGTATCCTTATCTTCCGGTAAGATATTGGACATTAATCAAGAGGTCAAAGATGTCCACTGGTTTTTGGTTATTATACTCCTATCGTGGACCTATTAGTTCACCGAAGGATAAGATTGATATCACCATGGACGTTCTCATTGGTGTTGAGAGGTGGATTGAGATAGACGAATCTCTATGATGTGTTGTATTTTGAGGATTTTAATAGTGGATATAGACCTAGTGGATTTGTAGCTTTTGATAGATCATTAAGTGGATTAATGATCTTTTGGTGGTTGATTATTTAGGAAGTTTGTTATTCATGGTAGCATATGGTACGACATATTAGGGCAATCTTTAAATTATATGTTATCTTCTGAAGGTCTATTAGAGTATATATATATACCTATATATGACTTGTGATGTTTGGGAGGATGTTTTTGACTTGGGGATACTCGGGTGATACATATGAATGTGACATTTTACGTTCGAGGATCGGAATATGGACTTGGCGCTAGAGATCTTAGGATTGAGTGCCCTGGATAGGTGTAGTGACTAAATGGTTGTTCGGGTATATCTGGTTATCAGATAACCTCCGGATTGATAACTCCAGTTGCTCCGTAACAGTATAACCTTAGGGTATCAGACGAAGTGATTACTCACGATGAGTACAGACATGTTTTGATGCTAGTGTGTGCCGTATGAGGTATGGGAAAATTTGGGGACCAAATTTTTATTAGTGGGGGAGAATGTAAAATACGGCAATTCGAAAATTTGGACCAGAAAATTTTTCGAGATTTTTCCGGATAGGGTCTAGGGTTTCCGGCCCTACGGGAGGAGCCCAAGGGGCTTTATTGTAAAAACATAAAACTTATCAAGGGTTTCGGGTAAACTCTTAAATAACGAGAAGGTAATTAACTTATCCTTAATGTTTTATTGAGATGGATTATATTAAATAAGAGGGTTCAATGGTTAAAATCCCTACCCTAAGGGTTTAGTGTGAAATGGAAAAGAATGAGGGGCTTTTCTGCAAAATGACCCCCCCTCTTATATTAAGTCCTTGGACTGGGTTGCGAAGGCCGCAGCCACCCGACGCCTACCCTAGCTGCTCGCCCGCAGCCAAAACCCATAGCCGCCGTTCCCTTCCTTTGCCTGTTGCATTAAAGCTCTCGGTCGCAGCTAAAACTCGTAGCCGAAGACTCCTTTCTCTTCCTCTCCCCTTCGCGTGACCTAGCCGGCGGTGAAGCCCTCTCCTTCGCGTGCCCTAGCCGCTGCCACGCCCAACTGCCTTCTTCCCATTCCGGGATGCCCTAGCCCGCATCTATCGCTAAACGACGCATTCCTTGTGGGCGTTGGGTGTTGTCAAATTCGAGCAAAGGAGGCTTCAAGTAGGCGATTGGGATGAGATAGGGGCGTTCGCCGACCGCTCTTCATCCAGGTAAGCTTCCAGTTTCTTTGGCTTCGCTCATGTTTTTCCCGTGGGATGGAGTCTGTTGGTTTCCTCAGTGGTCGGTCTAGGGGTGTGGGGTCTTGTGTGTGATCTGGAGGTGGTGTGCTGGGAAAGAGGGAACTCGTGTGTGATCACTCGTTTGCCAGATCTGAGCAAGGAACTTCCAGCGCAACCACGGTAAGGAACTTCGCTCATGTTTTTCCCGTGGGATGGAGTCTGTTGGTTTCCTCAGTGGTCGGTCTAGGGGTGTGGCGTCTTGTGTGTGATCTGGAGGTGGTGTGCTGGGAAAGAGGGAACTCGTGTGTGATCACTCGTTTGCCAGATCTGAGCAAGGAACTTCCAGCGCAACAACGGTAAGGTGTTTTGATTAATTTTCTATTGAGACAATGATGTGGAAAGATCTATGTTATTGGATAGATTTTGAATTCTTTGTATGGAGCTTTAGGATAACTCAGTTTTTGGAAGTTTGGATTAATAAGACAGAATTGTTGTTTCATTGGATCAGTAGAATTTATGTGTTGGATTTGGTATTTGGTTCTGATTTGCATGTGGGTGTTCATGCCTTATACAACTTAGGTCTTGTAGCTATCGGGTCCTTGGATTAGGATGAAAGGGGTGCTAATTAAATTGTTGTGTTGATAGTAAATCTGAAATCAAATTATTTTGTTGATAATAAATCTGATGGATTATTTAGTTCTTCAGATTGGGTTTCCTTGTTGGGTTTGGATCGGTAGTTGAACAACAAACCTAATATTAGAAGGATGAATGTTTAGCTAACATTTTGAGACTTGGACTATTTTAGATCTGTAGCTTGCTACTCTAATTTGGATTTTGTTGGTTTCAAATTTGTGTTCTTGGATCAATTTTGTACCAAATTTATCCTGTTTGGCTTCTATGGTCTTTGAAGGATTTGATAATGGACCGAAACAGTGGGTTGGTTGCTAATTAAGGTTTGTTTAAACCTAGGTTTAATTAAGAGGTTATTAATCAAATGGAGATTAATCATTAATTAAGAGTTAAGTAACGAACGTTATAAATTAGGACGATCCTAATTAATTACGGATGTTAGTTAAACAAGGAATCAAATTATTGTAGCTAAGCATTATGCCTTTGATATAGGCCATTGATTGGATTTAGCATTTCTGACTATCAGACGGGAGGTTCTTGCTGATACGAGCATCTACTTGGAGGCGGGTACCCTTTGACTTATCTTTTAGATATTGTCTTATTGCTATGCATGGTTTGTTATAGATAACAGTAAGTTATATGCTATATCAGCCTTAGTATACCTATATTTGATACATGTTACTTGTCCTTGAGGTTATCTCCCGTTTAGATTCATACAGTCTCGATAGTTGCCATATATATATATATATATATATATGTGCATAGATGTAGTGATATGTTCCCTCTTGCATTTTGACATGGATAGATCACTGGTTACTTTTTCAGTATACCTAGTAGATTACTTGTATCCTATGATATAGGATTCAGACCTATACCTAGCACACTGAGGTGTTAGTTGAGGACTTGGTGAGTGTTATATGTATTTGGATGATGCATCATCCTTGCATTATTGCATGCTGACGATCATCAGCTCCTATGTAGTCTGAGCTCATCTTCAATTATATGAGGATATGCACACACATCCACTCAGGGGTAGTAGCTACCATAGGGTGTGTGCATTTGCCTTGTATTGCTCCGCACGGTCACTATTTGGAGGTTGGTTCCGGTGCGTGGTAGCAGCCAGGGATCCCTTATCGTCCTGAGACACGAGAAGATGAGAGCTAGACTCCCCCATTGCTTGGGGTAGGAGAGAGACCTCCGCCAGCATCCTGTCCACTCGGTCACTCAGGAGCAGTGATAGCAGGGTGCGTACAGTTGTCATAGCTCTACCCTTTCGGACGTCCATTTATGAGAGGTGGACGATGATCTGACTGGTGTCAGGGGTGACACATATCATTGTACCATGTGCATATTTTGCATCGTGCATTGTTTGCTGCATTTGATTTCTGCACTTGATTGACATGCATATATTGGAGATTTGTCTACTTTAGATTATATGTTATACTTGTTCCATAGGGATTTATTTCACCCTCTGAAGGATAAATGGATTCTGGTATGTACCTTTATTCAGTCTCTTCAGTGTATACCCTTAATTATTATTCATATGAGACTGTGTTAGCGTAGATTCTTATTGTTAGTATAACCTATTATGCATATCCGTTTGGGTATCCGCTGAGTTTATGGACTCACACCGTTGCCATATATTTTTATTTTCAGGCTGAAATACTTGGAGTCGCCAGAAGAGCCCAACAGCCAGTCCCTACCCATCGCGACGACAGGGTTTTGTTATTGTACTTGGCGATATATTTATTTCATATTTCTTTTAGGACTTTGTACATGTCTTGTGAGTGTTGTAGTGTGCCCTCAGGGGTTTATGTATTGGTTGATTTGTCGTAAGTCAGACCGGTCCGCAGTCAGGTATGATTTACTTAGTTGTCTTGTGCTTTTATGTTGTGTTTATCTATTTTGGAGGCCTGAGGCCAAATATATATTGCGTGGGATGTTTGTATTGTGTAAATTGCCCGTCGGACAGGGTAGGTGCTGTCCGATTTTCTATTGGATCAGCGACTCCTAGGTCTCGGGGCGTGACAATTATTTTTATCTTTATTTATTATTGTAATTGTGCACTGTAAGACGAGTTTCTCCGCCTCCAGAAAGTCCGGAAAGAAGACCATTAGTGGACGGGCGTTCCCATGCTTTGGCCTTGGATGTACTGACCCTGGGGGGTTGAGAACCAAGTAAATCCCGTGTGCATTGTGTGTTGTCTTTATTTTCATTCTTTCTATTTTCCGCTGCACTAACTCTGAGTTTACAATGAAAGTCTACGAAAGACGAATTTCTGCGAGAAGTTTTTATGGTCGATATTCTCTTCTCCCCCTCTATCGACGGCACCGGTCCAACAAAAGTCATTGGATGCAAATGGATCTGCAAAAGGAAGATAGGATCATACGGGAAGGTGTAAACCTTCAAAGCAAGGCTTGTTGCGAAGGGGTATACTCAGAAAGTGGGTATCAATTATGAGGAGACGTTGCCGCCAGTAGTCATGTTTAAGTCGATCCGGATTCTCTTTTCTATTGCCGCTCATATGGATTATGAGATTTGGCAAATGGATGTCAAGACAGCTTTCCTTAATGGATGTTGTAACGACCCGGAAAATTTTCTTAATATTTTCTTTAAAATATTAAGCATGTCTAGATAATTTTCCAAAGGATCTAGAAATATTAGTACGAACCTTAGCCTAGAAATCCATGATTTTCTCATCTAAATTGAGAAACTAAGTACTAAGGGGCCTTATATGGGCTTTCTAGTACCATGATTATGGGTGAATTTTAGGTAAAAGTTAATAGAAATATAAAGGGGATTTTAATGAGAAATATTAACATAATTATGGGGGATTTTTTAAGGAATTTTTGAAATAATAGGAAATAAAATAAAAAAAAATAGAAAAATTAGTGCATGCACCAAGGATTGAACATTGGACCTCTTGTACAACCATGCATGCACTAACCAATTCACCTAGCAAGGGAATGCTATGAGGGAATGAAGTGGATATTAGTTAAGGCTTAGGAAAATGAAGAGTCATCAAGGAAGAGACACCATGACTCTTCACTTACCCCCTTTAATGGGGATTAAAGGCATAAGAGGGAAGTTACCTTTCATTTCTCTCATTCCATCAAGTCATTTGTTTTCTCTCCTTCTTCCTCCCCTCCTAGCCGAAACCTCCAAGCTCCCTTCTCCCTTGAGAAAAGTTCACATAAGCCTCCATTTTAAAGATCTAGGGTCTCTTCGAAGGCTACAAGGGCAAGGAGAGTTCAAGTGTCAAAGGGATTTACAAGTTCCTTCTCCTTTAAGGTCTAAAAAAAAAACCAAAGGTAACCCAAGGTAAAACCCTCTCACCTGTGGTATGATAGTTTTTCAAGTTTTTGTCATGATCAAAGTTTTTATTGGCATGATATGTTGAAAAATCCATGATTAGGGTTCGGCCAAGCCTTGTTTGGGGCTAGAAATCATGTTAAAGACTTCTTTTACGTTTTCAAATGCTTTCTCATGATAGGTTGAACCTAAAAGTATGATTGTGGAGGTTTGGAAGCACCCTAAGAACCCCTTAGGGTTTCGGCCACCTTCAAGTATAGGGTTAGATTTAATCTTTAACTCTCCAAGCATGCTTAGTATGTCTTGCTATGATATAGTATGGATGAAAATAGCGACTTATATGAATTTTCTATGGGTTTGTTACCCTTATAGGTTTTGGCCAAATCATGTTCTAGGGCTAAGGCTTAGTGTTAAGTCCAATCAAGGGTTCAATTGGTCTTCCATGGCATGATATGCAAGGTATAGGATGTTAATCTTAACCTAGGCAAATTTTCTATGGAATTACACTTCTTCAAGTTTCGGCCAAGACCCAAACTTAGGGTTTGGATTGGGTTAAGGTCTCAAGGATGCATGTTCCTAAGTTACCATGGTGCTAGTAAGTAGTTAAGCATGAAGTAAGAATCTTTATGTTACTGAAATCTTAGTTTATGTAACGCCCCAAAAATTTCCATTTTAAGTCCTTAAAGTCCTTGAAATTAGTTAAAAATGGTTTAGAAATATTCTAGATATTTTTAGGAATTTTTAGAATATTTTTATGGAATTTTCCGAGTCCGTTTAGTATTTTTATTAAAAGAAATAGAGTTTCCGGCAAAAAGTTGCCTGGATGAGTTTTGAACCCGAGACCTCCCATGGGATCAACGACTTAAGTTGGTCGGGTTAACCAGGAGCCCCAGCAGGGGTGTGCTGAAAGAAAATAGAGAGATATTAAGTTAAGTAGTAAGTTGAACCGAAATACCCCTTGGTATAAATAGAAGAACTTAAGTGGGGTTTTTATTTTTGGTTCGGCAACTTCTCCTCCTCCTCACCATCCGCCGACCCCCTCCCCCTCTCTTGTGCGCACGCCAACCACACCAAGCCTAGGGCTTTCCTCCGGTGGCCGGCCAAGGCTCTTCTCCGAGAGATTTTCCTATATTCGGGATCCCCGCGACGAGAGGAACGCGTGAGCGCGAAGAAATCTCCGAGACTTCGAGTTTCTCCGGAACCTCCGACGCCGTTCTTGGTTGTAAGTCCAAGATATCAATGTAAGTACTGCTCACCTGCAGTAAGAGGCGGTTTTCCGCAAGTTTTTCCCGTTAGAAAGTTAAAAATGCAATTTTCCTTTAGTTTATGATTTTGCATGTAACCCTAGTTTAATCCATGCTTGTATAAGTTTGATTAAGTACCCTATATGAGGTTAGGGACTAAGAAAAGTTATGAGAGAAGAAAAGAGAAGATAAAGATAAGAAAAGAAAAGGCCAAGGCCTTAAGAAATCCCCAAAAGTCAAGACTTAGGGATTTGGGCACACAAGGTGCTTGTGAAAATGCCAAGGCATTTAAAGATAAGAAAGAAAATAAAGCAAAGCTATTTTATTTTCTAAGGCCAGTACCCGGCGTCCAAGGGCGTCGTTAAAGAAATCCAGGTGTCCAATTCCAAGGTCTTGGCCCTGGTAGACCAAGGTCTGCTCTATTAGGATTGGTGGCTCGCTACCCCAACCTTTTAGGGAACGCGCATAAGATGGTACTTACGTCTTAAGTGGATCCAAGTGAGTTATTATTTGCAAGTATATGCTTTAGCAAAGTTTTTCTAAAGTTTAAGAAAGTTTTCAAAAAGTTAAAAAAAGATTTAAAGTTAAAGAATTGCTAAAGCTTCAAGTTAAGCCGAGAACAAGTAAGTTAAGACTTATTAGTGCTTGAGTATACATGTTTTGAGTTATACATGTTTTTAGTGTTTTCTTTTAAGCATAAAAGTATCTCATGTGATTTCACCTTGTCTAAAAAGCATGTTTGCACATTTCGAGATTTTGTGAGCTAGATAGTACTTACTAAGCTTTTTGCTTATTAGTTGCATTTCCTCTTGCTGCAGGTAAGGTAAAGGTAAAGGCAAGCAATTCTGAAGGAAGGCGACAAGGCGGTGCTGAGTGACGTGTGTGTGGTGGCTGACCTTGGAGAGGTCCTTGGGACAAGATGAATAAAAGACTCAAAATACATTTGTTATAGAGTCTTAGTTTAAGTTAGATCATATAGAATTATATTCAAGTAATCGCGTTTTAGATATTTTGCATGTCTTAAAACCACAAGTAAAGATTCCATGTCATTTCATTTAGCATACATATCCTTATGATTGCATTGGATGAGTAGAAGTGTGAGTAGTTTTGAATATTGATACTTTGTTGGAGATAATTGATGCATGTGCCAAGATAGTGCTAGTTTCCCTTTGAATCAAGTTTTTATTGCTTAAATATGCTTAGAAAAGTTGCATTCACATTTCACAATGCTTTAGTAAGGTTATTGAACATGTATTTGGTGTTATGAATGCATAGGAGTTAAGTTTGGTACAAAACTCTAGTTTAAAGTTCATATAGATTTTCATAACTTTTTTACTTCCGCAAAAGTTCTAATTTCGAGTTTATGAAGTTGTTTTGATTGGCTAAAATGTTTAGGAAGCTAGTATAGAGTATAGAAATGGTGTTGAGTCTTTGTATGGCTTGAAACTATAAGTTTTGTGGACTTTTGAAACAAGGTTTCGAATCTGAATTTCAGGTTTTCAGGCGTGCCAGTCGGCTGGTTCAGTATCAGTCGACTGCCCTATCGAACAGTAGCTTCTGTTCGATGCATCAGTCGACTGCCAAGAGGCCAGTCGACTGGTGCCACGCCCAGAAACTTTCTGTGGCCGATACCAGTCGACTGGTTAGATCGCAGTCGACTGGTACCATTGCAGAGAAGTCCTAGAGAAAGGAAGTGTGTCATTGTATCATGCATGACTATTAGAGTTAGTATATCATCCTTAGATGGATTTAAAAGAAAAAAAAAAGAAGTTCCGCATTTTTAGTCGTGCGTTAGAGTCAAGAAGTAGATAAAGTAGCGGTTCGTCTAAGGTAGAGAAGGCGGGTCGCTACAGTTGGTATCAGAGCAGTTCCCATTCTCCAGCATCACACACACATCAGCATCAACCTTGTCGACTTCATGTAAGAAAGCTTTAAGTTTCAGTTTTTCTATTGCTCCTTTACTTAATTGCAGTATAGAGAAATGCTTAAGTACTTACTCATATGTGCGTAGAACAAGGAAGCATGTTTAATACCTTAGTATCACGGAATCATGTTTAATCCCTAGAATGGATATTAGGTTACTAAGTAAGAAGACAAGTTTATACCTAGAGAGGTAGTAGTGATTTCTTGTTCCCTTATGCATTATTAGATGGCAAGAAGAGGCCGAGCTCCTAATGCAAGGAACGGAACCCCAGTTCAAGATAACAATGAGCCTGGCACAGAACAGCCAAACCTGATGGCACTCATTGCTCAAATGCAAGCTCAGATTTCAGAGCAACAGAAGACCATCGCCACACTGATGGCAAATCAGCACCCAGAGCCCCCTACACCACCCACAGCAGGAGTGGAAACTCCAGTGGTGGCTGAAGTTCCACCAGTCACACAGGAGACCCTTGCCGTGAACCGAAGACAAGAAGCATACCTCGTCCAGTGGCAGAGGCTGAAACCCGAAAGCTTCTCAGGCACGACTGAGCCCTGGGATGCCCAGGCTTGGTTCAAGACTTTAGAGAGCACAATGGAGCTTCTTGACTGGCCAGAAGTCGAGAAGGTCAAATGTGCCTCCTTCTGCCTAACTGGAGACGCTCGTATGTGGTGGGAGCGAGTCAAGAGTAAGAGGATAGTCAACCAGATGAGCTGGGCAGATTTCGAGCAAGAGTTCTATGAGGAGTTCTTCCACATGCGGGTTACCAACAAGCACTACGAGGACTTCATGGAGTTCAGACAAGGTAGCCTACCAGTGGGAGAAGCAGTCGCGAAGTTCAACAGACTAGCTCGCCTCTGCCCAGAGCTAGTCAGCACAGAGAAGGAGCGAGTCAGACTGATGCTCCGCATGCTGAACCCTGAAATAGCACTCAACGTGAACAGCGGGACGCACCGACCCCAGACCAGCGAGGAGTTGGTCAGTAGTGCTCTAATCTCAGAGCACTATCTGAATAGCATCAAGGCACAACAAACACAGCAGAAGCCAGTCCTGATTGAGAACAAGACAACAGGAGGCCAGAAGCCTCAGCCAAATAACCAGAACTGGAAGAACAAGAACCACAAAAGGAAGCAGTGGCCTGGCAGCCAAAAAGGAAACCAGAGAACAAGCAAGCTAGGTATCCACCTTGTCCTAAGTGTGGGAGGACCCATCCAGGAGCATGCCTTTTGGGTGTAACTGGATGCTACTCATGTGGACAAGAGGGACACAGATCCAGAGACTGCCCAAACAAGTTTAAGGTACTTCCTCAGCAGTCCGTACAGTATGGAGGCAAGCCTCAGTTACATTACATGCCTACTATACTGGAGGGACCTCAGATCAGTCAGGGAGGGTTGGAAGCAGCACCAGTTCCAACCAATGCCAGAGTCTTTTCCCTCACGAAGGAAGAAGCTGCCAGCGCCTCCACGGTCGTAACAGGTCAAATAGTTATTTTTCAGCATTTAGCTACTACACTGTTTGACACTGGGGCGACCCATTCTTTCGTATCAGTACCTTTTGCTAGTAAGTTACAGGTGCCTGCAGAGAGTTGGGAGTCCAGATTCCTGACAACTCTCCCTTCAGGGGAAATCATGGAATCCACCCAGCGGCTCCGGGCTGTGCCAATCAAGATTTCAGACCGAGAGCTATATGTCGATCTGATAGTCCTTGCGATGCAAGACTTCGACATCATACTGGGCATGGATTTCCTCAGTAAGTACAGCGCTTCAGTGGACTGCCGTAGAAGGAAGGTGGTTTTCAGCCCAGAAGGAGAACCACCATTCGAGTTTCAAGGAGCCCCAAAGAGGAAGACTCAGAAATTCCTCTCAGCCTTGGCAGCCCACCAGATGCTAGAGCAAGGGTGTGCTGGTTTTCTTGCACACGTAGTGGACTCAGAAGCAAAGAAAGAACTCAAGCAGGAGGATGTACGGGTAGTCTGCGAATATCCAGAAGTGTTCCCAGAAGAACTACCTGGACTACCGCCCAACAGGGAGGTGGAATTTGAGATTGAGCTGGTGCCAGGTACCGGTCCGGTCTCAAAGCCCCATATCGTATGTCTCCTGCAGAGCTGAAGGAATTACAAGAGCAACTCCAGGAGCTACTAGACAAGGGCTTCATCCGCCCGAGTCATTCACCCTGGGGAGCTCCTGTACTTTTCGTCAAGAAGAAGGATGGGTCTATGCGTCTGTGCATAGACTACAGAGCTCTGAACAAGGTAACCATCAAGAACAAGTACCCCCTTCCTAGAATAGATGATTTATTTGATCAACTCAAAGGGGCTACAGTGTTCTCGAAGATAGATCTGCGTTCTGGGTATCATCAGCTAAAGGTTAAAGAAAGTGACATCCCCAGGACGGCCTTCAGGACAAGATACGGCCACTACGAATTTGTAGTGATGCCTTTTGGAGTAACCAATGCTCCAGCAGTCTTCATGGAGCTGATGAACCACATCTTCAGGGAGTATCTCGATAAATTCGTCATTGTATTTATTGATGATATTCTCATATACTCGCAGACTCCAGAGGACCATGCTACACACTTGAGGATAGTGCTGCAGATCCTTCAGCAGGAGAAGCTCTATGTAAAATTCTTAAAGTGTGAGTTTTGGCTAGATCAGTGACCTTCCTAGGTCACATTGTATCCAAAGAAGGCATTCAAGTTGATCCAGCCAAGATAGAAGCAGTCAGCAACTGGTGTAGACCCAAGAATGCCAGTGAAATCAGAAGCTTCTTAGGCCTGGCAGGATATTACAGAAAATTTGTGGAGGACTTTTCCAGAATAGTCTCTCCACTCACAGCCCCGACCAGAAAGAATCAGAAGTTTGAGTGGTCAGATAAATGCGAGCACAGCTTCCTAGAACTGAAGAAAAGATTGACTAGTGCTCCCATCCTGACTGTTCTAGAGAGTGACAAGGCCTTTGACATCTACAGTGATGCATCCAAGATGGGCCTTGGAGCTGTCCTCATGCAAGACGATAAAGTAATAGCATATGCCTCCAGACAGCTCAAGGACTATGAGAAGAATTACCCTACTCATGACCTTCAGCTAGCAGCTGTGGTTTTTGCACTGAAGCTCTGGAGACACTACCTGTATGGAGTGCAGTGCAGAATCTTCACAGACCATCAGAGTTTGAAGTACTTCTTCACTCAGAAGGATCTGAATATGAGGCAGCGCAGGTGGCTAGAGTTGGTCAAAGATTATGACTGTGAAATCCTCTACCACCCAGGTAAAGCTAATAAAGTGGCAGATGCACTGAGCAGGAAATCCTGTGCAGCACTGATGTCCCTATCATCACTGTCTCTACCACTTCAGAAAGAAATAAAGGATTTTGGAGTCGAGGTAATAATTGGGCAACTTTCTGCATTGACTCTAGAGTCAACCCTGCTTGTGGATATACAAAGAAAGCAAAGTCAAGACCCAGAGATCCAGAAGATCAAGCAGGAGATCCAAGAGGCAGAAAATTCAGAGTTTCGAGTATCAGATAGGGCATCCTCTATCTTGGAGACCGCCTTTGCGTCCCCAATGATGAGGAACTAAGAAAGAATATTTTAGAAGAAGCCCACAGTACCCCGTACTCTATGCATCCTGGTTCTACCAAGATGTACCAAGATTTAAAGAAAGGTTCTGGTGGTCTGGACTCAAGCGAGACGTGGCCAGATATATCAGTACCTGCTTGACCTGCCAGAGAGTCAAAGCAGAGCACCAGAGACCAGGAGGAGTTCTGCAGCCTCTTCCCATTCCAGAGTGGAAGTGGGAAGAGATATCCATGGATTTTATCACAGGTCTCCCAAGGACCACCCATGGACACGATGCAATATGGGTGATAGTGGACAGATTGACCAAGTCTGCCCACTTCCTAGCCATCAAGTTATCGCATTCGGTAGAGCAGTTAGCACAGCTGTACGTGAAAGAAGTATCAGGCTTCACGGAGTTCCGAAGGTCGATCGTTTCTGACAGAGATGGGCGGTTCATCTCCCATTTTGGAGGTGTGTTCAGGACGCCCTAGGCACCAGACTTCAGTTCAGCACAGCTTTCCATCCCCAGACAGATGGACAAACAGAGAGAGTAAATCAAATTTTAGAAGACATGCTCAGGGCTTGTGCGTTGGACTTTAAAGGCAGTTGGTGCAAATTTCTGTGCTTAGCTGAGTTTGCCTACAACAATAGCTATCAGGCCACCATCAGGATGGCACCTTATGAGGCATTGTATGGCAGGAAATGCAGATCACCCATATGTTGGCAAGAAGCTGGTGAGAAGAAAGAGATGGAGTCAGGACTAGGCAGCCAGACTGAGCTTATAGATGAGACCACTCAGGCTATCCAGACGATCCGCCAGAGGATTGAGACTGCCCAGAGTAGACAGAAAAGTTATGCTGACACACGCCGTAGGCCACTGAATTCCAAGTTAGAGATTCAGTATTTCTCAAGGTCGCTCCTATGAAGGGAGTGATGAGATTTGGCAAAAGGGCAAGCTGAGTCCTCGCTACATAGGACCCTACAAGATTATAAAGAGAGTTGGGAAGGTAGCCTATGAGCTGGACTTGCCAGAGGATATGTCAGCTATCCACAGTACCTTTCATGTCTCTATGCTAAAGAAGTGTATTCACGACCCTAGCCAAGTGATTCAGCCTCAGTCAGTACAGATCCAAGAAGATCTTAGCTATGAGAGCAGACCGACACAGATAGTGGACAAAGCAGTTAAAGATTAAGAAACAAGAGAGTGCCACTAGTGAAGGTCATCTGGCAGAATCAACAGCATGAGGAGGCTACTTGGGAACGTGAGGACAGCATGAGAGAAAGATATCCAGAATTATTCTAAGTTCGAGGACGAACTTTTCATAAGGTATGGGGGATTGTAACGCCCCAAAAATTTCCATTTTAAGTCCTTAAAGTCCTTGAAATTAGTTAAAATGGTTTAGAAATATTCTAGATATTTTTAGGAATTTTTAGAATATTTTTATGGAATTTTCCGAGTCCGTTTAGTATTTTTATTAAAAGAAATAGAGTTTTCCGGCAAAAAGTTGCCTGGATGAGTTTTGAACCCGAGACCTCCCATGGGATCAACGACTTAAGTTGGTCGGGTTAACCAGGAGCCCCAGCAGGGGTGTGCTGAAAGAAAATAGAGAGATATTAGTTAAGTTAGTAAGTTGAACCGAAATACCCTTGTATAATAGAAGAACTTAAGTGGGGGTTTTATTTTT
>JAGFNQ010000577.1:0-212204 GCA_024364735.1 Boesenbergia rotunda | reverse complement strand
CCGGGCTGTGCCAATCAAGATTTCAGACCGAGAGCTATATGTCGATCTGATAGTCCTTGCGATGCAAGACTTCGACATCATACTGGGCATGGATTTCCTCAGTAAGTACAGCGCTTCAGTGGACTGCCGTAGAAGGAAGGTGGTTTTCAGCCCAGAAGGAGAACCACCATTCGAGTTTCAAGGAGCCCCAAAGAGGAAGACTCAGAAATTCCTCTCAGCCTTGGCAGCCCACCAGATGCTAGAGCAAGGGTGTGCTGGTTTTCTTGTACACGTAGTGGACTCAGAAGCAAAGAAAGAACTCAAGCAGGAGGATGTACGGGTAGTCTGCGAATATCCAGAAGTGTTCCCAGAAGAACTACCTGGACTACCGCCCAACAGGGAGGTGGAATTTGAGATTGAACTGGTGCCAGGTACCGGTCCGGTCTCAAAAGCCCCATATCGTATGTCTCCTGCAGAGCTGAAGGAATTACAAGAGCAACTCCAGGAGCTACTAGACAAGGGCTTCATCCGCCTGAGTCATTCACCCTGGGGAGCCCCTGTACTTTTCGTCAAGAAGAAGGATGGGTCTATGCGTCAGTGCATAGACTACAGAGCTCTGAACAAGGTAACCATCAAGAACAAGTACCCCCTTCCTAGAATAGATGATTTATTTGATCAACTCAAAGGGGCTACAGTGTTCTCGAAGATAGATCTGCGTTCTGGGTATCATCAGCTGAAGGTTAAAGAAAGTGACATCCCCAGGACGGCCTTCAGGACAAGATACGGCCACTACGAATTTGTAGTGATGCCTTTTGAGTAACCAATGCTCCAGCAGTCTTCATGGAGCTGATGAACCATATCTTCAGGGAGTGTCTCGATAAATTAGTTATTGTATTTATTGATGATATTCTGATATACTCACAGACTCCAGAGGACCATGCTACACACTTGAGGATGGTGCTGCAGATCCTTCAGCAGGAGAAGCTCTATGCAAAATTCTCAAAGTGTGAGTTTTGGCTAGATCAAGTGGCCTTCCTAGGTCACATTGTATCCAAAGAAGGCATTCAAGTTGATCCAGCCAAGATAGAAGCAGTCAGCAACTGGTGTAGACCCAAGAATGCCAGTGAAATCAGAAGCTTCTTAGGCCTGGCGGGGTATTACAGAAAATTTGTGGAGGACTTTTCCAGAATAGCCTCTCCCCTCACAGCCCTGACCAGAAAGAATCAGAAGTTTGAGTGGTCAGATAAATGCGAGCACAGCTTCCTAGAACTGAAGAAAAGATTGACTAGTGCTCCCATCCTGACTGTTCCAGAGAGTGACAAGGCCTTTGACATCTACAGTGATGCATCCAAGATGGGCCTTGGAGCTGTCCTCATGCAAGACGGTAAAGTAATAGCATATGCCTCCAGACAGCTCAAGGACTACGAGAAGAATTACCCTACTCATGACCTTGAGCTAGCAGCTGTGGTTTTTGCACTGAAGCTCTGGAGACACTACCTATATGGAGTGCAGTGCAGAATCTTCACAGACCATCAGAGTTTGAAGTACTTCTTCACTCAGAAGGATCTGAATATGAGGCAGCGCAGGTGGCTAGAGTTGGTCAAAGATTATGACTGTGAAATCCTCTACCACCCAGGTAAAGCTAATAAAGTGGCAGATGCACTGAGCAGGAAATCCTGTGCAGCACTGATGTCCCTATCATCACTGTCTCCACCACTTCAGAAAGAAATAAAGGATTTTGGAGTCGAGGTAATAATTGGGCAACTTTCTGCATTGACTCTAGAGTCAACCCTGCTTGTGGATATACAAAGAAAGCAAAGTCAAGACCCAGAGATCCAGAGGATCAGGCAGGAGATCCAAGAGGCAGAAAATTCAGAGTTTCGAGTATCAGACAGCGGCATCCTCTATCTTGGAGACCGCCTTTGCGTCCCCAATGATGAGGAACTAAGAAAGAATATTTTAGAAGAAGCCCACAGTACCCCGTACTCTATGCATCCTGGTTCTACCAAGATGTACCAAGATTTAAAGAAAAGGTTCTGGTGGTCTGGACTCAAGCGAGACGTGGCCAGATATATCAGTACCTGCTTGACCTGCCAGAGAGTCAAAGCAGAACACCAGAGACCAGGAGGAGTTCTGCAGCCTCTTCCCATTCCAGAGTGGAAGTGGGAAGAGATATCCATGGATTTTATCACAGGTCTCCCAAGGACCACCCATGGACACGATGCAATATGGGTGATAGTGGACAGATTGACCAAGTCTGCCCACTTCCTAGCCATCAAGTTATCGCATTCGGTAGAGCAATTAGCACAGCTGTACGTGAAAGAAGTGATCAGGCTTCACGGAGTTCCGAGGTCGATCGTGTCTAACAGAGATGGGCGGTTCATCTCCCATTTTGGAGGTGTGTTCAGGACGCCCTAGGCACCAGACTTCAGTTTAGCACAGCTTTCCATCCCCAGACAGATGGACAAACAGAGAGAGTAAATCAGATTTTAGAAGGCATGCTCAGGGCTTGTGCGTTGGACTTTAAAGGTAGTTGGTGCAAATTTCTATGCTTAGCTGAGTTTGCCTACAACAATAGCTATCAGGCCACCATCAGGATGGCGCCTTATGAGGCATTGTATGGCAGAAAATGCAGATCACCCATATGTTGGCAAGAAGCTGGTGAGAAGAAAGAGATGAAGTCAGGACTAGGCAGCCAGACTGAGCTTATAGATGAGACCACTCAGGCTATCCAGACGATCCGCTAGAGGATTGAGACTGCCCAGAGTAGACAGAAAAGTTATGCTGACACACGCCGTAGGCCACTTGAATTCCAAGTTGGAGATTCAGTATTTCTCAAGGTCGCTCCTATGAAGGGAGTGATGAGATTTGACAAAAAGGGCAAGCTGAATCCTCGCTACATAGGACCCTACAAGATTATAAAGAGAGTTTGGAAGGTAGCCTATGAGCTGGACTTGCCAGAGGATATGTCAGCTATCCACAGTACCTTTCATGTCTCTATGCTAAAGAAGTGTATTCACGACCCTAGCCAAGTGATTCAGCCTCAGTCAGTACAGATCCAAGAAGATCTTAGCTATGAGAGCAGACCGACACAGATAGTGGACAAAGCAGTTAAGAGATTAAGAAACAAAGAAGTGCCACTAGTGAAGGTCATCTGGCAGAATCAACAGCATGAGGAGGCTACTTGGGAACGTGAGGACAGCATGAGAGAAAGATATCCAGAATTATTCTAAGTTCGAGGACGAACTTTTCATAAGGTATGGGGGATTGTAACGCCCCAAAATTTCCATTTTAAGTCCTTAAAGTCCTTGAAATTAGTTAAAAATGGTTTAGAAATATTCTAGATATTTTTAGGAATTTTTAGAATATTTTTATGGAATTTTCCGAGTCCGTTTAGTATTTTTATTAAAAGAAATAGAGTTTCCGGCAAAAAGTTGCCTGGATGAGTTTTGAACCCGAGACCTCCCATGGGATCAACGACTTAAGTTGGTCGGGTTAACCAGGAGCCCCAGCAGGGGTGTGCTGAAAGAAAATAGAGAGATATTAAGTTAAGTAGTAAGTTGAACCGAAATACCCCTTGGTATAAATAGAAGAACTTAAGTGGGGTTTTTATTTTTGGTTCGGCAACTTCTCCTCCTCCTCACCATCCGCCGACCCCCTCCCCCCTCTCTTGTGCGCACGCCAACCACACCAAGCCTAGGGCTTTCCTCCGGTGGCCGGCCAAGGCTCTTCTCCGAGAGATTTTCCTATATTCGGGATCCCCGCAACGAGAGGAACGCGTGAGCGCGAAGAAATCTCCGAGACTTCGAGTTTCTCCGAAACCTCCGACGCCGTTCTTGGTTGTAAGTCCAAGATATCAATGTAAGTACTGCTCACCTGCAGTAAGAGGCGGTTTTTCCGCAAGTTTTTCCCGTTAGAAAGTTAAAGATGCAAATTTTCCTTTAGTTACGATTTTTGCATGTAACTCTAGTTTAATCCATGCTTGTATAAGTTTGATTAAGTACCCTATATGAGGTTAGGGACTAAGAAAAGTTATGAGAGAAGAAAAGAGAAGATAAAGATAAGAAAAGAAAAGGCCAAGGCCTTAAGAAATCCCCAAAAGTCAAGACTTAGGGATTTGGGCACACAAGGTGCTCGTTAAAATGCCAAGGCATTTAAAGATAAGAAAGAAAATAAAGAAAAGATATTTTATTTTCTAAGGCCAGTACTCGGCGTCCAAGGGCGTCGTTAAAGAAATCCAGGTGTCCAATTCCAAGGTCTTGGCCCTGGTAGACCAAGGTCTGCTCTATTAGGATTGGTGGCTCGCTACCCCAACCTTTTAGGGAACGCGTATAAGATGGTACTTACGTCTTAAGTGGATCCAAGTGAGTTATTATTTTCAAGTATATGCTTTAGCAAAGTTTTTCTAAAGTTTAAGAAAGTTTTCAAAAAGTTAAAGAAAGATTTAAAGTTAAAGAATTGCTAAAGCTTCAAGTTAAGCCGAGAACAAGTAAGTTAAGACTTATTAGTGCTTGAGTATGCATGTTTTGAGTTATACATGTTTTTAGTGTTTTCTTTTAAGCATAAAAGTATCTCATGTGATTTCACCTTGTCTAAAAAGCATGTTTGCACATTTCGAGATTTTGTGAGCTAGATAGTACTTACTAAGCTTTTTGCTTATTAGTTGCATTTCCTCTTGCTGCAGGTAAAGGTAAAGGTAAAGGCAAGCAATTCTGAAGGAAGGCGACAAGGCGGTGCTGAGTGACGTGTGTGTGGTGGCTGACCTTGGAGAGGTCCTTGGGACAAGATGAATAAAAGACTCAAAATACATTTGTTATAGAGTCTTAGTTTAAGTTAGATCATATAGAATTATATTCAAGTAATCGCGTTTTAGATATTTTGCATGTCTTAAAACCACAAGTAAAGATTCCATGTCATTTCATTTAGCATACATATCCTTATGATTGCATTGGATGAGTAGAAGTGTGAGTAGTTTTGAATATTGATACTTTGTTGGAGATAATTGATGCATGTGCCAAGATAGTGCTAGTTTCCCTTTGAATCAAGTTTTTATTGCTTAAATATGCTTAGAAAAGTTGCATTCACATTTCACAATGCTTTAGTAAGGTTATAGAACATGTATTTGGTGTTATGAATGCATAGGAGTTAAGTTTGGTACAAAACTCTAGTTTAAAGTTCATATAGATTTTCATAACTTATTTACTTCCGCAAAAGTTCTAATTTCGAGTTTATGAAGTTGTTTTGATTGGCTAAAATATTTAGGAAGCTAGTATAGAGTATAGAAATGGTGTTGAGTCTTTGTATGGCTTGAAACTATAAGTTTTGTGGACTTTTGAAACAAGGTTTCGAATCTGAATTTCAGGTTTTCAGGCGTGCCAGTCGTCTGGTTCAGTATCAGTCGACTGCCCTATCGAACAGTAGCTTCTGTTCGATGCATCAGTCGACTGCCAAGAGGCCAGTCGACTGGTGCCGCGCCCAGAAACTTTCTGTGGCCGATACCAGTCGACTGGTTAGATCGCAGTCGACTGGTACCATTGCAGAGAAGTCCTAGAGAAAGGAAGTGTGCCATTGTATCATGCATGACTATTAGAGTTAGAATATCATCCTTAGATGGATTTAAAAGAAAAAAAATGAAGTTCCGCATTTTTAGTCGTGCGTTAGAGTCAAGAAGTAGATAAAGTAGCGGTTCGTCTAAGGTAGAGAAGGCGGGTCGCTACAGTTTATGTGTAGTATAACATGATTTTGTATGTTAGATTTTATGTGATGCTTTACTCATGAATATTTAGATCATATACCATGAATATATGTAATTGATGTAGGATGTAAGTTATGATAGATAGAATGATGCATGTATGATGATAAATGCTTATAATAGATTTATGGTTTATGAAGTATATGCATGTTTTAGGGTAAATACCATGAACCCTAGTAGTATGTGTCATGTTTATATGTAGCTTACCATTCATACTTTACGATGAATACTAGGATTATGTATGCTAGATGAAATGTATCAGGTATGAAGTACATGTTTATTTATGTATTATGATTAGGCAAGCTTTATGAACCAAGATAATGGTTATGACTAGAAACATGATTATGCATGTATGTCCTATTTTATTAATAAAGAATGATAAGTATGAATGAAGATGATGGTTATGCCCTAAGTATGAATGATAAGTATGAATGATGAAGGCATAACGATGATATGAAATAAGTATGAATGATAAGTATGAATGACAAGTATGAATGATGAAGCATGCATATTTATTTTTATGAATGAGGCTTGTACCGGACCGAAGTAAGGGTCCAAGGGATGGGCACCTTAAGAACGCCCTGGTTCTGGACTACCGAAGCTGTCCACGGTTCTGGCACTACCGAAGCTGTGCAACAGGGATGAGCACCTTAAGAATGCCCCGATTTTTGAAACTACCGACTATGCTGTTCCTACCCTAGTAGGTCGGGGCTCGCTACCTCGTATTTACTTAGGGATGCGCGCTTATGATGTATGTATGTGGTACAAGCCGGGGCCCCAATGATGTTATGTTTATGTTAAGCATTAAAAAGTATGATTTTAAAATTAAGCATCCTTATGTAGTAAATGCATTTGACTCATGCATACATCCATGTTGTGCATCACGCCAGGGTTAGAACATTTTATTCTTATGCCATGATAAGTATGTCTTATGTTCATGTATGCTAAGGATTATGCCATGATAAGTATGTCTTATGTTCATGTATGCTAAGAATTATGCTATGATAAGTATGTCTTATGTTCATGTATACTAAGAATTATGCTATGATAAGTATGTCTTATATTCATGTATGCTAAGAATTATGCTATGATAAGTATGTCTTATGTTCATGTATGTTAAGATTTATGCCATGCTAAGTAGGTTGTAGATCTATGGTGATGTTAGTAATCATGCTGTGTTAGTTGTTCATATGCTTATGACTTATGCCATGACTATGCTTATGTTTATGTTCGAAGTTATGTTATGTCAGACACTTGATATGTTTATGTTTAAGTGACGTATGGTTTTAGTGAGTAGGAAAGGATTTTACTAAGCCTATGTGCTTATAGTTTTATTTTCCTCGTACCGCAGATCAAGCAAGAGGCTATTAAGGGAAGCCGTAGGAGAGGCAGAAGCACGTGTGTGTGTAGCAGTGACTTTGCAAAGGATTCTTATATTCACACATAATGCATGTCTTGGGTGTGGAAATGTTTTTGTAAATTTTATGCTATGTTTTATGGTTATGACTAATGGGTGACTTAAGACACATGATGCTACGTTTATGGATAAGTACATACTACTTATGACGATTATGAATAAGCTATGGAATGGTTAAGTCATGATGCCATGCAGGTCAATAATATGCTAAGTTCAATTACACTAAGTTTATGAATGACAAATTTAGACATGTATAGATGTTTCATGTGTTAGTTGCATGGTTAAAAGCATGTGTAGGAAAAAAAAATGTTTCGCTGCATTAAGATGTTCTCTAAGTCCATGTATGTTAAGCATAACGACGCCTTCTTCGCCACCCCATAAGGGGTGGGAAAAAGGCGGGCGTTACAGATGTTTTGAGGAAAACATTTATATGAAGCAACCAGAGGGATTCATTGCAAAGGGTAAAGAGCATCTTGTGTGTGAGCTTAATCGGTCCATTTATGGACTGAAGCAAGCTTCAAGATCTTGGAACATCTGGTTTTTTTAGGTAATCCAGTCTTATGGATTTATTCAAAGTCTGGATGAGTCTTGTGTATACAAGAGGTGTGACGGAAACGTAGTGGTATTTCATATACTATACGTAGATGACATTTTGCTCATTGGCAACAATGTCAAAGTGTTATCAGACGTAAGGGTATGGTTGTCCAAATAGTTTGATATGAAGGACTTGGGAGAAGCTGGACATATCCTTGGGATCAAAGTTATAAGGGATCGCAAGAAAAGGATGTTGTGCTTTTCTTATACTTCATAGATTGAAACTATCCTAGCTCGTTTTAGCATGCACAACTCCAAGAAAGGTCATCTACCTTTTCGACATGGAGTACCTTTATCTAAGAAGATGTTTCCTAAAACATCAAAAGAGATAGAGGAGATAAAGGTGGTTCCTTATGCTTCGGCCGTGGGAAGCCTCATGTATACTATGTTGTGTATGAGACCGGATATCTATTTTGCCGTGGGCATGGTTAGCAGATATCAAAGAAATCTTGGACAAGGACATTGGACTGCAGTAAAGCATATATTAAAGTACCTGAAAAGTTCTAGGAATTATATGCTAGTTTACCAAGCAAATCATTTGCTCCCTGTGGGTTACACGGATTCTGACTTCCAATCAGATAGGGATAATAGTAAATCTACCACGGGTTATGTGTTTACTTTATGAGGTGGAGCCATAATATAGAGGAGTATCAAGCAGAAATGCATTACGAACTCCAACATGGAAGCAGAGTATATGGCGGCCTCTGAGGCAGCTAAAGAAGTTGTATAGCTCAGGAACTTCTTAATGGACTTAGATGTGATTACTGATTTGCCCAGAGCTATCACAATTTATTGTGATAACAGTGGTGCAGTAGCAAACTCGAAGGAACTATGAGCCCATAAGGCAAGTAAACACATAGAGCGCAAGTACCACCTGATACAAGACATCGTAAAGCGAGGATAAGTTGTTGTCGCCAAGATTGCATCAGAGGATAACCTGGCTGATCATTTCAGTAAGGCCCTTCCAGCAGAGCTTATGATAGGCATGTGGAGGGGATTGGAATCAGATGTATGGAAGTTTAATGGCAGCATAGTCTTTTAGTATAAGTGGGAGATTGTCAGAATGTATACTAAAAGCCTAGCTTTTGTATGAATATCTATATTTTGGAATAAGAATCACATGGTCATTATTTGCATTTTATATTTGATATATATGCTATTATCCTTTACTTTATATTGTAGATAACATGGTGTGTCGTGCCACACAAAAGATCATGTTATCAGCCCCTTGTGAAATATATGTAGTGGCTCACAAGCGAGATGGATTTGGACAAACCATTGGAATGGTTGTAGTGTAATTTGGTATTAGTCTATCTTAACTATAGAATTACACTAGTACACTTTGTTTGAATTGAGAAGGACTGAATTAGAGGTGATTCGATTTATACTGACTATATAATCGAATCAAACCTCAGATATTATGATGTATATGCTCTTAATCCCGATATAATAACGGGCACATGCACTTAATATCTATTTCTTTAATTTACCAATAGGTGAAATTTATTTGTTAAATCAATATAATCGATAAATTGGGAAATAATATTATTTACATGGTGTGTCGTTGATTATAGAAGGAAACCGTGTCCTAATGCGTTAGTATGATGATGCCCCATTGTGGAGCTCATAAAATTTATCATATAATTCTTGCAAGTGGACTTGGTATGACATGATGATAAGGTTGAGTGATACTACTCATGGAATTAGATATTAATTAATTAAATTGTCAGTAATTTAATTAATCAATGGGCATGCGAGATCTTAAACACAGGGAGATAATGTACACATAATATGGTGGAGCCCAATTGAATTATGGGGTTTGCGAAGTAGTTCAATGGTAACCTATTAGTGGAGCGGGTTATCATTAATGGATCAGGCTTAGGATCCATTAGGAGAGCAAAACCAACTCTTCCTCATGCTCCCTATTGTAGCCTATATATACCTCATTAAGTCATGAAACTAAGACCTAATCAAGAGAACCAAGCCTTGGATTTTCCTCTCTTCTCATCCTCTCTCTCCTAGGGTTGGGCGGCGCCGGCTAGAGGAAGCAAGGAGGTGGCGGCAAGGAGCAAGGGAAGGGAGAAGATTTCATCTTCCTCTCTTCTCCTCTTGGCTATCTTCCCTTCACTTCTTTGGCGTGTGGCAACAAGAAGGAGAAGAGGTGCTTGGTGACAAGTTATCATTTAGTACAATCCTTTGGCATGATAATTGATGTGTTTTGTTACTTCCATATTTTATTTTAAAATTTTTTTCATATTTTTCAAAGTGGAGATTGTTTTGAAGATGTAGTATAAATTTATCTCAATTGTCATATTATGTCTCACAAATTTAAGGTTGGTTTTTGTAGGGTTATTTCTGATCGGCTCAAATGAGGTCTTGGTCAAAGCCCAAGCAATTGGACCATCCAACAAAGGGAGGGGTTCAAACCAACTTGATCTAATTCACAGCAAAGACTCAAACTCAACCTCAACCCAAGTCAAACCATCCTTAAACAATCCCTAACTTTTTCTTCTAACCCAAAATAAACCCGGTTCAAAAATTTTTGGATAAAAATCAAATCTACGATGAAGGAAGGTGGCTGCGAACTACTGCTCATCCGCATTTTTCCATCTTCGCAAGCCCATATATCGTGACTCTTCATCCATTCCAAGCTTTCGGATCATCGAGGAAGATTGAAGGCATCATCCATACTACATTGAGCAATTTGGATCGCAGCTTCGAGGGTTTCGGAGCTGACTTTGTTTCTCCTCTGTTCTGCTGCGGAAATTTTGCAAATTCTGTTGTTGGGGGTGCGCCAGTGGAATTGAATCATCTTCATCTGCTTCTGGCCATTAGAGGGGTTCTCTAGTGGAATGCGACTTCATCAGTATCGACTCAGCAACCATCGCATCAATACAGGGAGAAATTCCAGATTTACAACATAGCATTCTGTTTGATTCTGATTTAACCAGATTTAATTAGATTCAATGTTTGGATGAACTCTTAGTCTTCTTAACTAGTTTTCGGAGTTGAGGGTTTCAATTCCTGCTGCTGAGTGATAGAGCAGCGAAGTTTGAAGTGGTTGGATGAATTCGAGATTGTAGTTATCTTGGTTTAATTCGACAACCTTGTTTACAACATCAGTTATGGATTTTCACTTCTTGCTTAGAGTTTGAATGAGTTAGTATCAATCAATCGTAAACTCTGTAGTTTAGCATTATTCACTGCATATGCTCTTTTTCTTCTTTCTGTTTTAGTTCAAAAAGCTTAGCTGGTTCACAAATATTGCTTTGCCAATTCAGTCTATACATTTTAGTTTCATGTAGGTAACTAGTTAGCTGAATTTTGTTGAATTGAGGGGTTTATATGTTGCATTCTAGTTTAGATTGGAATTGCAAGTTGTTGCAGTGAATTTGTCTCATTTCTGTGTTGGTTCTAACTATATTAGTTAAACTTAATTTAGTTAGTACATCTCATTCAGCATATCAGGAATTAAAAAAAAAAAGAAGAAAAACAAAAGAGTTCAAAACATTTTTTTTATTTGCTATCGAAAAACTTGAAATCGATTTCTTAAGGCTAATTCAATCTCAATCACTACTAGACCTTGTGAAAAATACGACTCGAGCCCCCTATTCTACCTTTAGTTATTGAGCTGTGGGTTTTCGATTTTTAAACAATTTGAGACCAATTGTGACACTAGTTTTAGGCTGCCATCAAATTTTGGCGTTGTTGCCGGGGAACTAATACTAGTAGTGATTGCTTGATTTTAGCTTGTGCATAGTTTTATATTTCTTTGTGTTCATTTCTCTTGATTTAATTGTCTTTAGGCTTATGCTTTCATCTTGTGTTGGTTGTATGACCAAGACCGCAGGTGGAGAGTTAGTAGAATTTGTTCCAGAAATTGAAAGGACATTGAGAGCTTTGAGAAATCAAGAGAAGGTATCAAAAGTGGCCGGGTGCAGTTCTTCACACTTGCGTAGTCCAATGGAAGAATATAACAGAACAATGAAGGAGCTTGTAGCCCCTGATTCAACCTTCCAATATTCTTGCATTGCTATCCAGAGTTGACAGGAGACTTTGAGTTGAGATCTGGATTGATTCATTTGCTGCCTAAATTTCAAGGTTTATCTGGAGAGGATCCCAACAGGCATCTACATGAGTTCAATATAGTTTGCTCCACTATGAAGCCATAGGGGATTTCTGAAGAAGATATTAAATTGAGAGCGTTCCCTTTTTCGTTGACAGGAGCAGCTAAGAATTGGTTATACTATCTTCCAGCTGGACACATTACTAGTTGGATTGATATGAAGAAGACATTCTTGGAGAAATTCATTCCAACATCAAGAACCGCAATTATTAGGAAGAACATATGTGGAATTCAACAAACAGTAGGGGAGACTCTTTATGATTATTGGGAGAGATTCAAGAAATTGTGCTCAAGTTGTCCTCAACACCAAATTAGTGAGCAGTTATTGTTCAATATTTTTATGAAGGGTTATTACCTATGGATAGGAGCATGATAGATGCGGCAGCTGGAGGAGCATTAGTGAATAAAACCCCAGAACAAGCTAGAGAACTTATTTCAAACTAGCCGAAAATTCACAACAATTTAGGAGTAGAGCACTTACTACAACAGGGGTTAGTGAAGCCCAATTGGTGTCGAATGAGCAAAAGGAGATCAAGAGTTCATTATTGGAGTTAACTTCTTTGGTGAAGCAAATGATATTAAATAATGTGAACCAACTTCAAAACTTTCCAGTAGTTTCTTTTCAAAATCTAGTTATGGGAGTGTGTGGCATATGTTCAAGCCAAGAGCATAATTCAGATTTGTGTCCTAATCTTCAACAAGATGAATCTTTAGCCATTTTGATTAGAGGCCAATTCCAACAAAGAAACAATCCTTATTCATCTAACTACAATCCGGGTTGGAGGGATCATCCAATCTAAGATATGGGAATTCATTCTATCAACAACCACCTTTCCAACAAGTCCAACAGCAAAATCAGCCTTCTTTTCATAATTTACAGCAGCCAATTCAAGGTTCTCAACAGCAATTTCAGCATTCACAGAATTTCCAGCCAGTCACTCTATCATCTCAGCAACCACAGCAAGGTTTCCAGCAAGCTAATCAACAATTTCAGCATCTACAGCACAATCAACCTTCGCATCAGCCACAATAGCAGTTTCAGCAAAATTTCCAGAATTTACAGCAGTTATTTCAGTATCCACAACTTCAATTTCAGTAACCATTTCATCAAAATCAGCAAGTTTATCATAGTTTTCAACAACCTTTACATCACTCCCAAGGGAATTTTTAGCAACCTCAACCTTTCCAACTAACTAATCAACTCCAACCATCTCAATTCCAGCAGAATTTCCAAAGTTCACAGCCTACCCATACTTTCCAGCAGTCTACTCCTTCATTTGCGTCCCAGCAAAAGATGTGTAACAACCAAGGGGGCTATGGAGGTTCTAGTGGATTTAATGCTCAACAACAAAAGCTCGAGGAGATAATGCAACAAATTTTGCAGTAGCAACAGATTTTGCAACACCAACAAACCCAACAAAAGAATGATGCTACCTTACAAAATATTGAGAGACATATTGGTCAACTTGTAGGTGGTATGAATCAAATGCAAGCTCAAGGATCGAGTCAGTTGCCCTCTCAAATAACTCCAAATCCAAAAGGAAATGTTAGTGCACTAACTCATAGGAGTGGGAAGACAACTTCAATTTCAAATACTCAAAAGTCAGAATTTTCGAGAACATTTCCCGCAGCTAATTCTCCAACTCAAAATAGTGCAGATCAACAATTTCAAGCTGCTGATTTTGGGTCAAGTTCGGGCTCGTGTCCAATTACAATTGATTCATCAAGTTCAGGTGAAAAGCAAATGGAGTACAGGATTTTTGAAGACTTGACAGCAGGTAATCCAGCTCCATTTATAGCAGGAAATCCAATTTCAAACTTTACAGAACAGCAAGAAGCTGATCCAAGGATACCTATGCCTTTTCCACAACACAAGGTTCAAGTTAGAAAGAATTCCGAAGAGGAGAAAGCTAAGGAGTTTCAAGAACTTGTGAATCTATTTAGCAAGGTGGAAGTGAATGTACCATTGTTAACCATGATCAAACAAATTCATAAATATGCAAAGTTCCTTAAGGGAGACTCATTATGAAAAATACGACTCGAGGCCCCTATTTCTTTGCTTGCTCGAGACGTGCAAGAATTAAGTGTGGGGGTGTAATAACTAGCATTTTATGGCATTATATTTGCTCATTTACTTACCATTTTTATCCTCTCGTATGTTTAAATCATATTTTATATCATATTTTACGATTAGGATCTATTTTTGGAGTTAATTATAATTTCCTCTAAATCTGGCATTATTTCATGATTTTTGTAGGGAATTAAAGATGAACCTTGGACCAAGGCTTCGATCAAAGTAATTGGACCTAATGCTAGTGTTGAGGAGCTTGGTTCAATTTAAGCATAGTCTAATTTGAAGGCTTGGTTCAATTCAAATGAAGATGGTTTACTTCATCCAACCCAATTTGGATCCAAGAAGAGGAAAGCTCTATCCCATCCAAAAGCCAATCAACATCATCCAATCCTTAAACCCAATTACAACCCTTATTGGATTTGGATCTAAATTTCTTACTCCTCCCCTCAACCCAAAATCCAAAAACCCATTAAGAAACCTAAAGCTCACGCACGCCATCCTCTCATGGATCATAATATTCATCGAACACATTGAGGAGAACCTCTCTCCCATCTTAGACATCAACTCCACCAAGGTCGGCGGCTCCTCTCCATCTCGGCGCCACCGACCGTTCTTCTATCAACCTCATATCCTTCTCCTCCACATGTCGCCACCCTTCTTCGTCATTCTCCCTCACTGCCGGCGGTCCATTTCCAAGCTTGTTCCATTTTTGGCTGCCCTTTCCCTCTCCTCTTCGAGGTAGAAGAGGTGAGGGCAGCTCCTTCCTTCATCTGTGCTCGCTCTGCTCAGTCGCTTTCGAGGCCCATCCGCAACTGTAGTCCATCCGCATGAGAAGCTCCAATGTGTTGGGTTGTTCCTTTCTTTAGAGTGGTTACATTTGATTGTTGGTTATTTCTTTGTGTTGAGTTGATAGGTTTCATTTGTGTATTGAATGCTTGTACTAAACTGAACTCCCATGTTTGAATTGCTCACATATTGCTTAATTCAATATATACTCCCCAAGTGTTCGTTGAAATGCCCCAACTAATTGTCTTAGTTTAGTTTTGCATTTTCTCAGCTTAGATTCTTGCTACGCTTTATTAATTAAATGTTTCAAGTTTCTCTTATGTTTAAGTTATGCAATTAGGTTATATTAGGTTAAGTTTCATTAATCCTCTATTACCTTAAATGCTTCCTTTATGTTGCGTTTCATTTCCTTGTCAAGTGTAGTTAGGTTAAATTAGATTTTCTCTACTTGTATTATCTTTCATTAATTAGGATTAGATATCATACTTGCTTTGCTATTTCATTTCGTAGTCTTAGCTTTCAAATCTAAACCCCCAGTTTAATATCCAAAATCCAAAAGCAATAACTTGGAATCCAAGGATTATTGATCTATCATTACATTCCTTAAGAGAGACGACTCGAGTTACTCTATACTACATTAGTTTAGAGGAGTTCGACACTTTAATTGAATTTGATACTCGTGGTACGACACACGGGTTCATCAAATTTGGCGTCGTTGCCGGGGAATGTAGTGGTGTTTGATAATTTTAGGATTGTTTTCCTATTTTTCCACAAAAAAAATTTTAAAAACAATTATCATGTGCTTTAATGTTCATACATTCATGTGTTTGATATCATATGCTCCTGTGTCTTCTAATCTTGTTTATTAGTGTTTCAGTGTAAGGCCAGGATAATTCTTTCAGTTCAACATGGATTTCTACACTCTACAATTTGGAGGCTTCAATGAATATCACAATTCGGAAATTAGGCGAGTGAAACACATATGCACTAATTGTGGCAGTCCATCTCATCCAGCTGCTATATGCCACCTCATCCAAAAGACTGCTAGATTTCCTCAAGAACCCCTGCATTCCCAACATCAATATCAAGATACCTATGATCTAGCTCCTAGCACCTATAATTATGACTGTGGCAATTACCCGACTCAGTACTTTCAACCCCAATAGATTCCAGAGCAGCATGGATACTTACAACCTCAATAGTCAGATAGGTATAACTCATTTTCTAATTCCTACAATTCTAATTGGGTGGATCATGTAGGACCGGTGTCGTCGATAGAGGGGGGATGAATATCGACCGAAAACTTCTCACGGAAACTTCGTAGAAAAACTTGTCGGTTCATTCTTAAACACAGTGTTAGTTGCAGCGGAAAAATAATAGAAAGAATAAAAGAAACAATCACACAACGCACGCGGGATTTCTTGGTTCCCAACCCCCCAGGGTCAGTACATCCAAGGCCTAAGCACGGGAACGCCCGTCAACTATTGGTCTCCTTTTTGGACTTTCCGGAGGCAGAGAAACCCATCCTACAGTGCAGAAATTACAATCACAATATATGAAAAATAAGTGCAGAATAATTAAAGTAAACCAAAAATGAGTTGGTCGAAGACTCAGCCGATCGGGACCTCCGAAGTGCCGCGCACTTCCTCCTGGAGCCTCCTTGTCGTAGAGCCTCGTCGTTAGCGCGTTGTCGTTGCTTGGAAGGCTCAGAATCGTGTCTAGAAGTTCTGTTTGAAGTTGAGGGGTCGAGGCCCCTTTTATAGGCTTCATACGGGCGCTTGTGATGATGGGGGCCCCCTATGGACTAGGTCAAACTTTATCTCCACGTCGAGCTCATCGCAGTTGATAAAACCTTTGACTAGGGCGCCCCGGACCTCCCGGGCGCCTGAATGAAAGCTTATCTCTGCTTCAAACTTGAATCAGCAAATACAACTTTCAACTTGGGTGCCTGTATCATCCCGGGCGCTTGAATGGAAGCCTTATTCTTCATTCTTTGACTAAGCCCACTTTTCTTCTTTGAGTTAGGCGCCCCCATTGATGGGGGCACCCCCATCAATAGGGCCGCCTGGCTTGGCTAGTTTCCATCCATTTGCCTGCTTTGTCTCCGGTTCTTGGTACCTGCAAGATACACAAATGTAAAACAAATATACACACAATATTAGCCTTAAGGACTTGGTTCTAACTTCGGATTTCCATGAAACCCTAGGTCGAACCGATGCAAGTTCTCACCCCTGAGAACACGCCTTTCACCTACTCCTTTCAGGAGACGGTTGCCACCCAGTCCTTCGGGTGGACTTTTGCATAGCCTCCGATACTCTCGGATCTCGAGACGTCCGAACCCTGACCTGTCTCTACTTATGTCCTTAGTCATCGCTCAGCTAAGTTGCTCAGTCCCTCGGACTAAGACTTCGTGCCCAAACCCTAAGTCCAGGACTTCGGTGCCCAACCCTCGGCCAGGTCTTCGTACCCAATTCCTCGAACCAGGTCTTCGGTGCCCAACCCTCGGCTAGGTCTTCTTGCCCAGTCCTCGACTAGGACTTCGTGCCCAACTTCCAGTCTGGTCTTCGGTGCCCAGCCCGTTGCCAGGACTTAGTGCCCAATCCATGATCAGGACTTAGTGTCCAATTCTTCGAACCACGACTTATTTCCTAGGTTTACTAGGACTTTCTTTCTCTTTGGTTACTCCTCTCTTGACTCCCCTTTCCTTGTTTAATGTATCACTGACTTAAGTATATTGTCAAACATTTAAACACTTAGAGGAGGACATCACTGATGCAACTTGCACCAACAATCTCTCCCTTTTTGATGTTTGACAATATCTTAAGTTAGATTTGTTGAAAGGGCTAAACTTTAACTCTTGGGATCAAATGAAAAAAATGATCTAAGTTTTGAAAATCCATTTTTGATCCTCTGGGGAAAAATAGAAAATATTTTCTAACTTAAGCTCTCACTCTCCCCCTTTGTCATACATCAAAAATCACCAAAAAATGTTTGCACCAACAATTAAAACCTTTGGTTCTTTTTGAAAATACTTAGTATAAATTTTTGAAAGAATAGCATAAAATACTTAATTTGCACCAAAAAAAATTCACGTTGAAAAGTGTTTTATATTTGTAGGAAAACTTTTCACTTAAAAAGTATTGCCTTGGAAAAACATTTCTATTGAGAAGGATTTTTTTTTGCATAAACGATTTTTCCTTAGAGAAATATGGATTATAAAATAATATTTTGACGAATAATGTGCAAGACCTTGTACTTTGAATGATGTTAAGCATTTTTGAAACATATAAGTGCTTTTGAAAAATGTCATGCATTTTTGAAAATACATCAGTGCTTTTTGAAAAATATTAAGAATTTGAAAAACTTAAGTACTTTTGAAAAATATTAGAATTTTTGAGAAGTATAAGTACTTTTTGAAAAATCTTTATTTTTAAAACATAATATTTCACTTGATTTGGTTTCTTTTCCAGTCTGACACAATCCTAGGAAACCAATGTTGACTACAAGGATATTTTTCCTAAGTGTCCTGGAAAATTCTCCAAATTCAAATAAGTACTAAAACAGAATTTTGATAAGCCAAAAAAAATGATAGTGTTTTGAAAATATGTGCAAGTACATTTTTAAAAAAAAATTTCAAGTACTTTTGAAAAATCTTTATTTTTAAACCACAATATTTTACTTGACTTGGTCTATCTTCCAGTCTGACACAATCCTAGGAAACCTTGTTGACTACAAGGACATTTTCTTAAGTGTCTTGGAAAATTTTCCAAACTCAAGAAAAACATTATTTCAAATTGATTAGAACCAGATAAATTTTTGAAAATAATAATATTTTTAAAGAAAAATTATTAAAATGATAGTATTTGAAAGGATACTTATGTTTTCAAAAGGATTTGAAAATACAGTGCATGAAAACATTTGAAATATTGAATAATTCTTTTAACTTGCCCTCCCCCTAAACTTGACCCAGTCCTGGGAAGCTTGTTGACCACAAGTACTCTTCCTCTGAGTCTTTAGGATTTGGTTCAGATTAAAAAGAATTATTTAACAATTTCACAAATAATTGCCAACAAAAAAAATAAAAAAAACTTGTCAGAGAATTTTCTTTTGACTTAGACTCCCCCTAAATTTGACACATCCTAGGAGTCCTTGTTGATCATGAGGTAGATTTTCTCTGTGTCTTTTAGGGTTTATCAAAGTCAAAGCAACAGGTAATTTTTGAAAATATAATTTTTTAAAGCATAAGCCTTTTTCGGAAACACAAGTGGTAATGATTTAAATCACAGTTTTCGAAAAGTATTTTCAAATGATAATGTCACGCCCCGAGACCTAGGAGCTGCTGATTCAATAGAAAATCGGACAGCACCTCCCCTGTCCTGCGGACAATTTCCACATACACACAACATATATAATATCACCACGCAGTTTATATGGGCCTCAGGCCTCAAATCCAAGCAAAATAACAATATATATGATAATATGCTCATAAAACCAAAACCCGAACTTACTTAAGCAGCCAGGGGGCAGGAGTGCAGCAAAACCACACACATAGTCCAACATAGGACTCAAAAGTACAATGCCATAAATAAAGTCACATACTACAAGTTCACGGAAATCCAATGCAACGAAATAAAACATAACATGGTTCACAAACAGAAAGAAACTCATAAAAACCAAATCGAATGTCATCTCAAGCATGGGACTGGCGACTCGGACCCTCCTGGCAGAAATCAACCTGAAATCAAAAAGTATGGCAACGGTGTGAGTCCATAAACTCAGCGAATACCCAGCAGATATGCATAGTGCGTTACAATAACAATAAGGGTCTACGCTAATATAGTCTCATATAAACAATCGGAAAGGGTATACTGAAGGTACTAAATACAGGTACATACCCGAATCCATCTATCCTGCAAAAAGGGGTGAAATCAATCCCTATGGAACAAGTATAACATATAATCCAAGGTAAACAGGTCTCCAGTATATGCATGTCAATCAAGTGCAGAAATCAAATGCAGCAAACAATGCACGATGCAAAATATGCACATGGTGCAATGACATGTGTCACCCTTGACGCCAGTCAAGCACCGTCCACCTATCATAAATGAACGTCCGCGTGGGTAGGGCTATGACAACTGTACGCACCCTGCTATCACTGCTCCTGAGTGACCGAGTGGACAAGATGCTGGCGGAGGTCACTCTCCTACCCCAAGCAATGGGGGAGTCTAGCTCTCATCTTCTTGTGTCTCAGGACGAGAAGGGATCCCTAGCTGCTACCACGCACCAGAACCACCCTCCAAATAGTGACCGTGCGGAGCAATACAGGGCAAATGCACACACTCTATGGTAGCCACTACCCCTGAGTGGATGTGTGTGCATATCCTCATGTAACTAACGATGGGCTCAGACTACATAGAAGCCGATGATCATCAGCATGCAATAATGCAAGGATGGAGCATGACCCAAACACATATAACACCCATCAAGTCCTCAACTAACACCTCAGTGTGCTAGGTATAGGTCTGAATCCTATATCATGGGATACAAATATCCTACTAGGTATAATGACAAGGTAACTAGTGATCCATAAATGTCAAATGAAAAAGAAGACATATCACTACTTCTATGCACATATATACACAAGATAACAAATGAGACTGTATGAATCTAAAGGACGATAACCTCAAGGATAAGCAGCATGTATCAAATATAGGTATACTAAGGCAAATATAGAATATAACTTACTGTTATCTATAACAAACCATGCATAGCAATATGACAATATCAACAAGATAAGTCAAAGGGTACCCGCCTCAATCATAAGACGCTCGTATCAGAAAGAACCTTCCGTCTGATAATCAGCAATGCTAAATCCAATCAATGCCCTGTATCAAAACATTACTCAGCTAATTATACAACTAATAAATTAGCTAAGGTACAGACTAAGTATAATAGGGACCAATCCCTAATATGAACTCGGGTTAATCCACATACCAACATCAATCTTTATTGGAAACTTAAATTCAAACCTAAATCCAAACGGATCTAACTCCACAAATTGTAACTCACACAGACCATGGGTGGCTCATGACAATTCTTAATCAAAAACCTATAACCTAACTTCAAGAACAGAACAGTGACCTTCTACAGCTTTTGATGAAACGAATTTGGCAAGATCTAACCAAATCTAATGAACCATCATCCAACCTTACAATTCCTACTATCCCATACACTGCCACAGAGTCAAGTCATTCATCAGCAACCCAAAACAAAACCTAATTGGATCAATTATTAATCGGAGAACATGGCAGGGATCAAATGGGGGAAATGAAAACAAAAAAAAAATCAAACTCTAACTATCAACTGCAACACATCCCCACAGATCCAACTCATGGCAACCCAAGAACTCAAGAACGAACTCTAAGAATGGGATCAACAAATCCAAATCAACAGAACATAACCCCAAACCAACCTGATAAGAGGCAAACTGAAGTCAAATTCTCCACACAGAAACTATTCTAACACCAAAACGATCAAGAACTGGGAACAAAACTCAACCAAGGCACAAACCTAAGTCTCACCGTGGGATCGCGAAGAGGAGAGAGCAGTTGTCGGGTTCCCTCTTGGTGGCGCCAACTGAAGAGGGGTCGACGCTGGCCGTGCCTAGGGCAAGTGAAGGGAGGAAGAAGAAAAGATCGCCGTCAACCGTGGGGCTAAGGCACGCGGAGGAGGGATCGGGCTGGTTGCGGACTTCGCGAAGGGAGAGGAAGGAAGAGATCGTCGGGCGGCTGCGGCTAGGGCACGAGGGAGAGGAAATCTGCGGCTAGGGGTTGCGGCCGAGGGCTTTAAAACAAAAAGGGAGGCCTTTTTGCGAAAAGGCCCTTCACATTTCCTCAATTTCACATTCTACCCTTAGGGTTAACGTTTTAACCATTTAATCCCTCTCTTTTATTATAATCCCTAACTCTGCCCAATAAAATTTTCAAAAAATTTTAATCTACTGATTTTTAATTGGCCGTATTTAATAGATAAAGACATTTAAAAAAATCTCCCCTGTACCCGACACCATTTGACTCTATCTAAGTGCCTTAAGCAACTTTAGTGTTGTCATAAGAGGCTTGTGTCTAATTGTGGGAGTCAAACAACTTTTTAAAAGATATAATTTTTGAAAACATATAATATATAATCAATCAGACAAGCTTGAATTCCATGAAAACATTATTTTGTTGAAGCACTATTTTGAAAATATACTTTTAGAAAAATATTCTAGCAATTTTGAAAACTATTTTTCAATTCATTGGTCCTTAACATCTCACCCATTTTAGGTGTATCAATACAACAAGCATGGTTGTCTTATGGTTTTATTGTGAGATGCTTGAATTATTTTCTTTAATTTATTATTAAATCTAATATTTAATTGAAACTTGTGTTAGATTCAAATCTAACAATAGTAAAGTGAATTTGATTTTCAGTAATTGGCTTCCAGGTCTTGGCTTGGCACAAGGCCTTCTTTGGTCGTAGCCTTATTGGATCATCAACCTTTTCCTTGACAAAGACTTTTATAGAAAATTCATCTTCAAGTTACTTCTTGAAAGATTTTGGTCTAACTAGTTTAGGTTTTGGATCGGTAGCTTCGGCTAGTTCCACCAGACTAAACAGACCAAGTAGAATATACTTGACCTTATTAGAAGGACTTCCCTAACGTACTATCATCTCACCTCTACCTAATACTAGGTTGTTCAAGTTTCAACTATTCTTTTTCTTATAGCCGTTCTAAATCATGCATAAAAATAATCATGAATAACATGACATATATTAAAAAAATAGCAGATGCATGACATGGCATTAATGCATGACTTAATCAATTCAAATCATTTTATTTAAGTTTCTAATAATGTATCAAATTTTTGATTTGATACATGTCGTGCTAACCCGCAAATATGCCAACCCATTTTGACATATTTAATTTTATTAAATTAATTGTTCCAGTTTGGGTAAAGTTTTATTTAGTTCGAGTTTAAGAATTAATTGGAATTGAGTTAATTAAGAATAAATAAGTTAATTATTAATGTGAATTGATTAAGGATTAAATTAACTTGAATTAATTTGAATTTGAATTAATTAAGATTTAATTGAATTAATTTGAATTTGAATTGATTAAGATTTAATCAAAAATATCCTTAAGGTTTTTGAATTAGAATTCAGAGTTATCCTTAAGGTTTTCGAATTTGAATTCAGAGTTATCCTTAAGGTTTTCGAATTTGAATTCAGCGTTATCCTTAAGGTTTTCGAATTTGAATTCAGAGTTATCCTTAAGGTTTTCAGAATTAATTTCTGGATTATCGGAATTAAAATTGTCAGAATTTTCAGTATTAATTTCAGTAATTTTATCAGGTCTAATTTCAGAATTAATTTTAGTAATTTTATTAGATCTAATTTCAGAATTAATTTCAGTAATTTTATAAGATCTAATTTCAGATTTAATTTCAGCATTATCTCTAGGAAATCAGAATTAATTTTTTAGATTAATTTATTGATATTGATAATTAAAGAGTTAATTTTTGATAGTTTATTACTGTCTATATTATCTAGTTGTTCATGCAAGACATTAATTTGCCTATTTACACAATTTAATTTTTCAAAAAAATTATCTAAATAATTTACATAAGAAAGTGCAGGAAATTTAAAAATTTTCGGAATATAAATATTACGTACCTTTGCCGGACACTGATTTTTGTAGTGTCCGTATTTTTCGCATTTGAAGCATCTGATGTGGTCCTTGTTCCTCCGGACTTTGGGCGCTGGTGCCTCCTTTTCCACCGGTGAGGAACGATTCTTACGAGTAGGGCACTGACTTTTATAGTGCTCTCTCTCCCTGCACGTGAAGCATATAATATAGAATTTAAAATTTGACATTTAAAAATAATTATAACTGATTCACCCCTGGGCTCCCCCTCAACTCCTGACGTCTTTGTTCCGTCGGCGGTTAGTCCGGTGAATAGCGGTCTGGCTCTGATACCACTTGTAGGACCGGTGCCATCGATAGAGGGGGGTGAATATCGACCGAAAACTTCTCACGGAAACGTCATAGAAAAACTTGTCAATTCGTTCTTAAACAGAGTGTTAGTTGCAGCGGAAAAATAATAGAAAGAATAAAAGAAACAATCACACAGCGCACGCGGGATTTACTTGGTTCCAAACCCCCAGGGTCAGTACATCCAAGGCCTAAGTACGGGAACGCCCGTCCACTATTGGCCTCCTTTTTAGACTTTCCGGAGGTGGAGAAACCCATCTTATAGTGCAGAAATTACAATCACAATATATGAAAAATAAGTGCAAAATAATTAAAGCAAACCAAAAATGAGCTGGACGAAGACTCGGCCGATCTGGACCTCCGAAGTGCCACGCACTTCCTCCTGGAGCCTCCTGGTCGTAGAGCCTTGTCGTTAGCACGTTGTCGTTGCTTGGAAAGCTCAGAATCGTGTCTGGAAGTTCTGTTTGAAGTTGAGGGGTTGAGGCCCCTTTTATAGGCTTCATACAGGCGCTTGTGATGATGGGGCCCCCTATGGACTAGGTCAAACTTTATCTCCACGTCGAACTCATCGCAATTGATAAAACCATTAACTAGGGTGCCCCGGACCTCCAAGGAGCCTGAATGAAAGCTTATCTCTGCTTCGAACTCTAAACAGCAAATACAACTTTCAACTTGGGTGCCTGTATCATCCCGGGCGCTTGAATGGAAGCCTTATTCTTCATTCTTTGACTAAGCCCACTTTTCTTCTTTGAGTTAGGCGCCCCCATTGATGGGGGCACCCCCATCAATAGGGTCGCCTGGCTTGGCCAGTTTCCATCCCTTTGCGTGCTTTGTCTCCGGTTCTTGGTACCTGCAAGATACACAAATGTAAAGCAAATATACACACAATATTAGCCTTAAGGACTTGGTTCTGACTTTGGATTTCCATGAAACCCTAGGTCGAACCGACGCAAGTACCCACCCCCGAGAATGCACCTTTCACCTACTCCTTTCAGGAGACGGTTGCCACCCAGTCCTTCGGGTGGTGCTTAGCCTCCGATACTCTCTGATCTCGAGACGTCCGAACCCTGACCCATCTCTACTTCTGTCCTTAGTGATCGCTCAGCTATGTTGCTCAGTCCCTTGGACCAAGACTTTGTACCCAAACCCTAAGTCCAGGACTTCGGTGCCCAACCCTTGGCCAGGTCTTCGTGCCCAATTCCTCGAACCAGGTCTTTGGTGCCCAACCCTCAGCCAGGTCTTCTTGCCCAGTCCTCGACCAGGACTTCGTGCCCAACTTCCGTTCAGGTCTTCAGTGCCCAGCCTGTTGTCAGGACTTAGTGCCCAATCCATGATCAGGACTTAGTGCCCAATTCTTCGATCCAGGACTTATTGCCTAGGTTTACTAGGACTTTCTTTCTCTTTGGTTACTCCTCTCTTGACTCCCCTTTCCTTGTTTAATGTATCACTGACTTAAGTATATTGTTAAACATTAAAACACTTAAAGAAGGACATCACTGATGCAACTTGCACCAACAGATCAGTCATATTTCAGGTATGAGAATACACAAAGTCAATTTACTGAGTCATATGGAGCATATCAGAACCTACAGACATTCCAGGATGATCCCATGCCTTCATGGTCACATCCGGTTTAGCATATCAATTCAGCACCCTTGGGAACATTTCAAAAGTTCGGTGAGGATGTTTATGCTCCTAGTCGACCAGATTTGTCATTGCAAGAACTGGAGGAGTTTATGCAACAGATGCAGCAGAACCAACATAAAACTGAAGCATTAATGCAGAATATGCAGATACAATTAAATCAGCTTGCAACATCAATTGCCCAACAACAAGCACAAAATTCCGATCAGCTTTTCTTGGAAACCATTCCTACTAGTTTAGAGGCATTGGAGGAGATGGATAGTAAAAATTGTGACAGTCTTGATTTCGATTCTGAAGCTCTACTAGACCCTTCTAGTCTTTTATGTTGTGATGATATAGTTGTTGTTGATCCTAACTTTTCTGATATTATTGTTGCAGATATTGTTGATGAAGCATGCGTTGTAGATGATAAAAGTGTAGGGACTTGCATGGTGGGAGTAAGGACCCAAGAATCACCTCTTTTAGTTGTATGTCCACCAGAACCTGAGCCTGAGGTGGAGCCTTTACCTGACCAGGAGGAGGCCATAGTTACATCCACTCTTGTAGAACCTTCAGGTATTTTTCAGCACGACAAGGTAAGTATTTCTCCTAATTTTTTGGGAAAACTCATAGATGTACCTAAGGTTGATTTTATTGGATGTGATGCATTTCTTGATACATTATATGTAGAGACTGATTGTATTTCATCTCTTTCTTACCCTACATGCGTGCGGAAGGTATTTCCTTTTCATGATTTTGCAGGGTGTCGTAGGCTTCTTGAGTGGGTGCTCCAACTAAATAGCCTCCAACCTCCCAGAAGGACTTCCAAAGGGCATATAGTGGGAGGAGTTGAGCTTACTTTGACTTGTAGCAATTCACCCCGAGAGTGGATTTTGCACCTTAATCGTCTCCGACCACCGGGACATACTTATGCGAAGTTGATGAGGGAGGGAGCAGTGCACTATGATATTGATCGCGTAAGGATAGCTCTCTCGACCACCCAAGCCACCCCACTATCGGGATGGATGCTACTCCTTAATCGACTCCAATCGCCAGGAATAAAGGGGAGTTTGTTCCTTTTCTTATTTTTCTTTATGTTTATACTTGCATGTTTGTTTCCTTTTATACTTTGCATGTTTGTTTGCTTTTATACTTTGCATTCATGCTTTGCTTCCTCATTCTGCATTTTGTTTGGTCTTGTATATACCTTGCTTGATTTTTAGTTGTATCTCCCTACATGTCTCTTTATTATTCTTTGAGAATCGTAAAAGATGGTTAAGCCTGACTATTGAGTTTTGGTTTCCTTGGTATGCTTGGGGACATTAATTGCATTTAGTCATTTGTTGTGGTGATGGACTCTATCATGTTAGATTAAGCATGATATTTTATTGTTCACCTAGTGAGGATATTGTCATGCTTATCCTTAATCCTCCTATGTGTGATAGCGTTTGTGATACTTGACACTCTAGAACTTTCTTTGATTCTTTTTGAAATTACAATAGCATAAGCTTACATGAATATGATGGAGGCAAACTTTCTTGTTGATCTCTTAGTTTTTCCTCTACTTTGCTATTGTTACCAGTGAGCATTTCACCTATTGCTTTCATGTTTTATTGTCTTTCCTTTGTCAGATCTTCTCATTGTCATTATATTCTCACTATCATATCTTTATTAGCTTATTCATCCCTTGAGCATGCAATGAGAGCATGGGGTGATTGCACGATGAGTTACATTTTTATTAGTCTATTATTAGCCTCTATTATTGAGAGTTTTAGATGATATCATGCTTTGTTACATTGTTTGAGGCAAGTTTTAAGTGTGTGGGGGGGGGGGGGGGAGAGACAAGTGTGTATGGACGAATGCTTGTTGAAAAAAAATCTCTCTATGTACTCAAAGTGACAAGAAAAAAAAAGAAGAGAAAAAAATAAAGATGAGAAATGAAAAAAAAGAAAGTGAAAAGAAAAGAAAAAAGAAAAAAAGGAGAAAAGAATATAAAAATTAAAGAGAGAGTGAAAAAAAAATTCTCAAGCATTTGGGATTTTGTTAGTGATGAACAAGAAGGAATATTTTCATAAAAAAATTGATGTATACTCATTTGATATTATTATTGAGAGAAACTCAAGAGTTAAGTTGTTAATACATACATGCATTTTTAGAGATGTTGTAAGTGGTTGTTGTGTATTGCATTGAGAATGTGCAAGAAGAATTTTGAGTGTTGGATGTTTGGGTGAGTTTTTTTATTTTGGCTTATTATTTGATTGTATACGTCATGTTGATTACCCCAATGCTCTCATATTCTCTGTGATCTTCTTTGTTATCTACCCTTCTTGTTTTCTTGTTAGCACGTGGTTTCATCATTAGTCATTGAAAAGTCCTCTTGATTTGTGTACTTATATTATAGTAGTGGATGAGTAGAAAATAAGCAAGCATATGGTAGTGCAATGTCATGCGTGCTTTGAGAGAACTCCACTTTCATATTTGTTATTTTTGTGAGCATCAGTGCATATATCTATCTTGTGAGTTTTTGTCATGCTTAGTTTATTCAAGTTGATTGTGTTGGATCGATGAAAATCGATAGAGGGGGGTGAATATTGATTTAGAATTTTTCGGAAAACAGAACAATTATATAGCGGAAAATAACAAATCAAACGCGAACACAAGTTGGTTTTACTTGGTTAGGAGTCGCGGTCAGCTCCAACGCCATGGCCCACGGTCCTTGACCGTTTACGTTGAGCAATTCTATAGTCATCAAAATTCTTTTACAAATTGAGTACAGATATAGAACTGAAAATAGAATTTGCAATACTTTTCGTAAATTAAATTTACCAACGCCCGAGGTGGATCGAAGTTCGGAGCAGAGGGTCGTCGTCGACGCTGGAATCTTGAAGTCGGAGCTTGTTAGAGCGTAGCGCTTGAACGAAAGTGCTTGGAGCATTGAGAGCAAAGTTGTTTGAAGCCTTGGGGGTGAACCCCCTTTTATAACACCCATAGGGGCAGCGCCTGTGTCGATGAGGGCGCCTACACGTGGCCTCTTCTGCGCGATCTCTTATCCGCAAGCTCGGTCAGCACTTATCCATCTCATAGGGGAGCCTGAGCTGATGGGGGCACCCATATGGTCCCGGGAGCCTGAGCTACTTTGGTCCATAGGCTTCGTGGCAGTTTGCTTCGTTTGCTTCGGTTTAGCCTTCCACTGGGGTGCCCGTATCCATCTGAGCGTCTAGCTCCAATGAGGCGCCTCACTCCATTGAGGCGCCTCAGCTGCAGAAATTCATTCCTTCGAACCCCGCAACCAAGGTTAGTTCTAAAGCATAAAAAACCAAACATGTTAGTCATTATTTACAGCCTAAGCTGTCTTGGTTCTAACTTTGGGTCTCCAAAATGGAACCCTAGGTCGAACCGATGCCTACTGTTCCCTCGCACGGGGAACACGTCCTCACCTACTCCTCTCAGGAGAGTTTACCTTTTGCCAACCGGCTCCTCCGGTTGGACTTTTGCCCAATCCACCTGATCAGGTCTTCGTGCCCAGTCCGCGACCAGGACTTCTTGCCCAACTTCCAGTCAGGTCTTTGGTGCCCAACCCTTTGCCAGGACTTCTTGCCCAGGCCTTGACCAGGACTTCTTTGGCCAACTTCCAGTCAGGTCTTCTTGCCCAATCCTTGACCAGGACTTCTTGCCTAGCCCTTTGCCAGGACTTCTTGCCTAGTGTACCTAGGACTTTTCCTGCACAGTTAGTAAGCTTGTTAGATCCCAATAACACCTTAACTTCTGAACCCTTTGCCATTATCAAAACCCAGGTTTGACTTAAGTGTTTCCTGCACCAACATTCTCCCCCTTTTTGATTTATGGCAACATGGTTCAAAAAGTTAAGTTTAAAACAATCAAGGAATTCGAAGACACTACTCAGTTTTCTCCCCCTGAACCGAATATTCTCCCCCTGAGTTTTTCAAAGATAAGTGAGGTTTTGAAAACTTTCTAAGTGCTTTAGATTTGACTTAAAAGATTTCAAGCTTTCAATACTTAGAAAAAATTTTAAACAAAATTTTCCTCACACTTAGAAGATTTTCCAAAAAGTTTTCGCAAGAAAAATTTTCCAAAAAGTTTTTCCATACTTAGAAAAATTTTCATAATTTGAAAAAATTTACAAAAAGTTTTTCAAAAGGTTTTTCCATACTTAGAAACCTTTTCGTTTTAAAATGCTTAGATTTGAAAACCTTTTGTAAGCATTTTCGTTATTTACTTTACTTTTTGAAAAGGAGATAAAATATTTTTTGTTAAAAAAATAAAAAATTTCTTTTCTCGTTTCCTTTCTAAGGAGATAAAATATTTTTTTAAAAAATAAAAAATTTCTTTTCTCCTTTCCTTTCTCTCCCCCTTTGCCATATAGAAAAAAAAACTAATTTTAGCAGCAAAAAAAATGATGTTCTGTATTGAACCAACTCTAATAAACATAAACTGGACTAAACCAAATTAAACCGTTCTTGTTTAGGTCATGTCTAACCCAGTTAGCTACTTACTAACTGTCATAAATAGTAGCTTTCGCTAGGGTTAATCAAGTTAGGTGATCTGTTCAAGTTAGATTTTCTAAGCTTGACACTTAACCTGATTGCTGTTCAATTTGTATTTATTTCCCCAATTACTACAGATGCACTGACATAAAGCATCTTGAATCAAGGCATAGACCTAAGCATCTCAACCCATTCTAGGTTATCAATCAAAAGTACCCTACGGTGCTTATGAGATGATGGTTTCTAGATCTATAGGTGCATGCAGTTCTAGGGTTAGGGTCTAAGCTAAGTCCATTTGCGAAAAAGCCCTAGTTTTGAAGGGGGTATGTTTTTGAACAAAACTAAGTTGGAATATTATTTTAAATTAAAAAAATGATTTTTAAAAACATATTAATTCACAGATAAGAAATAAAACAAATTTAAAAAAAAATATGTGGAGCAATCCTATTCTACTCAGCATAACCCTAACTGCCTTCTTAGTGAGTTAAACTTAAACTCAGGTAAGGGTTTGGTAAAGATATCAGCTAAGTTTGACTTTGAGTCCACATGCTTAAGGACTATTTCACCCTGGCTACATGATCCCTTACAAAGTGATGTTTAACTTCTATATGTTTTGTTCTAGTGTGTTGAATTGGGTTTTTAGTCAGGTTGATTGAGCTTATGTTATCAATGTAGACTTGGGTTTGGGTGTAGTCAAGCTGGAAGTCCTTAAGAGTGTGCATCATCCATAAGAGTTGTGCCACACACTCACCTAAAGCAACATATTCTGCTTCGGTTGTAGATAGGGCTACGCAGTGTTGCTTTCTACTACAGCAGCTGACTAGACTATTTCCTAAAAGTTGACAGCTTCCACTTGTACTTTTTCTATCTAATTTGCATCGAGCATAATCAGAATCAGAATATCCTAATAGTTCAAAGGTGGAAGCCCTAGGATACCAAATCCCTACATTTAGCTTTTTAGGGCTGCTAGGTGGGATTCCTTAGCACAAGTTTGGTACCTAGCACACATTCCTACAGAGAATAGGATATCAGGTCTGCTAGCTGTATGGTAATGTAGACTTCCAATCATACTTCGATATAGCTTAAGATCTACAGGTTTACCTTCAGGGTCACTATCAATTTTAACATTTGTGGTCATAGGGGTACTTATGCTTTTGGAGTTATCCATTTTAAATTTTTTTATTAACTCTTTAGCATATTTGGATTGGTGAACATAATTACCATCCCTAGTTTGCTTAATTTGCAGTCCTAAGAAGAAATTGAGCTCACCAACCAAGCTCATTTCAAATTCATTTTCTATTATTTTTACAAATTCCTTTAAAAAGTTTGTGTTGGTGGATACGAAAATTATGTCGTCAACATAGATTTGGGCAATGGAAATGTCTTTTTCTAAGGTTTTAACAAAAAGGGTGGAGTCAATTTGTCCTTGGTTAAATTCCTTAGAAATCAGGTAAGTTGATAGACGTTCATACCATGCCCTAGGTGCTTGTTTTAACCCATAAAGTGTCTTTTTAAGTTTGAAAATGTAGTCAGGTTTTTCTAGGTCCTCAAATCCGGGGGGTTGTCCTACATAGACTTCTTCTTTGATGAACCCATTTAAAAAGGTAGACTTAACGTCCATTTGGTATAGCTTGAACCCTCTATGGGCTGCAAATGCTAACAACATTCTAATTGACTCAAGTCTGGCTACTGAGGCATAGGTTTTATCATCGTCTAATCCTTCAACTTGACTGAACCCTTTAGCTACTAAGCGGGCTTTATTTCTAACTATTTCCCCTTGGTCATTTAGTTTGTTCCTAAATACCCACTTAGTATCTATAATAGACTTGCCCTCAAGTTTAGGCACTAGTTCTCAGACTTGGTTTCTTTCAAATTGGGCTAACTCCTCTTGCATAGCTATGATCCAATCAAGATCAGGTAGGGCTTCCTCTATAGTCTTCGGTTCAATTTTCGAAATTAGTGCTATCTGACTAAGATTTCTATAGGAAGACCTAGTTTTGACTCCTAAGGTTGGATCACCCATAATTTGATCAGAAGAGTGATTGAGCCAGGGTTTCTTGGTTCTTCTAGAGTTTGGTTCATCCTCAGGTCCAGCTGGACAGTTCGGTTCAGTGTTCTGTTCAACTTCTTGTGTTGGTTCAGTTATTGGTTTAGTTTAAGTAGTAGTTGGTTCAAGAGTTAGTTCATTTAGAGGTTCAATTAGTGGTTCAATTGATGGTTCAATTGTTTGTTCATTGTCTTCCTGATCAGTATTTGAGTTGTTCACGTTTTGGTTATCAAATTTTGGATTAGTTTCCTCATCAAAGATTAAGTTACTTGTTTCTTCAATTTTATTAGTTTGTTTATTGTAAACCCTATAGGCTCTACTAGTTGTTGAATATCCTAAGAAGACTCCTGGGGTTGACTTAGACTGAAATTTACCTAGGTAGTCCTTGGTGTTCAGGATATGGACTTTGCACCCGAAGACCCTTAGGTAATGTAGGTTTGGCAGACTATGGTAATACAGTTCATAAGGAGTTTTATTATGTCTTTTGTTAATTAGGACCCTATTTTGGATATAGCAAGTCGTACTTATTGCTTCTGCCCAAAATTGGTTAACTAGGTTAAATTCATTGAGTATGGTCCTGGCGACTTCCTGAAGGGTTCTATTCTTTCTTTCTACTATCCCATTTTGCTGGGGGGTTCTAGGATAGGAAAATTCGTGAATATATCCATTTATTCTACAGAATTCCTCAAACCTTTGATTCTCAAACTCTCCCTCGTGATCACTTCTAAGTCTTTTGATTTTGGTATCATTTTGATTTTCAATTATCTTGCATAAGTCAATAAACAAGTTTAGGGTTTCATCCTTAGTTTTTAGGAACCTAACCCAGGTAAACCTAGAATAATCATCGATAATAACTAAGCAGTACCAGTTCCCGCTTAGTGACTTGGCTCCATGTGAATCAAATAAGTCAAGGTGCAAGAGCTCAAGTGTAGTTTGGGTTATGTCTGATTGAATTGGCTTGAGATTAGACTTGGTTTATTTACCTTGGTTACATGAGTTACATATCGTGTTTTCATAGTTCTTAATTTTTGGTACCCCTTTAATTAGACCAAGTTGGGTAATTTTAGAAATTAGTCTAATGTTAGTGTGATCTAATCTCCTATGCCAGAGGTTGGATTCTTCTAATTGAGTTAAGAGGCATTTTGGTACTAAAGGTAGATTGATAGTATAAACATTGTTTTTCCTAGTACCCTTAAGCATGACTTCTGAGTTTTGAAGGTTTCTAATCAGGTAGTCAGAGTTGGTAAACGTAACTACATAGCCAATGTCACATAGTTGACTTATACTAAGCAAATTAAACTTGAAATTTTCAACCAACAGTACCTTTTTAATCACAAAATCATATTTGAGTTCATTGTTACCTGACCCAATGACTTTGAGTGTAGCATTGTTGCCAAATGCTACTGAGCCTAGGTTCATGAACTTGAGTTTGGTGAATTTCAATTTGTCTCCAGTCATGTGTCTAGAGCATCCACTATCCAACATCCATTGGTCCAAATCTTTATGTTCCTACACATAAAGTATTTATTGATTTGGATCCAATTAGAATTAAGGATAGCTTAAATTGATTTTCATAACCTAGTCTGTCTCACCCAATCTAGTGTTATCAATCACGTTAACCTTATGGGTTTTGTGAGATAGGTTTTTCCAAAAAATAGATTTTGATTTTGAAAAACAAGGTTAATTTTGAAAGACTTGAACAAAATTATTAAGTTTTAAGTTTAAGTTTATTGATTTTGAAAAGTGTTTGAGTTTAAGATTAATTGAAATTTGTGTTAGATTCAAATCTGACAATAGTAAAGTGAATTTGATTTTCAATAATTGGCTTCCAGGTCTTGGCGAGACACTAGGCCTTCTTTGGCCGTAGCCTAATTTGATCGTCAACCCTTTCCTTGACAAAGCCTTGTATTGAAAATTCATCTTCAAGTTACTTCTTAAAAGATTTTGGTCTAACTAGTTTAGGTCTTGGATCGGTAGCTTCGGCTAGTTCCACCAGAATGACTTCCCTAACATACTATCATCTCACCTCCACCCAATACTATGTTGTTTAAATTTCAATTAAGTCATTTTATCCTTAGTCTAACCAGTCCTAGGTCTAAGCATAATGAATTGCTGAAGGAAATAAACAAGCAAGCATGCAATATAGAAAAATTACAAAAAAAACTTATCTAATTATGAATTTTATTTTATATTGGCTCCCCCTGGACTATAGCCTCGATAATGGTTAGGCAAGATGTGAATCTTGTCCTTGGGGATCCAATACTGGTTTGGTCCAGCTTGTTTGTTCAAACAGAGCTTGGGGACCCATGCTTGAATTCGAGTTCTAGGTTGGTTCAATACAACATAATAGGACCGTTGTCTAGACTTGGTTCGATACCCTACTCCAGATCGGTTAGGAACGGACTTCTGTTTTCCAAGAATCATATCAAGACCCTTGGAACCCGAAGTGAATCATTCTAAAGCCATTCTGAGCTCCTTGACTTGAGTTTTCAAGGACGAATTCTCTTTCTCAAGCTTTTGAACTTGAGTGGAGTTTCCTTCTTGAACTCTCTCAGTCAAGGATCTCGAGTCGGCTTCCTCTTTCAGGCGTTTTACTCCCTGTCGGAGGGACTCGACCCGAATTTTAGCTTTCGCCAAGTTACGAGATAAATAAGAAATTAACTTCGAAAGTTCGTATTCTGAATAACCTCTTACCATTATTTGGCCATTCTCCGAGATTGTGAGACTTCCATCATCTAGCACCGATTCCGATCTGGTGTCGACGTCTTCCGAAGCGGTTAAGGCGAGAAGATTCGATTGTGGGGCTTCTTCTTCTTCTTCGGAGGAAGATTCATCCCACGTGGCTTGGAGAGCTTTCTTTCTTCGCGTCTTCTTTGCCTCCTTCAGATTGGGGCACTCTGATTTGTAATGTCCCTTTTTGTTGCACTCGTAGCAGGTGACATTAGTTTTGCTTTTTGAAGATGTTGAAGGTTCAGCTGGATCTTCCTTTCTTCGGCTTGCTTTCTTTCTGTTTGTTTGGTGCTTCAGCTCCTTGTAGTAGTCCCGAGCTAGCCGAACCAACTTAGGTCGATCTCCTTCACTGTCTTCTGAGTCTGAGTCTGAGTCAGACTCGGGTGCTGGTAGAGACTTCTTCTTGGGGACTTTTCCTTGGGATTTTCCTGCAATGAACGCAATACTTTTCTCGACCAGAGTGGAGTTACTCTGTTCATGCAATTCTAATTCAGAGAAAAGTTCATCTAATATAATTTTGGAGAGATCCCTGGAAACCTTGTATGCATCTACCATAGATGCCCACAATGTGTTCCTTGGGAATGCGTTTAGAGTATATCTGATTAGGTCACGGTTCTTTACCTTGTGACCTATCGTATGCAGCCCATTCATTAGCTCCTGGATTCTGGCGTGGAGCTGTGCTGCTGATTCTCCTTCGTTCATCTTGATCATGTAGAGTCTGTTCAGCAACAGATCTCTTTTGCTAATTCTGGTGTCGGAGGTACCTTCGTGCAGCTCAGTCAACTTGTTCTAAAGTTCTTTGGCGCTGTTGAAGGGTCCCACCCGGTTCAGCTCCTCCTTGGTCAATCCGCATTACAACGTCTGGGTTGCCTTTGCATCAGCCTCGATCATCTTCTTCAACAAGGCATCCCATTCAGAATAGTGTTGTGCCACTCCTTCTGCGTTCTTAGGAATCTCTAGGCCAGATTGGATAATTATCCACATGCCCACCTGAGTTTTTAGGTGGACTTCCATCCTGCTCTTCCAGTAGGAGAAATCTTCTCCACTGAAAAGCGGTGGTCTGGCTGTGTTGAATCGTTCTTGCATGGCCATTAATATTTTCTAAAAAATTGAAAACAAAGAAAACTTGTTCCAAGACTTAGACTTAGATTAGTAGTGCGGAAGAAATTGATAGCAATGAGAAACGATCGAGTGGTGTTGCACCAACCTCGATTAACGAGAAAGATTCGAAAAAAATTAAAATAATTCCATAAATCCGAAAAAAACTCTCAAATTGGTAGTTGCACCAAATTTGGGTCACCCGCTCTGATACCATTTGTTGGATCGAAGAAAATTGATAGAGGGGGTGAATAGCGATTTAGAATTTTTCGAAAAACAGAACAAATTACGTAGCAGAAAATAACAAATCAAACGCGAACACAAGTTGGTTTTACTTGGTTCGGAGTCGCGGTCGACTCCTACTCTAAGGCCCACGGTCCTTGACCGTTTACGTTGGGCAATTCTATAGTCGTCTAAAGTCTTTTACAAATTGAGTACAGATATAGAACTGAAAATTGAATTTGTAATACTTTTCGTAAATTAAATTTACCGACGCCCGAGGTGGATCAAAGTTTGGAGCAGAGGGTCATCGTCGGCGTTGGACTCTCGAAGTTGGAGCTTGTTAGAGCATAGCGCTTGACCGAAAGTGCTTGGAGCGTTGAGAGCAAAGTTGTTTGAAGCCTTGGGGGGTGGACCCCCTTTTATAACACATATAGGGGCGGCGCCTGTGTCGATGAGGGCGCCTACACGTGGCCTCTCCTGCGCAATCTCTTATCCGCAGGCTCGGTCAGCACTTATCCATCTCATAGGGGAGCCTGAGCTGATGGGGGCGCCCATATGGTCCTGGGAGCCTGAGCTACTTTGGTCCATAGGCTTCGTGGCAGTTTGCTTCATTTGCTTCGGTTTAGCCTTCCACTGGGGTGCCCGTATCCATCCGAGCGCCTAGCCCCAATGAGGCGCCTCACTCCATTCAGGCGCCTCAGCTGCAGAAATTCATTCCTTCGATCCCCGCAACCAAGGTTAGTTCTAAAGCATAAAAAACCAAACATGTTAGTCATTATTTACAGCCTAAGCTGTCTTGGTTCTAACTTTGGGTCTCCAAAATGGAACCCTAGGTCAAACTGACGCCTACTGTTCCCTCGCACGAGGAACGCGTCCTCACCTACTCCTCTCAGGAGAGTTTACCTTTTGCCAATCGGCTCCTCCGGTTGGACTTTTGCCCAATCCACCTGATCAGGTCATCATGCCCAGTGCGCGATCATGACTTCTTGCCCTACTTCCGGTCAGGTCTTCGGTACGCAGCCCTTTGCTAGGACTTCTTGCCTAGTCCTTGACCAGGACTTCTTTGCCCAACTTCCGGTCAGGTCTTCTTGCCCAGTCCTTGACCAGGACTTCTTGCCCAGCCCTTTGCTAGGACTTCTTGCCTAGTGTACCTAGGACTTTTCCTGCACACTTAGTAAACTTGTTAGATCCCAATAACATCTTAACTTCTGAACCTTTTGCCATTATGAAAACCCAGGTTTGACTTAGGTGCTTCCTGCGCCAACAGATTGAAATTACCATGCCTTTTGAATTATGTGAGAATTGGAACCATAAATACGTCGATTCTTGAGACTTGATGATCATAAGTAACATTCTTTTATTATTTTTAAAGTATCGATAGGGGATGTAATGTTTGGGAGATATTTTATTTTCTTTTAGTTTTGTTTGCATGCTTGAGACGTGCAAGAATTAAGTGTGAGGGTGTAATAACTAGCATTTTATGGCATTATATTTGCTCATTTACTTACCATTTTTATCCTCTCGTACGTTTAAATCATGTTTTATATAATATTTTACGATTAGGATCTATTTTTTGGAGCTCATTAAAATTTCCTCTAAATTTTGGAATTATTTCATGATTTTTGTAGGGAATTAAAGATGAACCTTAGACTAAGGCTTGGATCAAAGTAGTTGGACCCAATGCTAGTGTTGAGGAGCTTGGTTCAATTTAACCATGGTCTAATTTGAAGGCTTGGTTCAATTCAAATGAAGATGGTTTACTTCATCCAAATCAATTTGGATCCAAGAAGAGGAAAGCTCTAACCCATCCAAAAGCCAATCAACATCATCCAATCCTTAAGCCCAATTACAACCCTTATTGGATTCGGATCTAAATTTCTTACTCCTCCCCTCAACCCAAAATCCAAAAACCCATTAAGAAACCTAAAGCTCACTCACGCCATCCTCTCACCGATCATAATCTTCGCCGAACACATTGAGGAGAACCTCTCTCCCATCTTAGCCATCAACTCCACCAAGGTCGGCGGCTCCTCTCCATCTCGCCGCCGCCAGCCGGTCTTCTATCAACCTCATATCCTTCTCCTCCGCACGCCGCCACCCTTCTTTGTCATTCTCCCTCACGGCCATTGGTCCATTTCCGAGCATGTTCCATTTCCGGTAGCCCTTTCCCTCTCCTCTTCAGGTTAGAAGAGGTGAGGGCAGCTCCTTCATCTGTTCTCGCTCCGATCAGCCGCTTTCGAGGCCCATCCGCAACTGTAGTCCATCCGCATCAGAAGCTCCAATGTGTTGGGTTGTTCCTTTCTTTAGAGTGGTTACGTTTGATTGTTGGTTATTTCTTTGTGTTGAATTGATAGGATTCATTTGTGTATTGAATGCTTGTACTAAACTGAACTCCCATGTTTGAATTGCTCACACATTGCTTAATTAAATATATACTCTCCAAGTGTTCGTTGAAATGCCCCAACCAATTGTCTTACTTTAGTTTTGCATTTTCTCAGCTTAGATTCTTGCTACGCTTTATTAATTGAATGTTTCAAGTTTCTCTTATGTTTAAGTTATGCAATTAGGTTAGATTAGGTTAAATTTCATTAATGCTCTATTTCCTTAAATGCTTCCTTTATGTTGCCTTTCGTTTCCTTGTCAATTATAGTTATGTTAAATTAGATTTTCTTTACTTGCATTGTCTTTCATTAATTAGGATTAGATTTTATACTTGCTTTGCTGTTTCATTTTGTAGTCTTAGCTTTCAAATCCAAACCCCCAGTTTAATATCCAAAATCCAAAAGCAATAATTTGGAATCCTAGGATTATTAATCTATCATTACATTCCTTAAGAGAGACGACTCGAGTTACTCTATACTACATTAGTTTAGAGGAGTTCGACACTTTAATTGTATTTGATACTCATGGTACGACACACGGGTTCATCACTTGGCGCAAGTTGGAAAGAGCTCTTTCTCCTTGGTGGTGCTTAGCGTCGCAAGCATGGAGGAAGAAGAGGAGGTCTCGGCTAGGCTTCAAGTCAAGGGAAAGCATTCTTTCTCTTCTTCCTCTTCTTCTTCTTCCTCTCTTCTTCCTTAGGGCTAGCGCAAGGAAGGTGATCCTTCTTTTGGTGGTTAGCGCAAGTAAGGAAAAAGGTGAGTCTTCTTCTCTTGGTGGTTGGCGCAAGCACAAGGAAGAACAAGGTGGTCTTTGGTGGCCCAAACGACGTCCAAGAAGATGATAGGAATACTGTAGAAGATCGAGAGGTAAACAAGAGGTATAAATCTAGTTTATGTTTCATTCTTGTTCTAGTTTATTGTATGTTTCTTATTTGTCATGGACCCCGAAGATAAACATAAAAACGGCGATCTAATTCATCATCTTTTCCCTGGCTAATCAATGAAGGTGATTGAATTTCTTGAACAATAAGTTTGTTCAAGCGATCGCTCAATCGATTAGTACGATGATGAAACGGTCGCTTGGGTAGTTTCCTTCCATCCAGATTTGTTTTAATTAATAAAATTTTAATTCGTAGACATGGAGAGGAATTCCAATGCATCCGAAACCAACAGGATTTACTTTCAGAGAGTTTAAAATAAATTGAATTTATAAAATTCCAACTTAGCTGTTGAGTGGGTCGAGCTACCTTTTATGTAGAATGGAGACACCCTAGCTAGAATTCTAGAGTATATGTTCTCGAACCAAACTTCCTGAGCCGGTCATCCCGAATCGGACATCCCAGATCGGACTTCCTAGACTTCCTGAACTGGTCTGCCCATACCAGACTTCCCAAACCGGACTTCCTGAACTGGAGAGGAAGAATTGCTGAGGCTCGCGGAATGCAGTTTCCTTGAAATAGATTTTCCCTCCTCCGACTGTGCTTCAAGATTCCGATGGATGTCTATCTCTCATGATACATCATTGGAACCACGGGCGCAACGAAGCACTCGTTGCTCGTGGCGAACTGAAGAAGTACTCGAATGCTACCAGGGGAAAATACACGGAGATTTGGTTATGAGGTGGAAGACAATTGTTGCTCTTCCTCTATCTTTTGATCTGGGTCAAGCCTATTTATATAGGGATTAGACCCCTGCAATAATTAATGACCGAATTAACGTCATTTACTGCTAATTAACCATCCAAATCTAAACGTCTGGAGGTTACTGATTTTACATTAATCAACAGTTGATGCATCCATTACATTTGAGCAAAAAATTTCGTAGATGGCAAAACATTAGTTTATTCGCTTGGACAAATTTTTCCCTGAGTGGTCGGGCATTCGACGCACCCAGGTCGGGCATTCAATGCGGCCAAGTCGATCACACACACAAATCTACTTGGTTTAGTACAAATCCGAGCCCTTGATTTGCACCCCCCCCCCCCCCCGTGCGTGTTTGTGTCAGAGGCACCAGATCGAACCTGCTTTTGATAATGGCAAAGGGTTCAAAGTTAAGTTTATGATGTGATCTAATTGTTGGTGTAAGATGCATCAGTAATGCCTTCCTCTAGTGTTTCAATGTTTAATAATATACTGAAGTTAGTGAAAATACACCAAAGGTTTAGTCTGGTTGATCAAGGGTTTAGCCAGACAGGACTTGATATTTGGTAGGATAAACCCAAATTTGATCAAGTTGACAAAGGGGTTAGCCAAACAAGATCTGATGTTTGGCAGAATGAAAAGAACCCAGGGTTGGTCAGTTTGACCAAGGGAGTAAACCAAACTGGACTTGAGATTTGGTGTTATATTTATCTGAAAGATGGAGAAAGTCTAGCCAGGATCATGATGACTAACAAAGGAGTGATTGTGATGGAAGCAACCCTGGCGAGTGAAGCTGGGTCCTAGCAAGGGAAGCGACGTTGGACGAAATCCTGGTGACAGAAGTCGGGTCCTAGCAAGGGAAGCTAGGTTGGATGAAATCCTGGTGAGAGAAGTCTGGCGTTGACTGGCGATTCAAAGATGATTCTGGGTGAAACGCGATCGCGCGTCTTTTTCTCATCCGCGGCGATGGCCGCCGGTGTCAATAGGGCGCTGGTGCCAGATCCTAAGATGTCCCCCCCCCCTTCCTACTATCTCTACTAAGCCCATGGAGGATCTGATGATTCATCAAGGGACACAACCGACGTCCGAGCTCCCAATCTCATATGCGGCGATTCTGAGACCAAGCTCGCCGTGGGCTTCAAAAAAAGGAATTCGATGAGATTGGAGAAGCTTTCAAGGAGACTATGATTTACAATAGCAAGCCAAGTATATTCTACACTGAGGAGGAAGTGTCTTTAATGGTTGATCCCTATAGATTTTCGCTTATTGGCAAATTTTCGAGTAAAAGACCTATCTCTTTGGTTACCATACAAGCTTTTAAAACCCTAGGACTGTCCAGCTTTTATAACATCTGATTTCTTCTATCTGGACATATTTTCTTGCATCTTACATCTAATGAGGATATGGCACGAGTTTGGTCGAGAGGTATTTGGTACATTGGAGGTGTTCCTTTGCGCATTCTCAAATGGTCTCCACACTTCTCATATGGCACAGAATCCTCTGTTGTTCCAGTCTGGGTGCAATTCCCTGATTTCACCATTCACATGTTTAATAAAAACAGCCTTTTCTCTGCTACTCAGATTATAGGAAAGCCTATTAAGATTGATGAAGCCACAGTAGATGGATCCAGGCTCTATATGGCGCGAGTTTGTGTGGAAATCGACTTGTTAAAACCAAAGGTGGAAGATTTTTGGATTGGTATAGGTAAGGAAAAAAGATTACAGAGAGTGATTTTTGAGAAATACCCTAAATATTGTGAACACTGCCTCCATTTGGGGCATTCAGTGGATGAATGCTATGTTAATGGAAACCAGCCAAAGCCTGATTGGAAAAGAAAAAGAGCTAATAATATAGCTCCTGGTGATGACCTGCGTGAAAGGTTGAATTCAAAGAATATGGATGGAACAGGTAAGGTCTCTGAGGAATCTCTTTTAGATTGCAGAGTAGATACTTGGGTTCAAAAACAAGGTTCAGTAAAACAGAAGGAGGTTTTGCAAGGAAATTAGTTTCATGCCTTGGATAATCGTGAAGAAGAGGACAAAGAAATTCAGAATGTGGCAAAAAATCCTTTTGTGGATAAGAGGAATGAAGATAGAAATGAAATTGAGATTGAAGACAGATCTGAATTTAGAGATCAATTTGGGGAAAAGAAAGGGCAGGATCAGTGGAATTTGGCTTTTGACAAGGTTCAAAGTGATTTGGAGAATACTGGAAGAAGCTTTGACAAAGGAAAGTCAGTAGTTAGCTCAGAGTCAAATATAGATCATGATGTGCAGAATGAAAAACAGACAGACCAGAACACAAGCAGCAGAATAGTGCATACTTCACGATAGAAAGTATTGTTGCAGCAGAAGGTACATTTTGAACCTAACTTAGATAAAAATACATTGATTGAGGGATCCCATGTTTCAAACAAACAATTAACAATTGTTGAAGACAAAGGAAATCAGGGGCTTTTAAGTGCTTCAGGTATAGTTGATATAAGGGGAAAAAACATAAATACATCAGCTGTTCTAAGTGAGTCACAAAATGTTCAAGCTGAACAGACATTGTTTACAGTGGGGGAAGATAGTTTCAGAACCCAAGTGGGTGTCAGAGCTCAGGGTGTTTCAGAACAATGGGGAGTTTCTTCTTCACTTCCATTTCAAACGGACCTAGAAGAAAATGTGGTGTCCAAGTCATTTATAGAGGAGTATGATACTGATGGAGGAGAAGGGGGGCAATTGAAAAGGGTTTCTTCTCTTCCTATGGCTCCTCCTAAAAGGTCTTCACAGATTGGGGTACAAATGAAGGACAATAGTAAGAATTCTTCTCCTGGCATATCTTACTGTGTCACTAGAAGTCAATCTCAAGCAAAAAGGATTTCCTATACATCAATGTTATAATGTCGGGCATTATATGGAACATTAGAGGGATAGGTAATCCTGCTTCAATTAGAAGATTACATTTTTTGAAGAATAATTTTCATTTGAATTTTTTGGGCATTTTAGAACCCTTTATTGAATTGGATACTCTTTTTATCACGCGTAGATTGGGTATGTCCTCAGCTATCTCTAATTGTTCTGCGAAAATTTGGTTTATATATGATGTTAATATAAAGTGTACAGTTCTGGTAAATCATGAGCAATTTCTGCATATATGTTTGAAATCTAACATGTTTCCAACAGAGATGATGGATACAATTGTATATGCTAAATGTACAATAGCTGATAGATATGAACTTTGGGATCAGTTGGCACAATTAAAGCTGAATGAGGAGAAGTTTTGGCTTGTTGGTTGGGGATTTCAATGTTATTGCTAATGTTTCAGAACATTCTGAAGGAATTGGGACAAGGTCAGGAGCTATGGAAGATTTTAATGATTTTATGATGCTAACTGGTTTAATTGATGCTGGGCACGCGGGAGATTGCTTTACATGGACAAATAATAGAATTTGGAAGCGACTAGATAGGATTTTGATCTCTCTATCTTGGCAAGGAAACAGTTTTACAATTCGGGTTGAACATTTAAGTCGGGTAGCTTCTGATCACTACCCATTATTGGTTTCATTCCCAAAACTGGAGCAGGTAGTAGCTTCATTCAGATTTCAAAACATGTGGCTAAGACACCATGGTTTCATGCAAACGGTGAGGTTGAATTGGAATTTGCCTAGCTCAGTAAAGGGTTTGATAAATCTGCAGCTTAAATTGAAAAGGCTAAAAAATCATTTGAAATGGTGGAACAGTCGGGAACATCCAAAACAATGTTAAAAAGGCTGAAGATCAGTTTGCAATGGAAGAAAAGCAGTATGATTCAGAGCCTACTGAGGAAAATAGAATCTCTAGAAATAAAGTCAAGCCCATCTTTTCAAGACTTTACAAATGGAGGAGGATTTTTGGAGGCAGAGGGCAACGGTTAAATGGATAGCTGAAGGGGATAAGAATACTAGATTTTTTTCATGACAAGGTTCAAATGAGGCGTATTTCTAATAGAATTTTTTACATATGGGATGAAGGAGAATGTTTGGAGCAGCCGGAGCAAATTAGAGCATCGGGTTCTAAATATTTTGAACAAATTTATACAGGGGACAGATTTGATCACATGGAGGTAGATTTGAGTCATATTCCTGCGCTTATTACTGAGGAGGAAAATGTATTATTATTAGCTCAACCAACTATGGAAGAAATAAAACAGATTATTATGGAAATGAATCATAACAGTGCGGCTGGACCAGATTATTTCTCTATTGCTTTTTATGTTTCTTGCTGGGACATCATTAAAGAGATGTATATCAGGCTGTGGTGGATTTCTTAAGAGGTGGATTCTTGCCGAAGGGTATGACTGCTACGACAATTGTATTGATTCCAATAAAAGAGGGTGCTCAAAAATGGCACGATTTTCGGCCAATTAGCCTATGCAATGTCTCTTATAAGATAATCTCAAAATTGCTGGCAAATAGATTGACAAGTTCATTGGGCAAGATTATATCTCCGGCTCAAAGTGGCTTTGTGGAGAATAGATTAATTTCAGACAATATTCTTTTAGCCCAGGAGCTTACCCATAAGATAAATTTTCATGTTAGAGGAGGGAATTTGATCATGAAACTTGATATGGCTAAGACTTTTGATAGGGTACAATGGAGCTTATTATTCAGGATTATGGCTGCTTTTGGATTCTCCAGTTCTTTTATAGATTTGATTAGGAGATGTATAAGTTCCTGCTGGTTCTCAGTTCGCATCAACGGTTGTCTTGAGGGTTTTTTCAGGCAACAAGAGGCTTAAGACAAGGTGATCCTTTATCCCCTTTTCTGTTTATCATTGCTTCAGAATTCTTTTTGAGGGGTTTGGAGAATTTCTTTGTTAACAATCCTAAGCTATTTTTTGCCACGAGATGTGATATGAAATTGTCTCACTTAGCTTATGCTGATGACGTTATAATTTTTGTAAATGGTTCAATTGATTGTGTAAAAAAGTTAAAGATTTTTCTGGATACATATGAGGCTCAATCGGGATAGCTTGTAAATGCTAGTAAAAGTTTGATATTTTTTGCAAAAAGCATACCGGTTGCACGTAGAGGTTTAATTTCAGCTGTTACAAGTTTTATGGAGGGTTCTTGGCCTATGACTTATTTGGGCATCCCTATTTTTATTAGACCCAGAAAGACTCTATATTTTCAACCAATTTTAGAGAAGATAAGGAAGAAATTGATTGGTTGGAATATATCACGCCTCTCACATGGTGGTCATCTTCTATTAATACAGAGTGTTTTAGCTTCCATGCCCCTTTATTTGTTGCAAGTGCTCCTTCCCCCGTTATCAATTTTACACAAGCTGGAGATGATGTTTGCAAGATTTTTTTGGGGTTCTACGAACAACAAAAAGAAATTTCATTGGGTGGCCTGGTTTGATATCTGTAAGCCAAAATTAGAAGGGGGTTTAGGAGTTAGAAAGCTTACTGATTTTAGTTTGGCAATGTCAGTTAAACTATGGTTTCGATTTAGAGAGCAAACTACACCATGGGCAATTTTTCTTACTAAGATGTATTGTCGTTCTGCTCATCCAATTATTGTCACTTTGAAAAACAATGCTTCACATGTTTGGCGCAGGTTAATCAAAGTTCGCAGCTTAGCAGAGCCTAATATAGGCTGGATTTTGGGTGAAGGGAAGATAAAATTTTGGTATGATTGTTGGCTTCATAGTGGCCCTTTATTTCAATCTTGTGCTACGGTGAGAAATACTAAAATAAGGGTTTCGGAATTGATGGATGGCAATTATTGGAAGATGGATAGTATTGGGAGATTGATACCAAATAATTTAGTTGCTGAATTGGCTGAGGTTACTGCAAAACTGGATGAATCTGATCAAATTATATGGAAGTCATCCGTGGATGGTAATTTTTCTTTGAAAACGGCATGGCACAGTGTGAGATAGACACAACCAGGGGTATCTTCATTTGCTGCACTTTGGAGTGGTCTGCTCAAACCAAATATTGCAATTTTCGCATGGAGATTTTTGAAGCAAAGGTTACCAATTGTTACTATCTTACAACATAGAGGGATACAGTTAGCCTCCAAATGTTATTGTTGTGCTTCTACAGAGTCTTGGAATCATCTATTTTTTGAGGGCCCGGTGGCTAGGGAGGTTTGGTCTTATTTTGCTGGATTATTTGGTGTGTGCGGGGCATCATTAGATGCTTGGAGAATAGGTGCAGAATGGTCACATGGTGGACACATTAGGGAGGCTATTCCGTTCCTCATCCTATGGTTCGTATGGGTTGCTAGAAATAATGCTAAGCATAGAGGACTTCAACAAGATGCGCAGAAAATAAAGAACCAGATATTTCATTATCTTGTGTTAGGGGAAGTTGCAGGAATCATTAAATGTAAGCATTGGAAGGGTTTCTCTAGGATTGCAAAGGCGTGGGGGTTGTCCAGTAAGATGAATATTAGAAATACCATCACGGTGGTGAAATGGAAGAGGCCGAATGCTGGCTGCTTTAAATTAAATACGGATGGATGTTCGAGAGGTAACCCAGGTGAATCTTCGTATGGAATAATTGTTAGAGATCATACAGGACAGTTCCTTATAGCAAAATATGGAACGCTAGGAGTTATTTCTGTAACGCCCCAAAATTTCCCATATGAAATATTATCATGAAATATTATGAATTCATAAATATGAAATATTATGGAATTCATGAAATAGTATCATGAAATATTATGAAATATTATGAATTCATAAATATGAAATATTATGAAATTCATGATATATTAGCATAGAATATTATGAAATATATGAATTCATAAATATGAAATATTATCATGAAATATTATGAATTCATAAATATGAAATATTATGGAATTTATGAAATAGTATCATGAAATATTATGAAATATTATGAATTCATAAATATGAAATATTATGAAATTCATGATATATTATCATAGAATATTATGAAATATATGAATTCATAAATATGAAATATTATCATGAAATATTATGAAAATATTGTGAAATCATGGAATATAATTAATATTACGAAATTTCATGATGGGCTTGGCTTAATGGGCTTTGATATGGATTAGTGCAAAATGTGATAAAAAGGAGGAAGCAAGGATTGAACCTTGAACCTCCTAGTTGCACTCACCATGTCATAACCAATGAACCAAGCAATGTTTCTTGTAGAGGGAATAAGAAACATGCTTGTTAAAAGCTAGGGAGGTGAAGAGACATGTCTTTTCATGAGAAAAGTATAAATAAGGGAAGTTGGAATAACTTCCTCTTTCTCTTCTTCTTCCTCCCCTCATCACCGAAATTCTCTTCTTCTCCCTCTCCATTTTCGAAAAGTAAACCCTAGGGTTTTAACCCTAGGGAATTGGAAGGAAGAAGAACCCTTTAAGGTTCTTGCCTTCTACTAGGGCCAAGATTGCTAAGAGAAGGCAAAGAAGGGAAATACTCACCTTCCTTCAACCAAGGGCACCTTAAGATCTTAGAGAAGTAGAAATCAAGCGAAAGGATGTAAGTATCCCCTCGCCTGCAGTGTAATAGTTATAGTATGTTTTCTCCTTGATTGTTTTAGGAAATGGGGACTTTTTCCCCTTTGTATGTTTCGGCCACCCCCCTTAGGGGAAGGCCTTGGTTCTTTCCTTGATACACGAGAAGACTTTTGAGACTTAGAGTATGTATGTGTGATAATTTTCTTCATGATGGCATGAACAAAAGGAAGAAAAAAAAACTAGGGTTTCACCCTTGGAAGGTTTCGGCCACCCCCTTGAGGGAAGGCCTTGGTTCCTTTTTGGTTACATGAGTAGACTTTTGGAACTTAGGATATATGTATATGTGGTTTATGCAAATTGTTGTGAACAAAACCTAGGGTTACACCCTTGTGAAGGTTTCGGCCAACACCCAAAAAGGGTACCTTGGTTACCCCTTGATACATGAGTAGACCTTTGGAACTTAAGGTATATGTATATGTGTTTTTCTTCATGGTGTTATGAACAAAATTGTAGGGTTTTGTTCTTGAAGGAGTTTCGGCCACCCCCCTTGGGGAAGGCTTTTGGTTCCTTTTTGTTACATAAGTAAACCCCTTAGCACTTAGAGTATATGTGTATATGTATCCTTCAATGTGTTGTAAACAAAACATAGGGTTTAGAACTTGGATGGGTTTCGGCCAAGGCCTAGAAAAAAAAGGGGTTAGTGAGGGTTGAATTATCCTAAAATATATCCATGTTTAATGTATTGTAAGATAGTGTATACAAGGTGTTTGTATGAATGTATGTGAGAATATTTAGTTCAAACCCTAATTTTCCCTATGCTTAAGTTTCGGCCAACCCTAGAAGGACTAAGGTTTAGGGTTGTATAATTATCTCATGATATGCTTTGTGTTTAATAAGTTGCATGAATAATATGTGAAGGCTAAACTACCCTACGGGACATGATTATGTTTAGCAAAATAATATGTATGTGCATGTATGAAATATGATGTATGTATGAACATGTATGGAATATGATATATGTATGAACAAGTATGAAATATGATGTATGTATAAACATGTATGAAATATGATGCATGTATGAACAAGTATGAAATATGATGTATGTATGAACATGTGTGAAATATGATGTATGTATGGACATGCATGAAATATGATGTATGTATGAGCATGTCTTATAGCCCATGGGGCACACTTATGAAATTGCATGTGATATGTTAAAATGCTTGAAGGGATACTCAAATAAGTATGGGATCAAGAGCACCCCTTATGTTGTGTGGTGTGTCCCTACGGGATCATGAGCACCCTTGAAGAGTGGTGTGTCCCATAAGAGTGAATATGGAGTATTCCTTAGCATATATGTAACAGCATGATAAGTATTTTACTTTTAAGTTGTGTACCCGACTCGGAAGGGGGTCGTTAAATAAATCCGGGGTGCATGTTAACGTGGCTTCGGTAGGACGGAAGGGTCCTGCTCTAATGAATTGGTGGCTCGCTACCCCAATTCATTAGGGAACGCGTAATAGTTTCTGCGCGATAGTTGGTACACAACAGGGCCCAATATGATATGGATGTATTTTTAAGTAATACCATTATGGAAATGTTTTGAAAACATTCATTGAAAATATTTGTAATATGTGAAGAGTATGCTTAAGGTACTTGATATTGCATGTTAGAAACTTGGATGTTTAATATGCTTTGATGAACTCATGCTTATGATTTATTATGTGTACATGTTATGCTTTCGTATGGTTTTAGCGAGTAGGACAGGATCCTTACTAAGCATTTATGCTTACTAGTTTATATGTTATCTTATGCTGCAGATAAGGGTAAGGAACCCTTAAACTAAAGGAAGAGGCAGGAGGCTGAAGATGTGTGGGGTGGTGGCTCGGGAAGAAAAGACTTCTATATCTACATATGCTTATGTTATGCTCCTTGACAATAAGTGTTAGTGATTAGGATTGACATGGCATGATAGTGTTTACCTTGGAGGTCTCTTATACTTGATTATGTTATGAGTTACATTACTAGTGATATTATCATGTTGTAGAATGACTTTGATAGTTAAACAAGCATGCTTAGTCCTTAAGTCCTTGCATTGTTGTTTTAATGTCATGCTAGGAGATAGAAATAGAAAAAAAAATATTACTATATGATTGAATGTACGTAACCCCGCCCCGAGAGTAGATATAAGGGCGGGCGTTACAATTTCCAATGTTAAAGCAGAACTAACGGCAATATTATTTGGTTTAGAGCTATGTGTAGACCAAAATTACTTGCCTCTTTGGCTAGAATCGGATTCTATGGTGGCTTTGAAAATCTTGCAATCACTTACAGTCGGTTGGGATCATAGAAAGATTGTTCTAAAAATTAGAATGTTGATATTGATGTACGGAGTGGTTTATTCTCATGTGTTCAGAGAGGCAAATATAGCTGCAGATTACTTGGCTAATCAGGCTTTTAAATGTGAAGGTGAGAGGGTGATGTTAAGGCAGGAGATTGATAAGCACCATTTTATTGATTATTTTAATTGCTAAAATCCATGTTTGATCCATGTTTTTATTGCTTAATTATGATTTTACCCTAGGTTTTGGAACTTTATCTTATTTTGGACTTAATTGCAAAATTACACATTTTTTGGGTTATTTGGCCACTAATTTTCTGATACATTTTTGTAGGCATGAAAGGATCCTGGACCTAGGGCATATTGGGTCAAACCTGAGTCGGATGTGAACCGGATCGAATTATCAAGCCTACGATTAATCCGGGCCGTCCGATTCAAGAGCGGCTAGATCTGAGCCATCCGGGACGATCTGAAGCAATCCGAGCTAGCGTTAGGGTTGATCAAGCTCTATGATCAAGATCTGAAGGTTTCATTCCAATCAGAGCTAGATCAACCGTTGGATCAAGCAAGGAGGGCTCTAGAGCGTCCAATCACAGATAGAGTTGATCTGGACCATCCGTTGCACATCTGGAGGATCCGAGCTACCACAAGGCAGATCCTGACCCCAGATCATCATCATCAAAGTTTGGCTCAAATCAGAGCAAGATCAGCCGTTGGATCTCCTCCGATCAATCTGAGCCGTCCATTGGTTATTACTTAAGGAAAAATCCCAGCCTTCTTCTCGTTGTCGCGTCTCCGCCGCTACAGTAGCCTTCATCGTTCTTCTTCAGTTTTTCAGTGTTTTCTCTCATTTTCCGGGGCGCGACCCCTCGATTCTTCATCAAGATCATCTTCTGGATCTTTGGAGGTCATTTTTGTTGGAGAATTCAGCTCGAATTCGCGCCGGAAGAGGGTTGTTTGAGGGTTTCGGCAGCTCAGCAGTCCAGTCACTTGCACTTCTTCCATAAGCCATTTCCGACCATCTGAGCCGGCTGTAGGGGTTCTCAGGTGAGCCCAGGTGGTCCGCGAATCACCACAACAACCACCATTGACTGAGGCCAAGGAAATTGGGTTGAAATTCCATTATGACGCAGTTTGAGCAGAGTTCATCATGCGAGGCTGATTTCCACTGATTTGCTGTGCCTAGGGGTTCGAAGCCGGCTCTTGCTTGACGACCAAGAAGAATTTGAGCTTAGGGAAGATTGAGGAGTAGTTTATCTAGCTAATTTTCCTGTTTTCTTAGCTGTAATTTAGTTTCTTCACTTGTTTTGTTTCTGCATTGTGGTTCAGATTGGTTAATTTCGTTTATGGCATTGTTTCAGCTTTAATTTCGCTTCATTGTGCAAGTAGATCATTAGGAAGTTTGTTTAGTGAACAAAATTCTTCGAATTGCAGTTTATTTCATAGTTTAATTACTTCGTATCAGTTTAAGCTTTTAGTTTCAGTTTAACAGTCTCCTGCATTTCAGTTGTTTTCTGCAACTTTTGAATTCTGATTCAAGTTACTTTTAGTTTATCTGCTGAATTCATTTGGAAGATTGCATCATATACTTAGTTATTGAATTCAATTGTTGAAATTGGCTTCACGAATAGAGTATCAACTTCTGTGTTTGCAAACTGCTTTCAATTTCTGCAAGTAAGCTCAATTTCTGAAAGTTACAGCAATCATTTCTGCAGTTTCGTATCAGGGCATTTGTTTGTTCGAATCTTGCTTAAGTTGTAGTTGTGCATCAGTTCAGTTAATAGTTTGTTCTGTATTGGCTTGCAAACTGAAATTCTGTATTTGATTTCCAAGTTTGCATCTCCATTTCTGCAATAGCTGAATTCTGTACAAGGTCAGTTTTGAGTTGTAGTTTTCTGCTGCTAGCTTCTTAATTGCATGCCAAGTACACCTTAGCTCGTTTTAAGCTTCTTACACTTAGAATCATGATTCAAATTTAGCCTGCAATTAGGAGTCTCAGCATTAGCTTTGTTGTTACATTCATGCACTTACATTTCTGCACTACATTCAATCCATCTCTGCACATAAGCTTAGAATTTTTAAACTGCTGCTTTGCATTTCTTGTTTCTGATTTTTGCATTGAACTTGTTTGTTTCACACTTATTTGTTCCACATCAGTGTGATCCATTAGTATAAAGCTGCACTCAATTTCTTTTAGCACATAAGTTCATTTCCTTGCGTTTCAAGATAGTTTCCACTCTTCACTTAGTATCAAGCTTTCATTTCTGAAATTCTTGGACAACCATTTCTGCAATAGTTGTTTCTGAATTTTGCATGCAATTAGTTTGTTCCAAATTCGACTTTGTTACATCAGTGGTTTTATATGAAGTGTAGTGCTACTTTTCTTGTACCAAGTGCAAATCAAGATTGCATTTAGTGTAATTAGCTCCTTCTTTTACAATAGCTTTTGGCACAAGGTTTCTCTATTCCTTGGTATCAAGTTTAGTGATTAAATTCATGTATTTCAATTCTGAAATCAGCTCATTTATATACTGTTGCATTCAATTCCGAAATTGATTTCTTCATTCATGCATTTCGTTTCATTAATAGCCTTGTCCTCCAAGTGATGTGATTAGTTCGTTTCTAGGTTGTTTCATATTATGTATCAAGTTTCCATGTCTTTCTATTGCATTTTCTTGTCTAGTTGAATCCAAACCCCAAATTTTATTTGAAACCCGAAAACACAAACGACATAAATACGAGCACGAATCAAATTATATCAACTAGCCCCGAGAAAAATACGACCTGTGGCCCCTATATTACATTTTCATATTTTTGATTGTAAAAGGGTTTCCAGCATTCATTTATTTATATTTAAATTTGAGGCCCACATTTGTGACAGTATAGTTTGGGCTTGTCAGAGATTGATAAAACCTTATATGGTATTTGTAAGGTTGATAGGTTGGGTATTCCTAATCTTAGATTGGATAGGAAATTACTTTAAATAGTGTTGAAAGGAGCTGTGATGTAAGGAGTTATGATGCTTAACTGGTTCTCTATAATATGTTTACAGGTTTTGAATTACAGCAATTGTGATGCAAGGAGTTTTTCAGAGCAGGTTTTGAATCACATCAGTTATACAGAGCAAATGTAGAGCATGTTCTGCTCTGTGGTTTTTTCTTTCTGTGTGATATCAAATTATGTTTGATAGCTGAGATGGACAGATTAGCAGTTTATGTCTCTATCATTATTTGTTCTCGGAATTTGGGTTTTAAATCATTCTGGGGTTTGTTGATTTGTTATAGTGGAGATGATCTTAATATAGTCAAATGTCAATCTGTTGTTTATCTGAAATGAAGCAGTATTGGGTCTAGCTTCTAATTTGTTTGCACTCATCTGTAGAGGAGCTGAAGGCTGATTTTAAAGCTGTGAGAGATGAATGAATACATTTTGTTGACTGTTGGTAATATGATGTATTAGAATACTCTGATGGTAGTCTTATGGAAGTTTCTCTTCGTGTATCAGAACAGGTTGATAGGTTGCCATCTGATGTATAACAGAGTATCACAAATTATCAGATTTGTTTTATCATGGATATATTATAGGCTATAAATGCTAATGTCTGCAGATCATTTGTTAAAGTTTTGCTAAAAGATGAGTGAGCTGAATACAGTTGATATTAGTTTGTTAGGCTGATGGCAGTATGTTGTATCCTTTTGACAATTGAATGGCAGTTTCTGATGGCAGTTAAGTTTGATACAGCGTGATAATAAGTTTGCGTGCCATATCAGAAAGGTTATCTGATACAGTCTGATGAGTATCTAAGGGCTAGATTAAATCTGAATATGTCTGAAATGAAAGCACTTTTGAGGTCCAGCTACTAATTTGTTGGTATTACCTGTAGAGGACCTGATGTAGAGGATTGTTTAGGTTTTGTTTGCTGTATGATGGACGGCTAAAAGCTGAGTGAGCTGAATACATTTAAAGTCATTTTGTCAGGCTAATGGCAGTATGATATATCTTATTGATGGGCTATTGGCAGTATGATGTATCAAAACTTGGTGGTAGTCTGATGGCAGTCTGTGACAATTTTGCGTGCCAAATCAGAACAGGATATCTGATACAGTCGGAAGAGGATTTGAGGGCTGGATTAATTCTGAATATGTTTGTATTTCCTGATATAGAGGATCTGATGGAGTAGTTTGGGGTCCAACTTCTAATTTGTTTATACTACCTGATGTATTACCTGATACAGCTTCTAATCTAGATATGGTCTTATGCTTGTTTGTATTCCTGATGAGAGGATCTGATGGTTGTTTTAAAACTGAGAGTCAGAACAGTCTGATTTAGTTGAAGTTTGGTTTCATTTTGATGGCAGTTGAAGTTTCTTCCTGTGCTAGGTTGATAGAATATCAGAATAAATGGGTTGAAAATTTGAGGGCAGGATTGAAAGCTGAGTGAGCTTAAACAGTTGAAGTCATTATGTTATGATGTATTACTCTGATAGGCTAATGGCAGTATGAGCCTGATACAGCTGAGTGAGCTTAATACAGATTGAAGTCATTTTGTTATGAAGTGTGTGTCATATCATAATAGGTTATCTGATGCAATCTGATGGATATCAGGGAAGAAATTCTATTTTGATGGGATTTAAATGTGCTGCGGAAAGTAGATAGGGATGGTGAATAGATCCACCGTATATGATCTATCTAGTCCATAGCAAACTGCTATGGTAAAGACACTTAAAATTCGTTGATGGCTGAGGCTTTGCCAAAAAGCCTAAGAGGGTGAATAGATCCACCTTTGGTCTATCTAGTCCGTAGTAACGACTACGGTAAAGACTTGTCAAATCCGTTACTGGCTGGTCACTTGCCTAAAGTGAACATCGGGTGTGAAAAGTTTGGATACATGAAGCGATGCGGCAAAGGAATTTTGGTTTTTGAATGTAAAATTGTAGGAAGTGCGTATTTTTGAAGGCCAATGGGAAGCAAAGGGATGTGATTCAGTTGGTAGGTTATCTCACTATGGTAGAGATTTTTGAACTTAGTATTGTATTAATAAGAAATAGGATGGAAGTTGTGAGATTCGTATAGACACATTACTTGTAAATCTTTTTAAGTCTTTGTAATTCTATACTAGAAGGTCAGGTTTGGTCCCCCTTCGAGTATGGATTTTCTTTTTAGGAATAAAATTTTGCTTTTGAATTAAAAAAAAAAAGGTCGGGTCCTAGCAAGCGAAGCTAGGTTGGACTAAGTCCTGGTGAGTGAAGTTGGGCACTAAATCCTGTTGAGTGAAGCTGGGTCCTAGCAAGTGAAGCTACATTGGACTAAGTCATGGTGAGTGAAGCTGGGCACGAAATCTTAGTCCAGGGGACTGAGCACTAAGTCCTGGTCGGGGATCGGATAACGAAGTCTTTGCCGAGCGAGTGTTGTCGGACAGAAGTAGAGACAGGTTGAGGTCGAACGTTTCGAGATACGAGTTCTCGGAGACCGAGCAAAAGTCCAGCCGGAGGTCCCGATTGGTAAAAGCATTAGTCGAGAGGGGATCGCGAAGAGAAGTAGAGATGGGTCGACGTCGGACATCTCGAGATTCAGGTTCTCGGAGGCTAAGCGAAAGTCCAACCGGAGGTTCCGGTTGACAAACGTAACTTCTCCAATGTGGAGTAGGTGAGGGCGCGCTCCCCGGGAAAGGGAACATTAGGTGTCGATTCGACCTAAGGTTTCGGGTGAAATCCAAAGTCAGAACCACTAAGTTAAAACTAAGATTATTTGTATGTTTGGTTTGTGTTTGGTGTCTTGCAGGTACCTGGAGTTGGAGGCAAGATAAGAGAGCGGAACACAAAACAGGCTGACCTGGGAAAAGGGTTCCCAGGTGCCTGAGTTGAATCAGGCGCCTGGCAACCCAGGGCGCCCTAAAGGGTCAGGCGCCCCACATCCCAGGCGCCTGGGAAAGTCCAAGGCGCCTGGGATGGCAGTGTTATCCCATCCGTGAAGTTTGCAATTACAGATCAAGTTTGACTGTACTGAGGCAACTCAGAGGCCTCTAGGGCGCCCTGGATGATGCTATATAAAGGGGTTCGACCCCTCAATGTTGAAAATTAATTTTCCACATCCGCCTAAACATTTTCAGCAATGCAAAAGCCCTCAAGTCAAAGTTCAGTGACCAAGAATGCTTCAGGAAGAAGCGTGCATGCATCGGACTTCCAGAGTTGGCCGAGTTTTTGGTTTGCTTTTTATTTACAAGTTGTATTTCAATTTACTTATTATTTGTTTGTAATCTGAACTGTAAGACAAGTATTCTCCACCTTCGAAAATTTCGGAAAGGAGACCATTAGTGGACTCACACCGAGTAAATAGGCGTTGGACGTACTGACCCAGGGGGGTCGGGAACCAAGTAATTAAATCCCGCGTGTACAAGTGTTTTGTCTTTCTTTTATTATACTTTCTGCTGCGTACTAACCTTGATAGAAAGACAAGTAAACGAAGATTTCCGACGATTTATTTTTTTCATTCTTTTTATACCGGACTACTAATCCAATACTAAGTCTTGGAACAAGATTTTTGTTGCAAAATTTCAGGTTCTTTAAATGACCATTCAAGAAGTCTACAGCACCGCACGTCCACCTCTATTCTCCGGAGATGATTTCTCCTACTTGAAGAGTAGAATGGGGGTCCACCTGAAAACTCAGGTGGATATGTGGATTATAATCCAGTCTGGACTGGAAATCCCTAAGAACTCACATGGTGAAGTTCAAGGATATTCAGAGTAGGACGCTTCACTCAAATAGAAAATAGAAGCGGACGCTAAAGCTACATAGGCCCTTTAGTGTTGCTTGATGAAACAGGAACTCAACTGCATCAACTGATAAGCCCACAACCAGTGTCACAATGAGCCTCAAATTGAATTTATAAATTCAAACCCCTTAGCTCACAAAACTAAGTGTAGTATAGGGGCCTCAAGTCGTATTTTTCCAAAGGCTAGTAGTGGTTCGGTTGACTTATTGCTTGGATTAACTTTTTGGGGTTTCCGATGTAAGGGTAAAACAGGATTACTAAAAAATTAATTATCAATGCAAGAAAGATAATAACTAAAGGAAACTACTCATACGATTCAACAATTATTTGCAATTGCTCTTAAACTACCAAGTAACTATTAACCGAATTCATCCTAAACAATTTAAACTAGAGTTGAAAGTTTACTAGACTTATGAAGAAAGTAATTAAAAAGACACAACTTGAAACTAAAATAGCAAGTAGGAATTGAACTTAAAAGTAAAGTATGCGATATCTTCAAACCGATTAGCAAGAAGTTTCAACCATTTGATCTAATGTAATGTGAATTCAGAATACTAGAAATTCAGTGATAAAGTAGTCAAGAATTAACACAAGCAAAATTGAAACAAAACATCTCCTATACATGCGGGTTCAGTTGCTTCCTTCAAGCTGCATTTCTGCCATCACACACAAACTGGAAACAACTCCAGAATGCTAAAGAGATCCTCTGAACTTGACTTTATCCAGCTACCTCTATAGCTAATGCATCCTCTGCTTCATCTGAGCTAAAATATCCTCTATAAATACCAAGTGAAACTTTATCAGCAAGTAAATTGGCATCAACTAGCTCATCTAAAATATCCATGCTCATGATGAAATGATCCTCTCTTGGTGCTTCATAGCGTCAAAAATACTAAACTGCACCACTGTGTCTCCTATCTCCATAGAAAGTGTGTCTGCATATACATCAATCCTCGTCCTTGCAGTCTTCAAGAATGGTCTCCCAAGAATAAGTGGAGATCTATGTGCTAGATAATCCCCCTCCATGTCTAAGGTATAGAAGTCCGCAGGAAAAATCAACTCCTTCACGTTCACTAATACATCTTCAATGATTCCAGCTGGGTGAGTCTGACTCCTATCTGCTAGCTGAATAACCACTCCTGTAGGCTGCATAGGTCCAATGCCAAGCATCTGAAAAACAAATCTAGGCATCACATTAATAGAAGCTCCCAAATCTAACATAGCATCATGAAAAAGATTCCTCCGAATCTCACAGGACACAGTGAATACTCGTGGATCTTCACATTTCTGGGGAATTGAATGAATAAGGGATGAGACATTCTTTCCTAAACTGACCAATTCATTCCCCTTCAGCTTCCTCTTGTGCATAGATAAATCCTTAAGAAATTTGACATACTTAGGTATTTGCTTGATCATGGTCAACAATGACACATTTATTTCCACCTTACTGAATGGATTCACAAGCTCTTGATACTCCTTCGCCTTCTCCTCCTCTACATTCTTTTTAGCTTGAATCTTATGGTGTGGAAAGGGTAAAGGAACCCTTGGTTCCTCCACTTGAGCTGAAATGTTTGGAAGTGAGTCTTGAGCAGGAATTTCAATTGGTATAGCTGATGTAGGTGTCTTGTTTTTACTAATTTCTTCTTGTTCTTCCACCAAAATTTCAGGATCAATAGAAGAAGGACTTAAGCTTGAACTAGGGTCACATTCAACTGTTGTAGAATCTATTTCTGGACTGTTCTGAGCTCGAAGACAAGTTGCTGGAATTTTTTAGCAAATTCAGCCCTTTGAGTATTTGGACTTGAAGCAACTTTCCCACTCATCAAAGTTATTGCACTAACATTTCCCTTAGGATTAGGAGTTGCTTGAGAAGGCAATTGACCCAATCCTTGGGTTTGTAATTGATTCATTCCACTTGCTAGTTGTCCAATATGTCTTTCAATGTTTTGAAGGGTGGAATCATTCTTTTGTTGTCCTTGTTGTTGTTGTAGAATTTGTTGTATCATCTCCTCAAGCCTTTGTTGTTGTGCATTAAACCCACTAGAGTTCCCAAAGCCTCCTTGATTGGTATGAGACTTTTGTTGGCCTTGAAATGAGGCATTAGGTTGCTGAAAACCTTGGGTTTGCTGTGAACTCTGAAAATTAGGTTGTTGGGACTGATGTAATAAGTGAATGGGCTATTGTAATTACTGAAAATTGGTTTGAGAACTAGGTGGATGTTGCTAGAAATTACTGCTCTAAAAATTCTGATTTTGAGGCTGAAAATTTTGATTTGAATGCTGAAATTGTTGGGGCTGCTGAAAACTCTGATTTTGAAACTGAAAGTTCTACTGGTATGGTTGTTGATGCTGATATAAACCTTGGGATAACTGTGAAGGTTGAAAAGATTGCTGGAAATTTTGAATTGGTTGAAATCCTTGCTGATTTTGTTGAAATTGAAGCTGAAAATGTTGATTTCCTTGCTGAGATTGTGAATAGGGTTGCTGGAATTGTTGAAAGCGCTGTTGTCCTTGCTGATAATTCTGGAAATGTGGTTGATTTTGCTGTAGGGGGTGTTGTGAAGTATTTTGTTGATAGAATGAATTACCATACTTCAAATTAGGGTGATCTCTCCATCCCGGGTTGTAAGTAGATGAATATGGGTCATTCCATGGTTGATATTGACCTCTAATCAAGGCGGCTAATGATTCATCTTGTTGAAGATTAGGACACAAATCTAAATTATGCTCTTGGCTTGAACATATACTACACACTCCCATAACCGGATTTTGAAAAGAAGCTACTGGAAGGTTTTGAGGTTGGTTCACATTATTCAAAGGCATTTGCTTCACCAAAGAGGTTAACTCCAACAATGAACTCTTGATCTCCTTTTGCTCATTTGACACCAATTGGGCTTCACTAACCCCTCTTATAGTGAGTACTTTACCTCCAAATTGTTGTGAATTTTCAGCCATGTTTGAAATAAGTTCTTTAGCTTGTTCTGGGGTTTTGTTCACTAATGCTCCTCCAGCTGCTGCATCTATCATGCTCCTATCCATAGGTAATAACCTTCATAAAAATATTGAACCAATAACTGTTCACTAATTTGGTGTTGAGGACAACTTGAGCACAATTTCTTGAATCTCTCCCAATAATCATAAAGAGTCTCCCCTACTGTTTGTTGAATTCCACATATGTTCTTCCTGATAATTGCAGTCCTTGATGCTGGAAGAAATTTCTCTAAAAATGCCTTCTTCATATCAATCCAACTAGTAATGTGGCCAGCTGGAAGATAGTATAGCCAATCCTTAGCTTCTCCTGTCAACGAAAAAGGAAACGCTCTCAATTTAATATCTTCTTCTGAAATCCCCTGTGGCTTCATGGTAGAGCAAACTATATGAAACTCATGTAGATGCCTATTAGGAACCTCTCTAGATAAACCTTGAAATTTAGGCAGCAAATGAATTAATCCAGATCTCAACTCAAAGTCTCCTGCCAATTCTGGATAAGCAATACAAGAATATTGAAAAGATGAATTAGGGGTTGCAAGCTCCTTCATTGTTCTGTTATTTTCTTCTATAGGACTACTTAAGAGTGAAGAACTGCTCTCAGCCATTTTTGATAATTTCCCTTGATTTCTCAAAGTTCTCAACGTCCGATTAATTTCTGGATCAAATTCCACTAACTCTCCAGCTGCGGTCCTGGACATACAACCAACACCAAATGAAAGCACAAGCCTAAAGACAATTAAATCAAGAAAATTAAACACAAAGAAATATCAAACCATGCACAAGCTAAAATCAAGCAATCACTACTAATTGTTCCCCGGCAACGGCGCCAAAATTTTTTAAGCCCACAACCAGTGTCACAATGAGCCTTAAATTGAATTTATAAATTCAAAACCCTTTGCTCACAAAACTAAGTATAGTATAGGGGCCTCAAGTCATATTTTTCCAAAGGCTAGTAGTGGTTCGGTTGACTTATTGCTTGGATTAACTTTTTGGGGTTTCCGATGTAAGGGTAAAACCAGATTACTAAAAAATTAATTATCAATGCATGAAAGTTAATAACTAAAGGAAACTACTCATACGATTCAACAATTATTTGCAATTGCTCTTAAACTACCAAGTAACTATTAACCGAATTCATCCTAAACAATTTAAACTAGAGTTGAAAGTTTACTAGACTTATGAAGAAGGAAATTAAAAAGACACAACTTGAAACTAAAATAGCAAGTAGGAATTGAACTTAAAAGTGAAGTATGTGATATCTTCAAACTGTTTAGCAAGAAGTTTCAACCATTTGATCTAATGTAATGTGAATTCAGAATACTAGAAATTCAGTGATAAAGTAGTCAAGAATTAGCACAAGCAAAATTGAAACAAAACATCTCCTATACATGCGGGTTCAGTTGCTTCCTTCAAGCTGCATTTCTGTCGTCACACACAAACTGGAAACAACTCCAGAAACCAGCAAGGACACTAAAGAGATCCTCTGAACTTCACTTTATCCAAATCTAAAGAACGTCAATCCAGAAACCCTCTATAAATGGGTAAATCAGATTCGAACAGAGCTTAAATTGGCAAATCTGAAAGCTAAATTCAGTTATGCTGCAAATTGGTTATATGAAGCTCAGAATGGAGTCATGAATCACCAAAGAACGCCTCGGTCAATTGATGTACTCCTTACCGAATCTCAGAAGAAAACAGCAGCTAAAACATAGCACAAGCAGTCACGACCTCGAAACCCTCGGTGTCACGATTCCAGTTGCCTAACGCTGTCCAGATCATAACTTGAAGCTTCCATGCCGATCCTGCAGCTTGAATGAAAGCTAGAACTCGAGAGTGTGGGAGAAAACAGGGTTGAAGAAGAAGAAGAATCAATGGAACAGTAGCCGCTGCTCTCCTCCTTGTCGTGTTTTCCATTTTTTGTGGAATTCCTTGAACCGGGTTCAATTTTTTTTCTTTGGATTTGGTTTGATTTGTAGGGAATTAGGGATTGTTTAAGGATGGTTTGACTTGGGTTGAGATTGAGTTTGAATCCTTGCTGTGAATTAAATCAAGTTGCTTTGAGCCCCTCCCTTTGTTGGATGATTCAATTGCTTGGGCTTTGACCAAGACCCCATTTGAGCCGATTGGAAATGTCCCTACAAAAACCACTTTAAATCTATGAGAAATAATACGACAATTGAGATAAATTTATACTAAAGCTTCAAAACAATTTCCACTCAAAGAATATGACAAAAATTGTAAAATAAAATATGAAAGTAGCAAAACACCTCAATTATCATGCCAAAGGATTGTACTAATTGACAACTTGTCATCAACCATTTTAGCAGTGCAAAGGAGATGGAATAAATTGATCGAGCTGCACGAAGGGACATTAGATACAAGGATCAGCAAGCGCGATCTTCTTCTTAACAAGCTATACACTATTAAAATACAAGATGGCGAGACAGCTGCACAGCTCCACGCGAGGATCCAGGAGTTAATGAATGGTCTACACACAATAGGTCACAAGGTAGAAAACCGTGACCTAATTAGGTATACTCTAAACTCGTTCCCCAGAAACTCATTGTGGGCATTGATGGTAGATGTATACAAGGTTTCAAGGAACCTCTCTGATATCAAGCTTGACGAATTATTTTCTGAATTGGAGTTGCATGAACAGACTAACGCTTCACAAGTTGAGAAGGGTATAATGTTGAGGCAATTTGTGGTCTGGAATGACCAAGTGTTTTGATGTTAGGGCAAAGGATTTAAGTTAGGTTTATCCTTGTGTTCATATATGTGTATATTGAGTGTGCAGGTTGTACAGGTTACACATATGGACATGGATGGACGTCCTCGGTACAGTGAAGGGTGGCATGGAGACAAGATGGAGGCTTGTGTGCGCACCTGAGGGACCTTGGAGAGCAGGGGCAATGAGCTGATGGGCGCGGACTTCGAGGCATGCATGAAGGATGGCATGGAGGCAAGCTGGAAGCTTGCGTGCATCCGAGGGACGGGAGTCGAAGATGAAGAGGGCACGAAGGCAACAGTCGAGGCTACGGAGGAGGAGTCAGTCAAGTCGTGAGGGTACGAGTGTTGTATGATTGTACTCAGGAAAGTCCTAGGGTCGAGTGCTAAGAGAAGTGTACTCACGAAGGGAAACTCTAGGTGTGTGAGTAGGGCAGTCGACTGCCATTGTGGCAGTCGACTGGTAAAACTCACAGAAAGGGTCTGGCCACTAGACCAGTCGACTGCCCTGGGAGCAGTCGACTGGTGTACAGCTGGATTCGAACGTTGGGGGTGTCAACGGTCGAATTCTGAGTGGGGCAATCGATTGCCCTGGGAGCAGTCGACTGCTAGAGAGGGTTTCAGCCCGAGTCCTATTTAAAGAGGACTTCGTGGTGGCTGAGATTCTTGACGAAACTTGCTTGGATAAAGTGAGTTAGTAGTCTTCTGTGCCCAAATAGTGTCCAAGGTGTTGTGGTGAGGTTTCTCCACCCACAAGGAGCGACGAGGGCTAGCCGGAGGTTATCCGGGGATTGATCCACCGATGGATTCTTGAATTAGTCACCGGTCCGGGGTGGATACCAAGTAAATCTTCAGTGTTAGCATTGGTTAGTTTTTGTCTTATTGTTTTATTCTATATTCCGCTGTGTAAACTAATCGTGTAGGAAGAAAGGGGTTTGAAAATTGCTATTCACCCCCCTTAAGCAAACACAATCGATCGTACATATAACACTTTTTGTAGGAAAAGTCCCTGGGAAGCAGAAGAAAAAGAAGTTGCAACCGATACCTGTATCAGATTCTGACTCAAAATCTAACGACGATTGAATTGATCATCTGGAGCTGGTCCAGATGGCTCATAGTTACTACAAGATGATCAAGGGCCAAAGAAAGAAGGAGAATGCGGTTCAACAAAAGGATTATCCAGCCGAACCTACTACCAGTCAGAAGGCGAAAAACGAGGTAACCAGTTATGGGTGCAACAAGAAGGTCACTACAAATCGGAATGTCCCAACTTGAAGGAGAACAAGAAGACTCAGAGGAAGAAGGACCTCCAAGCTATGGTTGACAAGTTGTCTTCAAAGGATGAAGAAGAAGTTCCACACTCCAACCTGCTCTCGCTGACAGCCTCGGACGATCTCTACACCGAATTAGAATTGGAGCCGAAAGAAAGCATCAGAACCGGAAAGCTGTCAATTTCGGAAGATGGACAAATAAAGGTAACAGGCTATCCCAAATTGTAACTTTATGATTTAATTTCATATTTGTCTCGTAAGTTGACAAAGCCAACGTTCGGGTTGAATCCCTCGGATATGAAGTTAATATCCTGAAAGACGAAGCCAACTCAAGCTCCTTAACTAAACCAGTTCAAGAAGGAACCTCAACTCAAGTTCACAAACTTGAGGAAGAGAATTCCTCCTTGAAAACTCAGGTAAAGAAACTTAGAGTTGCGCTAGAATGATTTACCTTGGGTTCCAAGAATCTAGACATGATTCTTGTAAAACAAAAATCAATTCTAAATCGATCCGAACTTGGTTATCAAACCAACTTACGTTACAGATCATATTACTTTGTTTTGAACCAAACTAGAACCCGATTCCAAGCATGGGTCCCAAAGTTAAGCTTGACCAATCAAGCTGGACCAAATCTATAACGCCCACCTTTTTCCCCCACCCTACGGTGTGGCGAGAGGTGGCGTTACGCTAACTTACATGTACATATAAAACATCTTAATGCAGCGGAATAATTTTTTTCTTCTACACATGCTTTTAACCATGCAACCAATACATGAAACATCTATACATGCCTAAACTTGTCATTCATGAACTTAGTATCATTAGACTTAGCATATTAACAACATGCATGGCATCATAACCTAACCATTCCATAACTTATTCATTATCATCATAAGTAGCAAGTAACTTATCCGTAATCATAGCATCATGAGTCTTAAGTCATTCATTAGGCATAACCATATAAACATAGCATAGATTCTAAGGAGGCATCTCAAAACTCAAGACATGCGATATGCGTAAATAAAAGGATCTTTTGCCAAGTCACCGCCACACACACACATGCTCTTGCCTCTCCTGCTGCTTCCCTTAGTAACCTCTTGCTTGATCTGCGGTACGAGGAAAATAAGACTATAAGCACACATGCTTAGTAAGACCCTTTCCTACTCACTAAAACCATACGTCACATAAACATAAACATATCAAGTATCTGACATAACATAATTCTGAACATAAAACATAAGCATAATCTTGGCGTAAGTCATAAGCATATGAACAACTAACATAGCATGATTCATAACATCGACATAAATCTACCACATACTTAGCATAGCATAATTCTTAACGTACATGAACATGAAACATTCTTAGCATAGCATAATTCTTGACATACATGAGCATGAAACATACTTAACATAGCATAATCCTTAACCTACATGGCCATGAAACATACTTAACATAGCATAATCCTTGACATACATGAGCATAAAACATACTTAACATAGCATAATCCTTGACATACATGAGCATAAAACATACTTAACATAGCATAATCCTTGACATACATGAGCATAAGCACAGTCTTAACATAAGTATAAGCATAAAACACACTTACCCTGGCGTCATGCATAACATGAATGAATGCATGAGTCGAAATGCATATACATAGGGATGCTTAATTTTTAAAATCATACTTTTAATACTTAACATAAACATAACATCATTGGGGTCCCCGGCTTGTACCACATACATACATCATAAGCGCGCATCCCTAAGTAAATACGAGGTAGCGAGCCCCGACCTACTAGGGCAGGAACAGCTACGGTAGTTCCAAACACCGGGGCGTTCTTAAGGTGCCCATCCCTGTTGGACAGCTGCGGTAGTCCCAGAACCGTGGACAGCTTCGGTAGTCCATAACTGGGGCGTTCTTAAGATGTCCATCCCTTGGACCCTTACTTCGGTCTGGTACAAGCCCATTCATAAGAAAATAAAATAACTATGCATGCTTCATCATTCATACTTGTCATTCATACTTATCATTCGTACTTATTTCATATCATCGTTATGCCTTCATCATTCATACTTATCATTCATACTTAAGGCATAACCATCATCTTCATCCATCTTCTTTATTCATAACATATAACATACATGCATAATCATATATCCAGACATAACCATTATCTTGGTTCATAAAGCTTGCATGATCATGGTTCATAAATAGACATGCAATTCATACATGATACATTTCATCTGGCATACATAACCCTAGTATTCATCATAAAGCATGCAAGGTAAGCTACATATAAACATGACACATACTACTAGGGTTCATGGCATTCATCATAAAACATGCATATACCTTCATAAAGCCATAAATATATTATAAGCATTTATCAACATACATGCATCATTCTATTTATCATAACATACTCCTACATCAATTAAATATATTCATGGTATATGATCTAAATATTCATGAGTAAAGCATAACATAAAATCTAACTTACAAGGTCATGTTACATAACACATAAACTAAGATTTTTGTAACATAAAGATCCTTACATCATGCTTAACCATGTACTAACATCATGCTAACTTATATACATGCATCCTTGAGACCCTAACCCAAACCAAACCCTAGGTTTGGGTATTGGCTGAAACCTTAAGGGAATGTGAGTCCATAGAAAATTTGCCTAGGTCATGATTAGCATCCCATACCTTACCTATCATGCCATGGAAAACCATTTGAACCCTTGATTGGACTTAACCCTAAGCCCTAGGCCTAAAACATGTGTTGGCCGAAACCCTAGAAGGGTAACAAACCCATAGAAAAATTCATATAAATCGCCATTATTACCCATAAGATATCATAGGAAACATACTAATCATGCTTGGAAAGGTTGGAGTTTACCCTAGTCCTTTAACCTTGATATGGCCGAAACCCTAGGGGGTTTTAGGGTGCTACAAAACTTTCAAAATCATACTTTTATGCTTAACCTATCATGAGTAAATATTTGAAAACATCAAAGAGGTCTTTAACATGATTTTTAGCCCAAAACATGGCTTGGCCGAAACCTTCACAAGTCCTAAATATGGATTTTTCAACATATCATGCCAATAAGAACTTAGATCATGACAAATAACTTGGAAGCTATCATACCACAGGTGAGGGGGTCTTACCTTCCCTTATCTTGGATTTAATCCTTGAATAAAGAAATAGAAAGAACCTTCTTGACTCCAAACTTCTCCTTAGCCCTTGTAGCCTAGTAGAGAGCCTTGAGTCTTCAAGATGGAGTCCTTGGTGGAATTTTTCCTAAGGGGAGAGCCCTTGTGGTTTTCGGCTAGAGCAAGGAGGAAGAGGAAAGAATGACTTGGGAAGAAGAGAAGGGAAATTGTAACTCCCATGCCACCTTTATACCATATTAAGGAGGGCAAGTGAAGAGTCATGGTGTCTCTTCCCTTGATGACTCTTCATTTCCCCTAAGCCTTAACCAAAATCCACTTCATCCTCTACTAGCACTCCCTTGCTAGGTGAATTGATTAGTAGATGCATGGTAGTACCATAGGTCCAAGGTTCAATCCTTGGTGCATGCACTTTATTTTTATATTCTATTTTATTTTATTTTTATATTATTTTTGAAAATTCCCCAAAAATTCCCCCATGATCATGCTAATACTCCTAATTAAAACCTATTTATATTTATATTAAATTTCACCTAAAATCCACTAATAACCATGGTCTTAGGAAAGCCCATTAGTACTTAGCTTCTCGATTTAAATGAGAAATTATGAATAATTAGGCTAAGGTTCGTACTAGTATCCCTAAATTCTTTCAAAACTATCTAGACATGATCAATATTTTAAAGAAAATATTGAGAAGATTTTCCGGGTCGTTGCAAAATCAATATTGGATCCCCAAGGACAGGATTCACATCTTACATAGTCCATATCGAGGCTTTAGTCCTGGTGGAGTCAATAGTAAAACCATTTTCATACTTAGATTTTTTTTTTTTGAATTGTTGTTTGATGCCTATCTATTTTCTTTCTGCAAAAATATTATGCTTAGGATTAGAAACGGTTAGATGAGGATCGGACTTGATTGAAACTTGCACAACCTAATATTAGGGTGGCGCGAGATGATAGTACGTTAGGGAAGCTTGTCTAAAAAGTCAGGTAGGGGTAAAACATACCCTATTTGGTCCTTTTAGTCCGGTGGAACTAACCGAAGCTACCTTGCCAAATCCTCAACTAGTTAGACCAAGGTTTCTTAAAAAGTAATTTGAGAGTAAATTTTCTTTAAAAGACTTTGTCTAGGAAAGGGTAGTTGACCCAATAAGGCTATGACCAAAGAAGGCCCCTGTGACTTGGCAAGACCTGGAAGCCAATTATTGAAATATACTTTCATTTTATTATTTTTTAAACTTGAATCTAGCACAAGATTCAATTAAATCATAGTGTTAATATAAAATCAAAGATAAAATTAATACATCTCACAAAACTGATAAGGATACCTTCCTTTGTCACTTAGAAATGGGTGAGATGTTTAGGATCTATTAATTTAGTCCAACCCAACCAACCCTATCAATTGAATAAATCTTACCTTTAATATAGTAAACCTAATTTAAAATATTTTCAATCTTAATAATTTTTCTAAATTTATCTTAATAATTTTCAAAATTAATCTTAATAAATTTCAAAATTCAACTTCATAATTAAATTAATATTATTCAAAATTTAACTTAATATTTTTCAAAATCAAACTTAGTATTTTTAAATTTTTACTTAATATTTTTCAAATTTTAAATTATTAATTTTCAAAATCAATCTTAATAATTTTTCAAAATTTATCTTAATAATTTTCAAAATACTGATAGATCGATGACGTTGCTAGAGGGGGGGTGAATATCACTTTTTCGTCATTTTCTCTACAAGATTGTTAGCGCAGCAGAATATACAATAAAACAATAACAAAATCACTAACCAATGCTAACACGGACAATTTACTTGGTATCCACCCTGGACGGGTGATTAATCCAAGAATTCATCGGTGGATTAATCCTCGGATAACCTCTGGCTAACTCTGTCGCTCCTTGTGGGTGGAAAAACCTCGCCACAATACTTCGGATGCTATCTGATCACAAGAGACTACTAACTCACTTTACCCAAGCAAGTTTCGTCAAGAATCTCAGCCACCATGAAGTCTGCTTTAAATAAGACTCGGGCTGAAACCCTCGCCACCAGTCGACTGCTCCCAGGACAGTCAACTAGTGCCACTGGAATTCGACCGTTGCACCCAAACGTTCGAATTCTCAGCCAACTCACCAGCTACATACCAGTCGACTGCTCCCAGAGCAGTCGACTAGTCCCCAGCTGAACCCTTCCCGAGTACAATCACACTGCACTCGTACCCTCACCACTCGACTGACTCCTCCTCCACAGTCTCGACTATTGCCTTCGCGCCCACTTCATCTTCGGCTCCCATCCCACGGATACACGCAAGCCTCCAACTTGCCTCCATGCCATCGTTCATGCATGTCTCGAAGTCCGCACCCATCAGCTCATCATCCCTGCTCTCCAAGGTCCCTCGGGTGCACACAAGCCTCCAGCTTGTCTCCATGCTACCCTTCACAGTACCGAGGTCGTCCAGTCAAGTCTATATGTGTAACCTGTACATCCTGTACACTCAACATACACATATGAGATAACAAGGGTAAACCTAACTTAAACCCTTTGCCCAAACATCAAAACACTTGGTCACTCCAGACCACAGATTACCTCAACAATCTCTCCCTTTTTGATGTTTGGCAATACATTTAAGTTAGGGAAACAAGATAGTAGTCAATAGCAAAAATAATGCTAAATGAATGCATATGCAATGCAAAACTAGATCCTATCCCAAGGTATCCCACACCTAACCCTCCAAGTTAGATATTTTCACACCTAGCCCTCCAAGCTAGGACTTTTCATGCCTAACTCTCAAGTTAGGAATTTCTACACCTAGTCCTAACTCTCCAAGTTAGGACTTTCTCACCAAAATGGGCTTTTTAAAGCTTCTCCCAAGCTCCCCCTACACTGGACTTACAAAGGCTTTTTAAGAACCTCCCCAAGGTTCCCATTACGCCATGAATGGAGCAACCATGCTCCCCCTTAAACTCAGCTCCCCCTAAACCTTGGGTTTCTAGCAAAGGTAAGTTTGGTTTTCCAACTTAAACCCAAACTTCTCCCCCTTTGCCTAACATCAAAAAGAACCCAACAATATCCCAATTATTGGTTCTATGAATTCCTAATGATCATAAACAATGTGTACGAGCCTCCCATACACTTGTTTTCCATTATTTAAACCTAAGTCAGCTGTTGGATACCCACATCAGCCCTGACTAGTCGACTGCCCCTGTTGGCAGTCGACTGATACTCTGAAATTTAATTTTTCAGGCCACATTCAGAAATGCGCCAGAAATTCCATAATTCTCCAAAAATTCTCAAATTTCGTGGAGAACTTTATGGTACCCATACCTACTTGGAAAAAATACATTCCATAATGTATCTATCACCATTCCCATGTTTGACACAAAACTCAAAAATTTTCTTATGAAAATTAAGGCAAACAAGGAGGCAACCTCCCCCTTAACCTATGTCTTCTCCCAATTTTCATTTTGCTTAGGTGATGTTCTACCCAACTTAACACCCTAACACCAAGTTAGGTTCTACCCAACCTAACAACCAAGTTCTTCTCCCTTGGCCACCATTAAAGATTGCCCCCAAGCAACCTTATCCCTAGTGCCAAAAAGAACTCAACAACACTTAGAAACCTCTAACAGGTTTGCATGCACATTTGCTAGGATATGCCCTATCCTAGAAAAATATGTGTTGATTAAGATTATCAAATGTGCTTGACTTTGGTTTAATTCTCTAATTTTCCCAAGAATGGACACTTTGTACCATTTTTGACCTCAATTCATGATTCCTTGTATTGTCAATTCTAACCATCATCAATTCACACACGGAATTGTCCTTAACTCTTTCTTTTCAATATCCTCAAATATAAAAAGAAATTTCCTTCTTATCACGTATCAATCTTCCTTGAATTATCGATAATATCCATATAGTCTCATTTCATACAATCACCAATAAATCATGAGATAAGGATTTATTTAAAGAGTATAATCAAGGATCATATCCCATCATTCAATAGCCATTTTTCTCTAACCCTAATATCCCCTTTCTGCTTACTCTCACTGACCAGTCGACTGCCCATATGGCAGTCGACTGCCAAAACTCACAGAGAGTTTCTAAGCTTGAGACCAATCGACTGCCCCTGGGGCAATCGACTGATACCTGATTTTCAGGTTTTTCTGCCCAATTTCAGAAATCCCTAAATAATTCTACAAGTGATATTTTTCAAAATTTAACTTAATTGTTCAAAATATAACTACTTGATTGTCCCAGGGATTACTGCTCTTAAAATTTAACTTAATAATTTTCAAAATTCAACTTCATAATTTAACTTAATATTTTTCAAAATTTAACTTAATATTTTTCAAAATCAATCTTAATAATTTTCAAAATTTAACTTAATAATTTTCAAAATTTAACTTAATAATTTTCAAAATTCAACTTCATAATTTAACTTAATAGTTTTCAAAATTTAACTTAAAATTTTTTAGAATCAATCTTAATATTATTCAAATTTTAATTTAATATTTTTCAAAATTTAACTTAATATTTTTCAAAATCAATCTTAATAATTTTCAAAATTTAACATAATAACTTTCAAAATTTATCTTAATAATTTTCAAAATTCAACATCATTATTTAACTTAATATTTTTCAAAATTTAACTTAATATGTTTCAAAAATCCAAATTAATAATTTTCAAATTTAACCTAATCATTTTCAAAATTTAACTTAATAACTTTCAAAATTTAACATAATAATTTTCAAAATTCAACTTCATAATTCAAACTTAATATTTTCAAATTTTAACTTACTATTTTTCAAAATCCAAATTAATAATTCAACTTAACTACTTTTCAAAATTTACATAAACTCATTCCTTTAATCTAATTTGTTAACAACATACTATAAACTTAGGCTTTGATTGACTCATTTTGATTAAATTTAACTAGGTCAAAGGATGGTCAACCGGGCGCCCGAGAGTCTCTTGGGCGCCTGAAGCTTTTTCTGACAGATTCCATACTCGAGGCAATCAAACTGCCAAAAGCCTATATTGAGGCGCCCGAGTAACCTCTCGGGCGCCTCGACATCTGACCCGGGTGCCCAATGAGGCCCCGGGCACCCGGTAAGGGCTTTATAAGCCCTCTCCCATAGCTTGCCCTCCACACGAAGATCACACCATCCTTCACCTCTTCCTCACCTCTAGGGTATCCCCAAGTCTTCCTCCCTTCTTAAACTCCTATGATGCCTCCTGGGTATGAGTTTTTCTTCCTTAAGCTTGTCTTTTTAATTTGTTATTATTAATCATTTTATTTGTTGATCATTATAATTAGCAAACATCGTGCAACCGAGATCGACCCCGGTACCGAGCTTAGCCCCGACCCTAGGTTCCCTACATTAGCCCTATTTAATAAGTTTACTACCACTACATATAAGCCCTTAAAGACCAGCTATCTAAGTAGGAATTTCTTTACCCTAGTCTTGTCCCATAGCCATGATGTTTGTAACATCTCAAAATTTCCCCCATATGAAATACTATGAATTCATGAAACATTTTTATGAAATGTTATGATGGGCTTGGTTTAATGGGCTTGATATGGATTAGTGCAAAATGCGATAAAAAGAAAGTGTAGAAAGGAGGAAGCAAGGATCGAACCTTGAACCTGCTAGTTGCACTAATCATGTCATAACCAACGCACCAAGCCATGTTTCATGTAGAGAGAATAAGAAACATGCTTGTTAAAGCTAGGGAAGTGAAGAGACATGTCTCTTCATGAGAAAAGTATAAATAAGAGAGGGAGAGGTTGGAATAACTTCTTCTCTTCTTCTTCCTCACTCTCCCCACCGAAACTCATCTTCTTCTCCCTTTCAATTTTCGAAAAAAATTCACCCTAGGGTTCTAACCCTAGGGAATTGGAAGGAAGAAGACCATCCAAAGATCTTGCCCTCTACTAGGGCCAAAGGTTCTAGGGAAGTGCTAATAAGGAGAACACTCACCCTCCTTCAACCAAGGGTACTCTAAAGGTTTAGAGAAAGTGAAAGTCAAGCGAAAGGATGTAAGTATCCCCTCGCCTACAGTGTAATAGTTGTGTGTGATTCTTTTACTTTTGTGGTTTTCGAAAATGGGGGGGTTTTCCCCTTTGTAAGTTTCGGCCACCCCTTAAGGGGAGGCCTTGGTTACTCTTTGATACAAGAGAAGACCCCTTGAGACTTAGGGTATATATGTATGTGGATTTTCTTCATGATGTTATGAACAAAAACTAGGGTTTTACCCTTGTGTAAGTTTCGGCCAAGGCAAGGAATTTAGGGGTTTAAGAGTTGAATTTCTCTAGGATGTATTTTATGTTTAGTGTATTATATGATAGTGTAGACAAGGTGTTTGTATAAATGTTTGGTTACAAAAACCCAACTTTTTCCCTACCCTACAAGTTTCGGCCAACCCTAGAGGGATTAGGGTTTAGGGTTGCATAATTATCCTATGATGTAATATATGTTTAATAAGTGGTATGATATGTATGTGAGATGTTTATGTAAATGCTTGTATGAAGGTTGATTCAAAAACCCTAATTTCCCCTACCCTACACATTCGGCCAACACCCTAGAGTTAGGGTTTGCGAAGGTTAAAATACCTATAGGATATGCTTATGTTTGGGGATAATGATACGTATATGCATGTGATGTTTAAATGGAAGGTTTGATTTGAAAACTAAGTTTTCCCCTAGCATGATTTTCGGCCAAGGCATGATATATTAGGTTTGTGAAAGTTGATTACCCCATGATGTATGCTATGCTTAGTATGCTACATGATGTATATATATATGATGTTTGTATGGGATGTTTGATGTCAAAAACCTAAGCTACCTCTACCCTTGACTTTCGGCCAAAACCTTAGGTTTAGGGTTAAGAAGAACTCAATTAACTCATGAAGCATGCTACCACTTCCTATGACATGAATATGATTTATGTGACCAATCTTGTCATATATAAGTATGTGTAAGTGGTTGAAATATGATGTATGTATGAGCATGTTAATATAGCCCATGGGGCACCCTTTATGAATTGCATGTGATGTGTATGATAAAATGATTGAAAGGATACTCCACTAAGTATGGGATCAAGAGCACCCCTTATGTTGTGTGGTGTGTCCCTACGGGATCATGAGCACCCTTGAAGAGTGGTGTGTCGCTTAAGAGTGGATTGGAGTACTCCTTAGCATATATGTAAAAGCATGATAAGTATTTTACTTTAGAAGTTGTGTACCCGACTCGGAAGGGGGTCGTTAAACAAATCCGGGGTGCATGTTAACGTAAGGTCATGGCTCCGGTAGGACGGAATGGTCCTGCTCTAATTGATTGGGGGCTGCTACCCCAATTCATTAGGGAACGTGCAATAGGTAACGCGCGATATGTGGTACACAACTGGGCCCTATATGATATGGATGTATTTTTAAGTAATACCTTTATGGAATTGTTTTGAAAACATTCATTGAAAACATTTATTATATGTGAAGGGTATGCTTAAGGTACTTTATACTGCATGCTTAGAAACTTGGTTGTTTAGTATGCTTTGATGAACTCATGCTTATGATTTGTTATGTGTACATGTTGTATTCTTTCGTATGGATTTTGCGAGTAGGACAGGATCCTTACTAAGCATTTGTGTTTACTAGTTTATGTGTTGTCTTATGCTGCAGATAAGGGTAAGGAACACTTAAACTAAAGGAAGAGGCAGGAGGCTGAAGATGTGTGGGGTGGTGGCTCGGGAAAGAAAGATTCTTATATCTACTTTATTATGCTTATGTTATGCTCCTTGACAATGAGTGTTAGTGATTAGGATTGATATTGCATGATGGTGATTACACTTGGAATTTTCATATACTTGATTTTGTTTGATTAAAATATTTCAAATGATGTTCTAATGATTCAAGAATGATATTTAATTGACATGTACTGGCAAGTATGCTTAGCACTTGTAAATATCACTTGATAGTTTTAGACAAACATGCTCGGCACTTAGTCCTTGCCCTCTTACTTTTATTGTATGTCAAAATTTCATTATATGGATGAATGACTAGTACGTAACCCCGCCCCGAGAGTAGATATAAGGGCGGGCGTTACAATGTTATTAGCTACTACCAACTAGAGCGATCGGTATACTATACTAGTTCCATAAATATGACTTTGTGTGGCGAGTTTTATAACAACATGGTCAAAGTCGACGACTTCTGATATACTACTATGGTTCAGACCCTTCCACTTACCATTTCTCCCTCATTGTTTATTAGATTTCTTGGACTACAACCCTCTCAGTCCACCTTCTTTCGCTATCCTCCTATGGATCTTCCCTATTCTGCTCCGTACTCACACATTACCCTCAACATTCTCTACTCTTATTTTTTTGGGGGGTGTGAGAGATCCGTCGGTGCAGAATTTTTGATCCATCGATCTGCGCATCCAGGACTACGCACTCTATCGAGTCCTGGTCCATTGCATTCTTCCCTTGACCTCACGGGAAGTAGTGGTCATGCGACCCATTCATTCATTCCTACTCTATATGAAGATCCATCACCTGGACATAGACATCGGTCTACATATGTTCAAGACGATCATCTATGCATCTAGCATCTCTACCAATTCTAGAGTGCGGACACCTTATTGTCACATCCTGACCGCACTCATCCACCATTATGGTCGTGATATTTCTGTCAGAGAGATCATTACGATGACAGAATTCGACGAAATAGGAACTAAAAATTTTTCCCTAGCCTCAGTAGATATCTCGACCACTTGGGTCATATAATGGAGACGATGAGGTACTCCACCATAGGTTGACTCGGACAATGACGTGGACTGTGATGTCGTAGATGTCGCGGCTGAGGAGCAGCTTCAACAGTCTCCACCACCTCCTCCTCCGATGACTATGGACCAGCGCCATACACGGATCAAGTTGGAGGTTCATAGTCTTCAAGAGGAGATGGAGGCCTATCACATTGAGCAGATGGATGCCCTACAGGCCCGACATGATGATAGGCTGGCAGCAAATCAGGCCCGACATGAGGAGATGATGTCTATGTTGCAGTCATGGCATCCAGGCCCTACTTGGCATCCGAGCTCGTCTTCATAGTTTGACATTGTACTATGGATTTGTTTTCTGACTTCCCCTATTTAGTGGGGTTGACTTGATCACTTTCTTTAGGTTTATGCTTTTTCTTTTACTGAGTTGCTCACCTTTTAGAATGTGTTTAGTAGAATAGGATTGTTTTTTTTCATAATTCTATTATCTTGCAAATTTGTTTGCAAAATCATATTGTTTAAAAATTATTTTTCTGACTTAGTTTATTTTAAAATCAAAAATTTTAACCCCTTTTAAAACTAGGTCTCTTTTCATAATAGACTTAGCTTAGGACTTAACCATAGTTTACATGTTCCTATAGACTTAGAAGTCAGCATCTCACAAGCACATTAGGATACTTTGATTGATATCTTAGATTGGGTTGAGATGCTTAGGTTTATGCCTTGACTCATGATGCTTTAAGTTAGTGCATCAAGAGCAGTTGGGGCGATAAATACCAGTGAACAGTAATCATATTAACTAATTAAGCGTAGAAAATCTAACTTGATCAGGTTACTTAACTTGACTAACCCATGTAAAAGCTGTTGTTGAGTAACAGTTAGTAAGTAGCAAACTGGGTTAGACATGGACCGAAAGGAATTGATTTGATCCATTATTTTAATCTTCTTAAATGCATGAAATTTTTTTCATGCTTGGACTCACTAGGATTATAAATTTGGTTCAAATCTTGTCAATTTTAATTTCTACTTACATGGCTCACGTTTGCTTAGTTCATAATTCTATTGCATTTTTTTTTACAAGACCAATTGGCTCTGATATACAATTTTCTTTTCCCCTTAATAAATTTTTTTCAAAAATATGTTTTATAAAAAAGAATGATTTTTTGATATATGGCAAAGGGGGAGAGTAAAAAAATGTAAAAAAAGTGAAGTTAAAATTAAAAAAAGTGAAGTTAAAGTCAAGGTGGAGAGTAATGGTTTCCCTTAATACGAAGGTTTTCCCATACTTAAAAGTATTTTTTTCATTAACAATTTTTTTTTCAATTTGGCAAAGGGAAAGTAGAAAATTTAAAGAAGGGTTTTCCTTATTCAAAAGCTTTTCTCATTAACAATTTTTTTATCTTAAAAAGCTTTTGTAATACATAGAAGTTTTTTTTCAAAAAATTGGAAAAATCTTTTTAAAAAATTTCATGTTTTCAAAAGCTTTAGGGGGAGGTTTCAAATCAAGGGGAAGCTTTATGCAATTCTTCTATTTTCTAAGAATTTTTCAAAACTTTTGAAGTGTTCTAAAATGAGGAAATTACTAATCAAGGGGGAGAATGAAAATTTTGTCTTCGGCATATGCTTGATTGTGAATTTACTATTATTCATGTTATTCTTTAACTTAACTTTTGAACTGGATTGTCATAAATCAAAAAGGGAGAGATTGTTGGTGTTGGAGGCACCATATCGACCTAGTTTTGATAATGGCAAAGGGTTCAAAGTTAAGTTTATGTTGTGATCTGATATGTTGCTTTGAGTGTGCAGGAAAGTCCTAGTTGAGCTAGGCACTAAGTCTTAACCTACAGGGTTGAACAAGAGGTCCTGGTCAAGGACTAGGCAAGAAGACCTGGCCGAGGGCTGGGCACCAAAGACCTAAACGAGGGTTGGGAATGAAGTCCTGGTCGTGGACTGGGCACCGAAGTTCTGATCCGGAAGATTGGGCAGGAGCCTTAGCCGAGCGAGGATTGCGGATAGAAGTAGAGACGGGTCGAGGTACAGACGTCTCGAGATCCGGCAATCTTGGAGGTCGATCAAAAGTCCAACTAGAGGAGCCGGTTGGCAAAAAGTAACTTCTCCTAAGAGGATTAGGTGTGGATGCGTTCCCCGGAAGAGGGAATAGTAGGCATCGGTTCGACCTAGGATTTCATTTTGAAATCCAAAGTCAGGACCAAGACAACTTCGGTTGTTAGTCATGCATTTATTTTCCATATTATATTGTTCTTGGACTAACCCTGGTTGTAGGACTGAAAGGAGCCAGCTGTTGCATCCCAAGCTCCTGAAAGGGTTCAGGCGCCCGAGAACCCAGGTTGTCCTTTTGAACCTAGTTCTTGGGATCTCTAGTCTGCATAGGTCGGTTTCCTCTGCACCAACATTTTTTACCGCCATCAATCCCATCCTTCTTGATGAGCTTGCAAGTAACTCTCAATTTAACCCTTCGGTTAGCAGATCCGCTAAGTTATCCTTTGACTTCACATAGTCAACAGTGACAACAATAGTTGGGAGTAGTTGTCCAATGGTTTTGTGTCTCTGACTATATGTCTAGACTTACCATTATACAGATGGATTTGTGCCCTGCCAATTGCCGATTGACTATCATAATTTATGCAGATTGCCGGCATGAGTTTCGGCCATCTCGGTACATCTTCTAAAAATTATCGTAGTCATTCAGTCTCTTTACCACATTTGTCATGAGCTATAAAATCAGATTCCATCGTGGATCTGGTTATTACGATTTACATAGAAGATTTCCATAAAATACCTACACTTCCCAGAGTGAATACATATCCACTCGTAGACTTCGAGTCTTCCATATCAGATATCCAATTCGCATCGCAGTATCCTTCGATAACAGCAAGATATCACATATAGTGCAGTCCGTTTTCACGAGTATATCTCAAGTACCTCAATACTCTTGTTATCCCTTTCCAGTGGTCAACACCGGGATTACTTGTGTATCTACTGAGTTTACTTACTACGTAGGCTATGTCTACTGAGTATCTACTGAGTATACTCTACCTGAGAGATACTTTTTCCTCGATTTTTCAATAGATGTTGGCTAGTATCTATTGGCGTTCGTGCCAATGCAATATCACCATTGGTGAATTTCTCAAGAATTTTATCCACGTAATGAGACAGACTAAGAACAAGTCCTTCTACTATTCTATGAATTTTGATTCCTATAATCACATCTGCAAGGCCCATGCCTTTCTTGTCAAATCCTGAGTTCAACATGTCTTTAAAGACTCCATGTAAATTTTCGCTTCTAAATCTCCCTTTAGAAAGGCTGTCATTATATGATAGGATGTATACTAAAAGTCTAGCTTTTGTATGAACATCTATATTTTGGAATGAGAATTACATGATCATTGTTTGCATTTTATATTTATTATATGTGTGCATATTGTCTGATACTTTACATTGTAGATGACATGGTGTGTGGTGCCAGACAGAAGATCATGTTATCAGTCCCTTGTAAAGTATATATGTAGTGGCTCACAACCGAGATGGTTTTAGACAAACCATTGGCATGGTTGTAGTGTAATTTGGTATTGGTCTATCTTGATCATAGAATTATACTAGTACACTTTGTGTATATTGTGCAGGACCGATATAGAGGCGATTCGATTTATACTGACTATATAATCGAATCAGACCTCAGATATTATGGTGTACATGCTCTTAATCCCGATATAATAATGGACACATATACTTAATATCTATTAATTTGATTTATCAGTGGGCGAGATTTATTTATTAAATCAATAGGCCCGGCAAATTGGAAAATAATATTATTACATGGTGTACTGTTGATTATAGAAGAAAATTGTGTCCTAATGCGTTAGGATGTTGATGTCCCCTTGAGGAGCTCATAAAGTTTATCATGTAAATCCTATAGGTGGACTTGGTCCGACATGATGATAAGGTTGGGTGGTACTACTCATGGAGTTAGATATTAATTAATTAAATTGTCAATAATTTAATTAATTAATGGACATGTGAGATCTTAAACACGGGGAGATTATGTACACATAATATAGTGGAGCCCATATATTAATATGGGATTGGTGCGGTAGTTCAATGATAACCCTTTAATGGATTGGGTTATCATTAATGGATCGGGCTTTGGATCCATTAGGAGCCAAGACCCAACTCCTCCTCATGGTCCCTATTATAGCCTATATATATCTCATGGAGTCATGAAACCAAGGGAGACAATTAACCTTAGCTTTTCTCTCTTTTATCCTCTCTCTCTCCTAGGGTTGGGTGGCGCACGCAAGAAGGCAAGGAGAGGGTTTCAGTGAGGGGGAAAGAAAGAGGAGAGATCTTCTTCTTCTTCACATCTCCTCTTCTTCTTCTCCTTTATCCTTGGGTGTGGTGCTTCAACAAAGGAGGGAGGGAAGTCGGCGCATCCTTGAACAGAGGTGAAGGTCGGTGGCAACAAGTGGAGAAGGGAGGTGGTTGGCTTGGTTTTGGTGTGTAGGAGAGAGTTGTTTCTCTTCTTCTTCTTCATCTTCTTCTTCTTCTTCTCTTCTTCCACCTTGGACATGCGGTTAGGGCAAGCAAAGGAGAAGACTTCTTCTTCTCCTTTGGCCGGCGGCATCAAGAGGAGGAGGCTTTGGTGGCCGACACAAACAAAGAAGAAGAAGGGAAATTCCCTTCTTCTTAGGGGTACGACGCAAGCAGAAGAGGAGAAGAAGGTGGCTTTGGTGACTCCGTTTCTTGGAAGACTGTCGCCCACACGATGTCCAGGAAGAGGATAGGACATATGATAGAAGATCGCGAGGTAAACAAGAGGTATAATTCTTGTTTGGTTTGTTCTTGCATCTTAATTAATTGTATGATATTAATTATCATGGACCCCGAAGATAAACACAAAAATTGACGATGTATTCATCGTCTATTCCGCTGCTAATTGATTAGACGAGTTAGATTGCTTGAACAACAAGTTTGTTCAAGCGATAACTTGAATCGATTAGTACGATGATGAATCGGTTGCTTGGGAAATTTCTTTCCATCCGGATTTATTTTAATAAAAAAAATTTTAATCCGGGGATATGAAGAGGATTCCCATGCTTAACTGAAACCAACAATTGGTATCAGAGCCAAGGTTTCCAGTTTTGTGTGTTTTGGTTTCGGTTACTTTCGTGCACTTTTCATATATAATTTTATGTCGGATAATAGTAGGATGTGCATAGGCTATCTTTTTGGTTGTAGGCATAAGATCCAACTATTATGGCTATGGTTGATTGTATGTGATTGTGTGGGTATGATTGTAATTGTTTATTTGAATCCTCAGGGTTGACGAGGCTAATTAGTATTTAATTTTTGTAATTAAATATGACATTCTTAGCCACTCATTTTAATTTATTTCGATCTAGATTTGTTGTACACTCCTTCGTGGAGTATAGGATCGAAGGATGTAAATTAAAATAATTTTTTATTTCAGTTCGGATCCTCTTCATGGGAGCTTGTGCGTGGTCCATGGAGGTGGAGACGAGGTGATGACATGACGGAAGGCATATTGGAGAACAAAAGTCATAATAGTTGGAAAATTAGTTTTTCTTATTTATTGCTTATTGTTTATATGCTTGTTGTGCTTGCATGATAAATTCCTCAATTTTAAATTACTAAGTGGGAGAGCGAATCTTTGAGTCCCATGACCTCCATTACAAATTTCACATGTGATGCGAATAAACTTCCGCGTTGGCTCTAAGTGTCTTCCTCCATATCGGATGAGTTTGTTTCGCAGAGCACTAGGTCAGACATGGGTATAGGAAGTTATTTAGGAGCGTGTGATGTTCCCCATCAGAAGGGGCATAATCCTAGATAATTTCCTTAGTATCATGTAATGGTGAACACTTAGATGCATTTAATAGTATCCTCCCCATCGAAGTCACTGCTATTATTTGTAGGGCCGAAGACGAACCAACTATTAATTTTATTTGGCAAAATTTTAGGTTGACAAGATAATAAAATTAATGGGTAAAACCTCCTCTTACAAATGTACAATTCGTATACGTCGACACGATCGTGGCATACAATATTCTCAGTATTTTGAGGTGTTGGTTGATTTTAAAATTATAGTGTTTGAGGAATCAATATTATTTTGAAATCTAATGTTTTGATCATTGTGATTCTAAGGATTTTTCAAAATAGCTTTCAACCCACTTGCTGTTATTTTAAACGAAAATAAACTTACTGGTCCCAATTACATAGATTGGAAACGAACCCTGGACATTGTATTGACTGCTGAGGAGTATAAATTTGTACTCTTTGAGATTTGTCCTGAAAAGCCTAATGAGAATTCTAGTGAAGAGGAGAAGGAACATTATAAGAAGTGGGTGAAGGCAAATGAGATGGCGCGGTGTTATATTTTAGCTTTTATGTCAAATGTGTTGCAACATCAACATCAAGCTTTTCCCACTGCTTATGACATGATGTTCAATCTCAAGGAACTCTTCGGACACCAAAATCAGGCTGCTAGGCAAGAGGCAATGAGGAACTTGATGACGAGCACCATGATTGAGGGAACACCCGTGAGGGATCATGTTCTCAAAATAATGGCTCATTTGAATGAGATGGAAGTCCTTGGAGCGGAGATCAATGGGAAACCAAGGTCGATATCATTCTCCAGTCACTACCTTGGAGTTTTGAGCAGTTTCGCCTGAACTATAATATGAACAAACGGACATATTCATTGGCGGAACTTCTAATAGAACTCCAGGCGGCAAAGCGGCTATTTCGTCAGAGTGCTCATGCTTTTGTTGCTGAAAAGGTTTCTACTTCTAAGCTGAAAGGCAAGAAGAAGAAGAAACAAAGTTTAGCAAAGAAGGCAGCTGGTGTTAGGATGTATACTAAAAGCCTAGCTTTTATATGAACATCTATATTTTGGAATGAGAATTACATGATCATTGTTTGCATTTTATATTTCATATATACATGCTATTGTCTAATACTTTGCATTGTAGATAACATGGTGTGTGGTGTCACACATGAGATCATGTTATCAGTCCCTTGTAGAGTATAAGTAAAGACCCACAACCTAGATGGTTTTGGACAAACCATTGGCATGGTTATAGTGTAATTTGGTATTGGTGTATCTTGACCATAACATTACACTAGTACACTTTGTGTGTATTGAGCACGACCGATATAGAGTGATTCAATTTATACTGACTATATAATTGAATCAGACCTCAGATATTATGGTGTACATGCACTTAATCCCGATATAATAACGGGCACATGTATTTAATATCTATTTCTTTGATTTACCAATGGGCAAGATTTATTTGTTAAATCGATAGGTTCGATAAATTGAGAAATAATATTATTTACATGGTGTGTCATTGATTATAGAAGGAAATCATGTCCTGATGCGTTAGGTTGATGATGCCCCCTTGAGGAGCTCATAATGTTCATCATTGAAATCCTGCAGGTAGACTTGGTCCTACATGATGATAAGGTTGAGTGGTACTACTCATAAAATTAGATATTAATTAATTAAATTGTTAGTAATTTAATTAATTAATGGACTTTCAAGATCTTAAACACGGGGAGAATTTGTACACATAATAGGTGGAACCCATATTTATTTATAGGGGTTGGTGAGGTAGTTCAATGATGATCCTTTAGTGGATTGGATCATCATTAATGGATCGGACTTTGATCCATTAGGTGGCCAAAACCCAACTTGTAACACCCCAAAATTTTTCCATATGAAATATTATGAATTCATGAAACATTATTATTATTATGAAATATTATGAATTCATGAAACATTATCATTATTATGAAATTTCATGATGGGCTTGGCTTAATGGGCTTTGATATGGATTAGTGCAAAATGTGATAAAAAGAAGAGGTAGAAAGGATTGAACCTTGAACCTCCTAGTTGCACTAATCATGTCATAACCAACACACCAAGCCATGTTTCATGTTGAGAGAATAAGAAACATGCTTGTTAAAGCTAGGGAAGTGAAGAGACATGTCTCTTCATGAGAAAAGTATAAATAAGTGAAGGGAAGTTGGAATAACTTCCTCTCTTCTTCTTCCTCACTCTTCCCTCTTCAAAACCGAAAACTCTCCCCTCCCCTTCTCAAATATTTGAAACTCCAACCCTAGGTTTCCTCCATAAGAAAAAACTCCCAAGAGGGCCCTATAGAGAGACTACCTTCTACTAAAGCAAGGCTAAGGAAAAGAAGCGCAAGAAGGGCTCTCCTCTCCTCCTCTTCAAGGACTTCTTGGGGGAGATTCAAGCGAGAGGATGTAAGTAATCCCCTCACCTGCATTATAATAGTTTCGAGTGTTTAAAAAGGGTTTAAACATAGGATGAAGCTCTTGATGTTTTCGGCCAAGAAGGTTTTTTAGGGCTTGCGAGGGTTTAAACTACTCCTATACTTGCATATGTTTTTCCTCATGATGTGTGACTAAATATATGATGATAATATGATGTTTTCCTTGTCCTTAAGCCCCCAAAAACCCGGAGTAGGCTTGCTGGAATTTTCGGCCAAGGACCTCTTTTAGGGCTTAGAGAGGTTTAAACTCCTAGTATGCTTGATAATGACCCTCCCTATGATATATAAGATGATATGTGATGTAAATATGGTTTATTCATGATTTTAACATGCTTGGAAACTAAGGTATGTATGCTGGAATTTTCTGTAAAGAATGATAAGTAGGACTTAAGAAGGGGTAACAACCCCAACATGCCTTCTAATGTCTCCTCTATGATGCCTACCTTAATGTATGATGTTAGTGTAATGTTTTTCATGGTTTATCATGCTCTAAACTTAGAGTTTATATGCTAGAATTTTCTGATTAAATAAGAATTTGGGCTAAGGGGGAAGCTACACCCCAATTAGGCACGCCAAGGATGCCCATGATATGCTATGAGTAGTATAGGTGATAACATGTCTTCTCCCATGCTTTTTCATGCTCTAAGAATCATGATGTACATGTCTATGTTTAAGCTCTTTAAGCACCCTTATGTTATGCATGGCTTATGTATGATGAAATGCCTAAGAGATGCTTCCCTGTAAGTCGGGACTAAGAACACTCTTCATGATAAGATAAGAGGCATGCCATGCTCATGATATGACAATGATGTGATAGGTTATGATGATATGCTTATGATATGATAAGAATGTGCTATGCAACCCCTAGGTCGACGGACTATGAACGGACCTAGTAAGAAACAAGAATGTGCTATGCTTATGATATGATAAAAATCCATGTATGCTATTTTACTTTGTATGGCTTGTACAGGATCCTAGCAAGGTCCACGGGTGGGCTCCGGATGCAGCCCCTAGGTCGACGGACTATGAACGTGTAACGCCCCAAAATTTTCCATATGAAATATTATGAAATATTATGAATTCATGAAATATTATTATGGAATATTATGAAATATTATGAATTCATGAATATGAAATATTATGGAATTCATGAAATATTATCATGAAATATTATGAAACATTATGAATTCATGAATATGAAATATTATGGAATTCATGAAATATTATCATGAAATATTATGAATTCATGGAATATTATTATTATTATGAAATTTCATGATGGGCTTGGCTTAATGGGCTTTGATATGGATTAGTGCAAAATGTGATAAAAAGAAAAGGTAGAAAGGAGGAAGCAAGGATTGAACCTTGAACCTCGTAGTTGCACTAATCATGTCATAACCAACACACCAAGCCATATTTCATGTAGAAGGGATAAAAAACATACTTGTTAAAAGCTAGGGAAGTGAAGAGACATGTCTCTTCATGAGAAAAGTATAAATAAGGGAAAGAGAAGTTGGAATAACTTCCTCTTCTTCTTCCTCACTCTCATCACCGAAAACCTCAAGCCCCTTCTCCCTTTTCATTTTCAAAAAAAAACACAACCCTAGGGTTCTAACCCTAGGGAATTGGAAGGAGGAAGAACTCTACAAGGATCTTGCCCTCTACTAGGGCCAAGGGTTCTATAGAAGTGCTAGGAAGGAGAACACTCACCTTCCTTCAACCAAGGGCACCTTAAGATTTTAGAGAAGGAGAAATTCAAGCGAAAAGATGTAAGTATCCCCTCGCCTGCAGTGTAATAGTTGTGGTGTGATTATTCTCCTTGATTGTTTCAAAAATGGGGACTTTTTCCCCTTTGCAAGTTTCGGCCACCCCCTTAGGGGAAGGCCTTGGTTCTTTCCTTGATACATGAGAAGACCTTTGAGACTTAGAGTATATATGTATATTGATTTTCTTCATGATGGTATGAACAAAAAGGAAGAAAAACTAGGGTTACACCCCTTGTAAGTTTCGGCCACCCCCTTTGGGGAAGGCCTTGGCTCCTTTTGTTACATGAGTAGACCCTTGGAACTTAGGGTATATGTATATGTGATTTATTCAAAATGTTGTGAACAAAACCTAGGGTTATACCCTTGTGTAGGTTTCGGCCAACACCCAAGAGGAGACCTTGGTTACCCCTTGATGCATGTGAAGACCCCTTGGAACTTAGGGTATACCTATATGTTGTGTCCCTTCATTTTGTGATAACAAAAACTAGGGTTTAGAGCTTGGATGGGTTTCGGCCAAGGCCTAGAAAAAGGGTTAGTGAGGGTTGAATTATCCTAAAATATATCCATGTTTAATGTATTGTAAGATAGTGTATACAAGGTGTTTGTATGAATGTCTGTGTGAATATTTAGTTCAAACCCTAATTTTCCCCTACCCTTGAGTTTCGGCCAACCCTAGAAGGACTAGGGTCTAGGGTTGCATAATTATCTCATGATGTGCTTTATGTTTAATAAGTTGCATGAATAGTATGTGAAGGTTAAACTACCCTACGGGACATGATTATGTTTAGTAAGATAATATGTATATGCATGTATGAAATATGATGTATGTATGAACATGTATGAAATATGATGTATGTATGAACATGTATGAAATATGATGTATGTATGAACATGTGTGGAATATGATGTATGTATGAACATGCATGAAATATGATGTATGTATGAGCATGCCTTATAGCCCATGGGGCACACTTATGAAATTGCATGTGATATGTTAAAATGCTTAAACGGATACTCTACTATGTATGGGATCAAGAGCACCCCTTATGTTGTGTGGTGTGTCCCTCCGGGATCATGAGCACCCTTGAAGAGTGGTGTGTCCTGTAAGAGTGATTTGGAGTACTCCTTAGCATATATGTAAAAGCATGATAAGTATTTTACTTTTGAAGTTGTGTACCCGACTCGTAAGGGGGTCGTTAAACAAATCCGGGGTGCTTGTTAACGTAAGGTCATGGCTCCGGTAGGACGGAAGGGTCCTGCTCTAATTAATTGGTGGCTCGCTACCCCAATTCATTAGGGAACGCGCAATAGTTCCGCGCGATATGTGGTACACAACAGGGCCCAATATGATATGGATGTATTTTTAAGTAATACCATTATGGAATTGTTTTGAAAACATTCATTGAAAGCATTTATTATATGTGAAGAGTATGCTTAAGGTACTTGATACTGCATGCTTAGAAACTTGGATGTTTAGTATGCTTTGATGAACTCATGCTTATGATTTATTATGTGTACATGTTATGTTCTTTCGTATGGATTTTGCGAGTAGGACAGGATCCTTACTAAGCATTTGTGCATACTAGTTTATGTGTTGTCTTATGCTGTAGATAAGGGTAAGGAACACTTAAACTAAAGGAAGAGGCAGGAGGCTGAAGATGTGTGGGGTGGTGGCTCGGGAAGAAGGACTTCTATATCTACCTATTTATGCTTATGTTATGCTCCTTGACAATGAATGATAGTGATTAGGATCTATATTACATGACGATTATAATACTTGGAGTTTTCATATACTTGATTTTATTGGATTATATTATGGTTTGAAATAAAATGTGAATCTCATGTTATGGAATAACTTTTGATTAAAATATTTCAAATGATGTTCTAGCAATTCAAGCATGACATTTGTTTGACATGTATAGGCAAGCATGCTTAGCACTTAGTCCTTGCATTGTTTGTTTTAAATTTTATGCTAGAAGATAGAGGAAAAAATATATATATGATTAATTGTTACGTAACCCCGCCCCGAGGGTAGATATAAGGGCGGGCGTTACAGGTTGGTATCAGAGCAAGTTTCCCCTCCACCACACACACATCAAGCTTCATCCTGCCGCTTCCAAGTAAGAGATCCTAACCTCACTTTACTTTATTTCATGTATAGTAATAATATATATAGAGATGATTTATGCTTGCATCATATAGAGATGATTTATGCTTGCATAACAGGAAAAGTAGCATTAATTCTTATGTTAGTTTATTTATCACCTGTATGATAGATATGTCTAGAGGACGTAGCAATCGGGGTAATGAGACAGCACCCCCACCTGATATGATGCAAGTGATCACAGATCTGCAGCGTCAGGTCACTGAACAACAGCAGATAATAAACACTCTGATGACCCAGCAGGGGAACACTGCAACCCCGCAGGGAAGTCAGAATGCGATGCCTACTGAGCCTCCAACTGCACAGGCACCCTCGAACACTCCGGCCCGAGGAGTCCGACAGGATGCCTATCTGATTCAGTGGCAGAGACTGAAGCCAGAAAAGTTCTCGGGCACCTGCGAGCCCTGGGACGCCCAGGCCTGGCTCAAGACAGTTGAGAGCACAGTGGAATTATTAGACTGGCCCGAGCATGAGAAAATTAAATGTGTCTCGTTCTGCCTCACTGGCGACGCCAGGATGTGGTGGGAACGGGTAAAAGCTAGAAGGTCAGTGGACCAGATGAAGTGGAAGGACTTCGAGTCCGAATTTCTGGAGGACAAGTAAATTCTTGTCGCCTCTGGAAGCAAGGAAGATGTTAGAAAAAGGGATGCTCTGGATTTCTAGCTCATGTGGTTGATACCAGTCCTACAGAGGGCCCGAAGCTAGAAGATGTCAAAGTCGTATGCAATTACCCAGAAGTATTTCCCGATGACTTACCAGGGTTAGTACCTGAAAGAGATATAGAATTTGCAATTGAGTTGGTTCCTGGTACTAACCCCATTTCTAAGGCACCGTACCGTATGGCGCCGACGGAATTAAAGGAGTTACAAGGACAGTTACAGGAGCTACTTGACAAGGGACTCATCCGCCCTAGTCATTCTCCCTGGGGAGCTCCCGTACTGTTCGTGAAAAAGAAGGATGGGTCGATGCGAATGTGTATCGACTATCGGGCGTTGAACAACGTGACTATCAAGAATAGGTACCCTCTACCCAGGATAGATGACCTGTTCGATCAACTGAAGGGAGCCACAGTATTCTCTAAGATTGACTTGAGATCGGGTTATCACCAAGTTAGGGTGAAAAAGGAGGATATACCGAAGACGGCTTTCCGAACCAGATACGGACATTTTGAGTTCATAGTTATGCCATTTGGAGTTACCAATGCGCCAGCTATGTTTATGGATTTAATGAATCGAGTATTCTCGGCATTCCTCGACAAATTTGTGATCGTCTTTATCGACGATATCCTTATATATTTGAGAACTCCCGAAGAACATGCTGAGCACCTGAGTATAGTACTACAGATTCTTCAGAAAGAACAACTGTATGCTAAGTTTTCCAAATGCGAGTTCTGGCTCGATCAAGTATCATTCTTGGGACATGTTATCTCCAAGGAAGGGGTGATGGTGGACCCAATTAAAATCGAAGCGGTGAGTAACTGGACTAGACCCAAGAATGCCAGTGAAATTCGAAGTTTCCTCGGGCTAGCAGGCTATTACAGAAAATTCGTAGAGAACTTCTCTCGGATTGCAGCCCCTATGACAGCTCTTACAAAGAAAGACAAGAAATATGTATGGACCGAGGAATGTGAGAAGAGCTTTACTGAACTGAAAAGGAGGCTGACTAGCGCTCCAATATTAACTCTTCTAGAGAGCGATATGGGTTTCGATATGTACAGCGACACATCCAAACTGGGACTCGGAGCTGTACTTATGCAGAATGGGAAGGTGATTGCCTATGCCTCTAGGCAACTCAAAGAACATGAAAGAAATTACCCTACCCATGACTTAGAGTTAGCAGCGATGGTCTTTGCACTGAAAATATGTCACGCCCCGAGACCATTGGAGCCGCTGATCCAATATAAAATCGGACAGCATCTCCTCTGTCCGGCGGACAATTTACACAAACACACAACACACGCAGTTTATAAATTGGCCTCAGGCCTCAAAACAGATATATATAAAGCATAAGATAATGAAATACCCCAATACGGAAAACATAGAACTCACCTGAGCTGCCCCCAGGGCAGGCGCGCCGCAAATCAATCAACACATAGTCCAACAGAGGACTCAAAAATACAATGACATACGAATAGAACTCGAATACAAGTCCACGATGTATAAAACGAATATAACGCATAAGAAATGCTATAACGAAAGAAAACAACGCGGAAGCATCCATCAACGGAGTCGTAGGGACCAGGACCGGCAACTGGGCTCCTCCGGCGAGCTATCAACCTGAAACAAAAATATTACGACGGGTGGTGAGTCCAAGTGGACTCGCGGGTATATAGAAAGATATGCATGGCTGAAAAGTAGCTAAAACAGCTATATAGAAACAACAGGGTACAGTCTCCATAATAATATCAGAAGCATGCATAACTGAAATAATAAAGGACTGTACATACCAGAAATCAGTCTATCATGATCATAATAGGACTCGTACCATACGAGCGAGTGCAGGGTCTACAATACCATACCAAAAGTACCTCCTGTATGTGCATGTCAAACAAGTGCAGCAAGTAAATGCAGCAAACACAATCAATGCACAAATGCATCATATGCACATGATGCAATGTCATGGTCACCCCCTAACTCCAGTCAAGCCACCGAGACAGGCGATACTGTGTCGGCCGAGTGGGTAGAGCCGTGACACTGTCAGCACTCTGCCATCACTGCTCCTGAGTGACCGAGTGGACAGGATGCTGGTGGAGTAAACACTCCGCCCCATGTATATATGGGGGAGATATCTCTCTCATCTTCTCTGGTCTATGGTAAGAGAAGGGATCCCTGCCTGCTACCACGCTCCGAAACCACTACCCATGAGCGGACGAGCGGAGCAGTACAGAGCAAATGCACACACCCAGCGGTATCCACTAACCCATGAGTGGCCGTGTGTGCATATCATGTGCCGGAAGACGATTAGGCTCAACCACAAGGGAGTCAGCTGATCGCCGGCATGCAACAGTGCAGGTATGGTGCATGACTAACACATGCAACCCCTACCAGGTCATCGACACATAACTCAACCTATCATGCACAGGTCATATGTATGCATCATAACCCAATCAGTCCTATATCCAGATACACGTGCAAGTATGAATAATCTCAACCAATGCAGATATCAGGGGACATACCACAATAACCCAAATCAGTCCACATCTAGACACACGTGCAAGTATGACCAGAATCAACCAATGCAACCATACAATGGTAGGCTAATCTATATCCATATACTCATGCTCATACCATGCTATACAGAGTCAGATAACAAAACACGAGACTGTATAGAAAGAAATTTAGATCATCTCTAGGGTCAAGCATAAGTATCAAGCAGGATAACAAAACGGTAGCAGATAAAGGTCAATATCAGCCTACTGCATAAATAATTAGCCATGCATAAAGATAAAGTGGACTACAGAATACAAGCAAGAATTACCCGCCTCCAAGAGTGAAGTCCGTATCAAGCAGAAAGAACCACCCGTCAATAATCCGCAATAATCGATCCAGTCAAGTCCCTGTGTAAAGGACACATTTTAATTAGCTATTACAAAATTAGTAACTAGCTAATTAATCCCTAATCCGTTCTAGGGTTAACCTAATTATTCCCCTTTCCATTTCAATTATTCCTAATTAAATGGAAGTTCTCTAGTCACTCCTCGTGATTAGAATTAGGTCCAAATCCAAATTCACCACGCTTAATCATTAGATTTAAGTTTCAAAACTAAACCTAACCCCAACCTCAACTCCACGCATTCAGGTGGCAACACCACCCAATCTAATACAAGGTTATCTAATTACTTCTCGTAATTGAACTTAGGTACAACCCTCAATCCCAAGTAGCATAATTAACTACACCAATACCAAATAGCTAATCCACATCATCATCAGAGTAAATCAAGCACCTTACCTCAGATGCTAGCCCCAACGGCAGAAACTCGCAATGAGCAAGAGACTCCACCAAGTAGTGGAGCTCACGGTCTTCCACTTAAAGAAGACAAATCTGATCTACTCTAAATCAAACCCCATTCAATCACCAAATTAACAACTGGAATAGCAATCCCTCAAGGCAAAACTCACGGTTGAAATGGAATACTTAGCTTACTCCACATAGATCAAACCAACAGCCCTATCTCAAGCAAATACCAGAGAAAACCAAAGAAACCATCCTTACCTACTAGTTGTCGATCAAGAATCCAACCTCAGCTGCGGGGAAATTAAAGGAGAGAAGAATGATCGACAAGCTTTAGATTCGGGACTGAGCCAACCATCCACTTCTGAAGTAGGGATTCGGTCCACCTTCAAGACAAACCTCAGATTCCCATCCTGCTCAAACAACCCAAACACGATTTGAATTCTAGAGATTACGATCGATGAAAACCAACTGAACGAATAGGTACAGAAATTAGGGATGTTCCCTCTCTGTGTACTCACCCCTTGTCGACGATGGCAGACCAGTGATCGTCAACTCCAGAAAGGGCTGCCGCACTCCAAAGGATCGACAGCTTAACCTAAATCGACGCGACGCAACGGGGATGACAAGGTACTCCAGATCTTGTGCGCTAGCAGAGGAACTCACCCGGCGATGAGCTCGAACATCACTTGATCGTGGAGAAAGAGGGTCGTCGGCTAGGGTTCGCGGAGAAAGAAGGCAGTCGAAGGAATGGAAATCGGCCGTCGGGTTCGCGCTAGGGCAGCGAGACAGGCATGCGAGTGGAGGCGGCTTCGCTCGGGCAGAGAGGAGACGGCCGAATGGGATTGGAATTAGGTTAAGTATATAAGTTGGCTCATTTTGCACATTAGCCCTCCAATGAGTTTCGGCCTTTACAAATTAATCCCTAGGGTTTAGAATCCCTTATCATTTAAACCCTTAAACTTCATTCCAGCGCCCGGAAAATTATAGGAATTTTCAGAAAAATTTTCCAGAGTGGAATAAATGTATCGGATTTAACAAAATATGGAGGCACTATCTATATGGAACTCAGTGTAAAGTTTATACAGATCACCAGAGTCTGCGGTATTTCTTCACCCAAAAAGATCTGAATATGAGACAGCGCAGATGGCTCGAATTGGTCAAGGATTATGATTGTGAGATCCTGTACCATCCGGGAAAAGCCAACAAGGTAGCCGATGCTCTCAGTAGGAAATCATGTGCTGCTTTAATGTATTTGTCGGCTTTGTCACAACCCTTAGGGGAAGAAATTATGAATTACGGGATTGAAATCATATCAGGACAGTTGTCCACCCTGATGATTGCACCGACATTGTTCGGCGATATTCTGGAGAAGCAGAATCATGATCCGAGTCTTCAGAGAATCAAGCAAGAGGTTCTCGAAGGCAAGGACGATGGATTTCGAATTTCAGACAGCGGAGTCTTATATCTGCGGGATAGATTATGTGTTCCCGACGACTCCGACTTACGGACAAGAATCCTTGAGGAAGCTCACGGGACACCTTATGCGATGCATCCTGGGTCTACCAAGATGTATCAAGATCTGAAGAGCAAGTTTTGGTGGTCCGGTATGAAGCGAGATGTAGCCCACTATGTCTGTATGTGTTTGACCTGCCAGAGGGTCAAAGCAGAACACCAGAGGCCTGGAGGAGTTTTGCCACCCCTGTCTATTCCCGAGTGGAAATGGGAAGACATCTCCATGGATTTCATCTCTGGGCTACCTAGAACGACGAATGGATATGATGGTATATGGGTTATAGTGGACAGACTCACCAAGTCTGCCCATTTTCTGGCTATTAGAATGACCTACTCAGTGGAGCAGTTGGCTCAACTGTACGTCAAGGAAATTATCCGACTACACGGGGTTCCCAAGACCATCATCTCGGATCGAGATGGTCGATTTACTGTAGATTTTTGGGGACACGTGCAGAAGGCTCTTGGCACGAAGCTAAAATTTAGTACTGCCTTCCACCCCCAGACTGACGGGCAGACTGAAAGAGTAAACCAAATATTGGAGGACATGTTGCGAGCTTGTGCCTTGGATTTCAAGGGAAGCTGGTGTCGATACCTGAGCCTGGCAGAGTTTGCTTATAACAATAGTTATCAGGCTACTATCGGGATGGCACCGTACGAAGCACTATACGGAAGGAAATGCAGATCTCCTATATGCTGGCTTGAGAGTGGTGAAAAGAAGGAGATGGGACTTCAGACGGATATTATAGACGAAACCACTCAGGCTATAAAGAATATTCGCCAGAGAATAGAGACTGCTCAGAGTCGGCAGAAAAGCTACGCTGACAAGCGACGCAGACCATTAGAGTTTGAGGTTGGGGATTCAGTATTCCTGAAAGTGGCCCCTATGAAAGGGGTGATGAGATTCGGAAAGAAAGGGAAGCTGAGTCCGAGATATATGGGACCGTATCAAATTCTGAGACGGGTAGGCCTGGTGGCCTATGAACTGGAATTACCGCCAGAAATGTCGGCTATCCACAATGTCTTCCATATATCAATGCTCAGGAAATGTACCTCTGATGTGAATCAGATAATAGAGCCCCAACCAGTACAAGATCAAGAGAACCTAAGTTCAGAACGCCGACCTATTCGGATCTTAGAACGGGAAGTCAAAAAGCTAAGGAACAAGGAAGTACCCTTAGTAAAGGTTCTGTGGCGGAACGAACAATTCGAAGAAGCCACGTGGGAACGAGAGGAGGCAATAGGATTAAAGTATCCGGAATTATTTTAAAGTTCGGGACGAACTTTTTATAAGGTATGGAGGATTGTAACGCCCCAAAATTTCCCATATGAAATATTATGAATTCATGAAATATTATTATGGAATATTATGAAATATTATGAATTCATGAATATGAAATATTATGGAATTCATGAAATATTATCATGAAATATTATGAAACATTATGAATTCATGAATATGAAATATTATGGAATTCATGAAATATTATCATGAAATATTATGAAATATTATGAATTCATGGAATATTATTATTATTATGAAATTTCATGATGGGCTTGGCTTAATGGGCTTTGATATGGATTAGTGCAAAATGTGATAAAAAGAAAAGGTAAAAAGGAGGAAGCAAGGATTGAACCTTGAACCTCCTAGTTGCACTAATCATGTCATAACAAACACACCAAGCCATATTTCATGTAGAAGGGATAAGAAACATGCTTGTTAAAAGCTAGGGAAGTGAAGAGACATGTCTCTTCATGAGAAAAGTATAAATAAGGGAAAGAGAAGTTGGAATAACTTCCTCTTCTTCTTCCTCACTCTCATCACCGAAAACCTCAAGCCCCTTCTCCCTTTTCATTTTCGAAAAAAAAACACAACCCTAGGGTTCTAACCCTAGGGAATTGGAAGGAGGAAGAACTCTACAAGGATCTTGCCCTCTACTAGGACCAAGGGTTCTATAGAAGTGCTAGGAAGGAGAACACTCACCTTCCTTCAACCAAGGGCACCTTAAGATTTTAGAGGAGAAATTCAAGCGAAAGGATGTAAGTATCCCCTCGCCTGCAGTGTAATAGTTGTGGTGTGATTATTCTCCTTGATTGTTTCAAAAATGGGGACTTTTTCCCCTTTGCAAGTTTTGGCCACCCCCTTAGGGGAAGGCCTTGGTTCTTTCCTTGATACATGAGAAGACCTTTGAGACTTAGAGTATATATGTATATTGATTTTCTTCATGATGGTATGAACAAAAAGGAAGAAAAACTAGGGTTACACCCCTTGTAAGTTTCGGCCACCCCCTTTGGGGAAGGCCTTGGCTCCTTTTGTTACATGAGTAGACCCTTGGAACTTAGGGTATATGTATATGTGGTTTATTCAAAATGTTGTGAACAAAACCTAGGGTTATACCCTTGTGTAGGTTTCGGCCAACACCCAAGAGGAGACCTTGGTTACCCCTTGATGCATGTGAAGACCCCTTGGAACTTAGGGTATACCTATATGTTGTGTCCCTTCATTTTGTGATAACAAAAACTAGGGTTTAGAGCTTGGATGGGTTTCGGCCAAGGCCTAGAAAAAGGGTTAGTGAGGGTTGAATTATCCTAAAATATATCCATGTTTAATGTATTGTAAGATAGTGTATACAAGGTGTTTGTATAAATGTCTGTGTGAATATTTAGTTCAAACCCTAATTTTCCCCTACCCTTGAGTTTCGGCCAACCCTAGAAGGACTAGGGTCTAGGGTTGCATAATTATCTCATGATGTGCTTTATGTTTAATAAGTTGCATGAATAGTATGTGAAGGATAAACTACCCTACGGGACATGATTATGTTTAGTAAGATAATATGTATATGCATGTATGAAATATGATGTATGTATGAACATGTATGAAATATGATGTATGTATGAACATGTATGAAATATGATGTATGTATGAACATGTATGAAATATGATGTATGTATGAACATGTGTGGAATATGATGTATGTATGAACATGCATGAAATATGATGTATGTATGAGCATGCCTTATAGCCCATGGGGCACACTTATGAAATTGCATGTGATATGTTAAAATGCTTAAACGGATACTCTACTATGTATGGGATCAAGAGCACCCCTTATGTTGTGTGGTGTGTCCCTCCGGGATCATGAGCACCCTTGAAGAGTGGTGTGTCCTGTAAGAGTGATTTGGAGTACTCCTTAGCATATATGTAAAAGCATGATAAGTATTTTACTTTTGAAGTTGTGTACCCGACTCGTAAGGGGGTCGTTAAACAAATCCAGGGTGCATGTTAACGTAAGGTCATGGCTCCGGTAGGACGGAAGGGTCCTGCTCTAATTAATTGGTGGCTCGCTACCCCAATTCATTAGGGAACGCGCAATAGTTCCGCGCGATATGTGGTACACAACAGGGCCCAATATGATATGGATGTATTTTTAAGTAATACCATTATGGAATTGTTTTGAAAACATTCATTGAAAGCATTTATTATATGTGAAGAGTATGCTTAAGGTACTTGATACTGCATGCTTAGAAACTTGGATGTTTAGTATGCTTTGATGAACTCATGCTTATGATTTATTATGTGTACATGTTATGTTCTTTCGTATGGATTTTGCGAGTAGGACAGGATCCTTACTAAGCATTTGTGCTTACTAGTTTATTTGTTGTCTTATGCTGCAGATAAGGGTAAGGAACACTTAAACTAAAGGAAGAGGCAGGAGGCTGAAGATGTGTGGGGTGGTGGCTCGGGAAGAAAGACTTTTTATATCTACATATTTATGCTTATGTTATGCTCCTTAACAATGAATGATAGTGATTAGGATCTATATTGCATGACGATTATAATACTTGGAGTTTTCATATACTTGATTTTATTTGATTATATTATGGTTTGAAATAAAATGTGAACCTCTCATGTTATGGAATAACTTTTGATTAAAATATTTCAAATGATGTTCTAGCAATTCAAGCATGACATTTGTGTGACATGTATAGGCAAGCATGCTTAGCACTTAGTCCTTGCATTGTTTGTTTTAAATTTTATGCTAGAAGATAGAGGAAAAAAAATATATATATGATTAATTGTTACGTAACCCCGCCCCGAGGGTAGATATAACGGCGGGCGTTACAGAACGAACCTAATAAGGGGATGGGCTCCCGAGACGCCCCTAGGTCGACGGACTATGAACGGACCTAGTTTCCCTAGTAGGTTAGAGACTAGCTACCTCGGCCTATTAGGAATGCGCGCATTATGTATGTATGTATGTGGTACAAGCCGGGATCCCCCAAATGATGATGGATATATGTTTAAGTACCTATATGTATGATTTTAAGAAAAGCATATGCATGAACTCATCCTATGCATGTTTTCAAAAGTGCATCTTGCATTCGCATTTTGTCATGACTATATGACTATTATGCTATAAAGGTGAATTATGTTAATGTCAAGTATGCTTCTTATGATAAGTACATATGGTCCCTTATGCTATGTTAAGTTAAGTGTTTTTAATGCTATGCACTATTATGACGTGATGCTTTCTCTACTTGATGGAACGTATGATTTTGTGAGTAGGAAGGGATCTTACTAAGCTATATGCTTATAGTTTCCATGTTTCCCTTATACTGCAGAAAAGGGTAAGGAATGGATAAACTAAAGGGAGCAGCAGGAGGGGCAAAGATGTGTGTGGTGGTGGCATGGTGGAAGAAGATCTACTCATGTTTTGTTTAGTTATGCATATGCTGAGTATTGCATGTTAAATGTTGAATCATACTTACTAAGTTGCTACTTGCTGATATTTAGACTCATATGGATATTTCATGCTCACTCTCGCTCATATGCTAAGTACTTAGTTTAGACTTGCTAAAGAACTTTAGTATTATGTTATCCTTCCTCATACTTACTACTCTGTCTTAAGAAATGGCTATGTGGCATGCTTCTATTATGCAAGTAAGAATGTAAAGGTACCTAGCATGCTCTCCTCAATGTCTAAGATGTTTAAAAGGTTTCATGCTTTCATGTTCAAGTTTCAAGTTTCAAACGCTTCCGCTAAAACGAAAACTATGTTCGCGTAACCCCGCCCTAGAGTGAGAAGGGCGGGCGTTACACAACTCCTCCTCATGGTCCTTATTGTAGCTTATAAATACCTCATGAGCCATCATGAAACAACACCCTAATCCTCTTATTCCTTTCCCTCTCTCTGTCTCTCTGTCTCTCTCTCTCTCTCTCCTAGGGTTAGGGTTCGCCGTGGCTAGGAAGAAGGAAGAGAAGATTGTTTTCTTCACTTCTCTCCTTTTCTCTCCTCTAGAGGCAAGGCACAAGGGAGCAAGGAGGACTCTTCTTCTTCTCTCTTGGGCGGAGCGAGCTTGAGTGGGTGAGGGGATTGGCCGGCGGCGACAACCATCACCATCCCTAGGGTTGTGGCGCTGCAACCCTCAAGGAAGGTGGCTGGCGACAGCTTGAGGAGAAGGTCACTTCTCCTTGTCTTTTCCATGGGTTGGCGGCAATTGCTGGATGAGAAGAAGTCTCTTCTTTTGTGGTGTGATCCCAAGCAAGGAGAAGGAAAGGATGCCTTCCTTGGTGGCCGGCGACAACAAGGGCTTTGTTCTTTGGTTGGCCGGCGCAAGTAGGAAGCAAAAGGTGGGGCAATGTTTTTGTTTGGTGGCTTTGTTTCATGGAAGACTGTCGCCCACACGACATCCAAGAAGAGGGTAGGACATACAATAGAAGATCGCAAGGTAAACAAGAGGTATAATTTCTTGTTTATGATTTTCTTGCATCTTGTTTATGTTCTATGTTATTTATTATCATGGACCCCGAAGATGAACACAAAAACCGGCGATCCATTCATCGTCTATTCCGCGGCTAATCGGTTAGACGAGTTAGATTGCTTGAACAACAAGTTTGTTCAGGCGGTCACTCGAATCGGTTAGTACGATGATGAGTCGGTTGCTTGGGTAATTACTCTCCATTCGGATTTGTTTCAATTAATGAAATTTTAATCAAGGGACACGAAGAGGATTCCCATGCGTGAACAACCGAAACCCAACAATTGGTATCAGAGCCAATGGTTTCCGATTTTGTGTGTTTAGGATTCAATTACTTTCATGCATTTATCATGTATAATTATATGCCGGATAATAGTAGGATGTGCGTAGGCTAACTGTTTGGTTGCAGGCATAAGATCTGACTATTATGGCTTATGGTTGATTGTATGCGATTGTGTGTGCATCATTATAATTATTTATTTGAATCCTCGGGGTTGACGAGGCTGATAGTATTTAATTTTTGTAATTAAATACGACATTGTTTATCCATTCATTTTAGTTTACTTTCGATCTAGACTTGTTGTACACTCCTTCGTGGAGTATATGATCGATGGATGTAAATTAAAATAACTTTTTATCTCGGCTCGGATCCCCTTTAAGGTGGCTTGCGCATGGTGTAGGGAGGAGCAGACGAGGTGGTGACACGACTGAAGGCATATTCGAAGACAAAAGTCATAATAGTTGAAAAATTAGTTTTTATTATTTATTGCTTTTTGTTTATATGCTTATTGTGCTTGTATGGTAAAATTCCTCAATTCTAAATTACTAAATGGGAGAGGGATTCCAAGAATCCCATGGCCTCCATTACAAATTTGACATGTGATGCGAACAAACTTACACGTTGGCTCTGAGTACCTTCCTCCATATCAGATGAGCTTGTTTCGTAGATCACTAGGTCAGACATGGTTATAGGAAGTTATTTAGGAGCGTGTGATCTTCCCCATCGAAAAGGACATAATCCTAGATAATTGCCTTAGTATCGTGTAATGGTGAACACTTAGATGCAAATAATAGTATCCTCACCATCGGAGTCACTGCTATTATTTGTAGGGCCGAAGAGAAACCAACCATTAATTTTATTTGTCAAAAAGTTAGGTTGACAAGATAATAAAATTAATGGGTAAAACCTCCTCTAACAAATTTAGAATTTGTATACGTCCACACTATCGTGGCATATGATATTTTCGGTGTTTTGAGGTGTTGGTTGATTTTAAAATTTTATTGTTTGAGGAATCAATAATTTTTTGAAATCTAAAGTTTAGATCATTGTGATTCTCAGGATATTTTCAAAATGGCATTCAACCCACTTGCTGTTATATTGAAAGAGAATAAACTTACTGGCCATAACTATATTGATTGGAAACGAAACCTGGGCATTGTCTTGACTAACGAGGAGTACAAATTTGTACTTTTTGAGATCTGTCCTAAAAAGCCTAGCGAGAATTCTGGTGAAGAGGAGAAGGAACGTTATAGGATGTGGATAAAAGCAGACGAGATGGCGAAGTGTTACATTTTGGCTTCTATGTCAAATGTGTTGCAACATCAACATCAGGCTTTTTCTACTGCTTATGACATGATATTCAATCTCATGGAACTCTTCGGACATCAGAATCGGGCAGCTAGGCAATAGGCAATGAGGTACTTGATGACGACCACCATAATTAAGGGAACACCCGTGAGGGATCATGTTCTCAAAATGATGGCTCATTTTAATGAGATGAAAATCTTTGGAGCGGAGATCGATGGGGAAACCTAGGTCGATATCATTCTCCAGTCTCTACATAGGAGTTTTGAACAGTTTCTCCTGAACTATAATATGAACAAATAGACATATTCGTTAGCAGAACTTCTGACAGAACTCCAGGCGACAGAGGGGCATTTTCATCAAAGTGCTCATGCTTTGGTTACTCAGATGGTTTCTACTTCCAAGCCGAAAGGCAAGAAGAAGAAGAAACAAGGTATGGCAAAGAAAGTGGCAGGATCTCAGGGACCTCTGGCTGGCATGAAAAAGCAGAAAGGCAAGTGCTTCACGTCGAGCAGACTAGACATTGGAAGGTGGACTGTCTCCGCCATCAGGAGAAAAATCAAGGTATATCTTTTTGTTTAGATGTTGAAACATGTTTAGCGGTGTTATCTACCGGTACCTGGTGTGTGGATTCGGGAGCCACTGATCATGTCTGCAATTCATTGCAGAGGTTCCAGGAAACCAGACGGCTAGCTGAAGGAGAGATTACCGTCTACATGGGCAATGATACGAAGGTGGCGGCTATTGCAGTAGGAGATATTTCTTTATCTTTTGATAGGAATACAACTTTGATTTTAAGAAATTATCTTTATATATATTCTTTTAGAATGAATCTTATTTTAGTTTCTAAATTAATTATTGATCGGTATTCTATTCCTTTTAATGACAGAGTTGTTATAAAAAGGAATAGAGAGATTATCTATTCTGGTGTATTGGTTGGCAATTTGTATACTCTTGAACCAAAAACTCCCACGATACAAATAGAAATAAATAACTCATCGTCTAATCATAATAAGAGGAAAGAACCTTCGAAAATGAACCAAATGTATCTTTGGTATCTATGGTTAGGTCATATTAACATATTAACCTAAGTAGAATTCAAAGATTGATAACCGATGTGATGGATATCTTGGCGGGTTTCCTAAGCGAATACTGGATCATCCATGGGAAACCTCTCCATATCCACGGATTAAAAAATTCAATCCGAATGGAGACCTATCTCCCAAACGACCGTCTCATCGTCATACTAACTGATTCGAGTTACAACTTGGCCAAACTTGATGTTCAAGCATTGTAACTCGCCTAACCAATTAGTCACGGAAAAGACGACGAGTGGATCGCCGATTTTTGTGTTTATCATTGTGGTCCGACATAATTAATTATCACAATTAATTAACAAATAATTAAGAGCAAGATAATTAATTAAACCACACATGAAAGGATAGAAAGAACTAAGAGCCATAAGAGAAGGTTATACATCTCGTTACCTCGCGATATTCTATTGTATGACCCTCCCCTCTTGGACGTCATGAGGACGATGATCTACCAAGAACCGGAGTCACCAAGGCACGTACTTCTCCACCCTAGCTTGGCCGAAACCCTAAGGAGAAGAAGAATCTTCTTCTTCCTCAATTTGCACCCGTCGGAACCCCAACCTCCAAGAAGGTTGTCGCTGGTCACATCCAATCTCTCCTTCCACCTTGTGCTGTCCACCACGTAGACAAAGGAGGAAGAAGGTGAAGGAGAAGAAGAAGATAAAAGGAAAGCAACTCTCCTTATCCCACACCTAAGCCGCCGCCTCCTTCTCCTATTCTTGCACGCCGCCGGCCACCTTGATCCAAGGTGGTGCTATTATCTCCCTCCTAAGCTTGCTGCCGTGACCTCCAAGGGAGAAAAGAAGAAAAGGATGAAGTGAAGAAGAAGAAAGGATGAGTTTCTTCTCCCTTATCACCTTGCGCCACTCCTCTTGAGCCTTGGCTGTCGGTTGCCCTAGGAGAGAGAAGGGAGGAGAGAAAAAATAGAGAGGCTAGGTTTGGATGATCCATTGTATGCTTGGTTTCAGGACTCCATGGGGTATTTATAGGGCTATAATAGGGACCATGAGGAGGAGTGGGGTCTTGGCCACCTAATGGATCAAGGCCCGATCCATTAATGAAGAACCATTCCACTAAAGGCTCTTCATTGAACTACTTCACCAACCCCCAAATTTACAAATGGGCTCCACCTTTTATGAGTACAATCATCTCCCCGTTTTTATGATATCGAATGCTCGTTGATTAATTTAAATTATTGATAATTTTAATTAATCAACATCTAACTCCTTGATTAGTACCACTCATCCTTATCATCATGTTGGACCAAGTCCACCTGCAGGATTTAACATGATGAACCTTATGAGCTCATCAAGGGGGCATCATCATCCCGACTCACCAGGACACGGTTTCCATCTATAATCAACAGCACACCATGTAAATAATATTATTTCCAAACATATCTTTGGCATCTAAGACTTGGTCATATTAACCTTAGTAGGATTCAAAGGTTGATAGCTGATGGGCCTTTGGGTTCATTGGTGGTGGAAGATTTCCCAACCTATGAATCTTGCTTGGAAGGTAAGATGACCAAGAGGTCTTTTAAGGCCAAGGGGTATAGAGCCAATGATGTGTTGGAGTTGGTTCATTCTGATTTGTGTGGTCCTATGTCTATCCAGGCTAGAGGTGGCTTCGAATATTTCATCTCTTTTATAGATGATTATTTAAGGTATGGATACATTTACTTGATGCGTCACAAGTCTGAATGCTTTGACAGGTTCAAAGAACTCAAGGCTGATGTGGAGAAACATCAAGGTAAAAGTATTAAGACACTACAATTTGATTGTGGTGGTGAGTACCTCTTGGGAGAGTTTAGGAGTTATTTATCAGAGGCTGGGATTCAATCCCAAATGTCTGCACCAGGTACACCCCAACAAAACGGTGTGGCGGAGCGAAGGAATAGGACTCTTATGGAGATGGTTAGATCGATGATGAGTTACTCTGAGTTACAGGATTCGTTCTGGGGATATGCTCCGGAAATGAGAGTGTATATTCTAAACTTTGTACCATCTAAATCAGTACCCTCTACTCCCACAAAATTGTGGATTGGGTGAAAGCCTAGTCTGAGACATATTTGGATTTGGGGTAGTCCAACACATGTGCCAAAGGGAGATGCTGATAAGTTGGAATCTCGTACAGAAGTACGCTTGTTTGTAGGCTATCCTAGAGGAACGAAAGGTGGTTTGTTCTATAGTCCTAAAGATCAGAGGGTGATCATTTGCATGAATGCCCAATTTTTAGAGGAAGACTATGTAATGAACCATAAGCCCATGAGTAGGATTCTTCTTGAGGAATTGAGAGGGAAAGTTCCAACTTCAGTATCGACAGTACAGGAGGACATACCACAAGTGACTGCACCGCTTGTCACAGAGGATACACAAGTAGTACCTCGTCGTAGTGGGAGGGTTGTTAAACAACCTGATAGATTCATGTTCTTGGGAGAGTCTTCAGACTTGGTCCCTGGCAAACATAAACCTGATCCCTGGACATATGACGAGACACTCCAAGATAAAGATGCGATATCTTGGCAAAGGGCGATGAATTCTGAGATAGAATTTATGGATTCTAATCAGGTCTAGGAGCTAGTAGAACCACCCAATGGTGTAAAAGCCATTGGATGCAAGTGGATCTACAAGAGAAAGACAAGATCAGACCGGAAGGTAGAGACCTTCAAAGCAAGGCTTGTTGCAAAAGGGTATACTCAGAAAGAGGGTATCGATTATGAGGAGACCTTTTCGCCGGTAGGCATGCTTAAGTCTATCCGAATTCTCTTATCTATTGCCACTCATATGGATTATGAGGTTTGACAGATCGATGTCAAGATAGCTTTCCTTAACGGAAGTCTTGAGGAAAACATCTATATCAAGCAACCAGAGGGATTCATTGCAATGGGCAAAGAGCATCTTGTTTGTAAGCATAATCGGTCTATTTATGGATTAAAGCAAGCTTCAAGATCTTGGAACATCCGCTTTGATGAGGTAATCCAGTCTTATGGATTTATTCAGAGTTCGGATGAGCCTTGTGTATACAAGAGGTGTAACGGAAACATAGTGGTATTTCTTGTACTATACGTAGATGACATTTTTCTCATTGGCAAAAATGTCAAAGTGTTATCAGACATAAGGGTATGGTTGTCCAAACAGTTTGATATGATGAACTTGGGAGAAGCAGGACACATCCTTGGGATCAAAGTTATAAGGGATCGCAAGAAAAGGATGTTGTGCTTATCTCAAGATTCATACATAGACACTTGGCTCTGAGTGCCTTCCTCCACATCGGTTGAGTTTGTTTTACGGATCACTAGTTCAAATTTCCTTATGGATGATTTTAGGAAATTATTTTGGAGCGTGTGATCTTCCCCATCAGAAGGGACATAATCCTATATAATGGACTGACTATCAAATAATGGTATACACTTAGATGCAATTAATAGTATCCTCCCTATCGGAGTCACTGCTATTATTTGTATGGTCGAAGATAAACCAACTATTAATTTTGTTTGTCAAAAAGTAAGGTTGACATGAGAATAAAATTAATGGGTAAAATTTCCTCCTACAAATGTTTGAATTAGTGTACGTCCACACTATCGTGGCATACAAAATTCACGGTGTTTTGAGATGTTGGTGAATTTAAAATTTTATTATTTGAGGAATTAATATTATTTTAAATTTTAATATTTTTACCAATGTGATTCTCATGTTTTTCAAAATATCTTTCAATCCCCTTGTTGTGATTTTAAAAGAAAACAAACTTACTGGTCCTAATTATATTGATTGGAAAAGAAACTTAGACATTGTCTTGACTGCTGAGGAGTACTAATTTGTACTTTTTGAGATCTGTCCCACTAAACCTAGAGATGATTCTAGTGAAGAGGAGAAAGAGGATTATAGGAAGTGGGTAAAGGCAAATGAGATGACGCGGTGTTACATTTTGGCTTCCATGTCCAATGTACTGCAACATCAACATCAGGCTTTTGCTACTGCCTATGACATGATGCTCAATCTCAAAAAAATCTTCGGACACCAGAATCGGGCTGCTAGGCATGAGGCTATGAGGAACTTGATGACGACCACCATGGCTGAGGGAACACCCATGAGGGATCATGTTCTCAAGATGATGGCTCATTTGAATGAGATAGAAGTCCTTGGAGCTGAAATCGATGGGGAAACCCAGGTCGATATCATTTTCCAGATGCTACCGAAGAGTTTTGAGCAGTTACGCTTGAACTACAACATGAACAAAAGGATGTATTCGTTGGCGGAACTTCTGACAGAACTCCAGGCAGCAGAGGGGCTATTTCATCAAAGTGATCAAGATTATATTGCTGAAAATGTTTCTGCTTCTAAGCCGAAAGACGGTAAGAAGAAGAAGAAATAAGTTGGTTCGGCAAAGAAAGCGGTTGGATCTCAAGGTCCACAAACTGGAGTGAAGAAGCCGAAAGGCAAGTGCTTCACATGCAAGCAAGCTGGACATTGGTGTTGGATCGAGTAAACACGATAGGGGAGGGGGTGAATATCATGAAAACATTTCGGATTTAGAAAAGAGAAAGTATGTAGCAGAATTTAAACAAAACACACACACAGAACTCAAGTGGTTTTACTTGGTTCGGAGTCGCGGTCGGCTCCTACTCCAAGGCCCACGGTCCTTGACCATTTACTGCAGGCAATTCTATAGTAGCGCAAAAGGTTTACAGAAATTGTTACAATAGTAGTGCAGTAAAAACAAGTATACTCTTCGTTACCGACGCCCGGTGTGGATCGTACTTCGGAGCAGAGGGTCGTCGTCGGTGTTGGAATGTCGAGAACAGAGTTTGCCGGAGCAGAGCGCTTGACCGAAGAGCTTAGAGGCGTTGGAAGATTGTTGTTCTGAAGCCTTAGGGTCGAGCCCCTTTTATAGTGCTCCTGGGGGCGCCTGGGACGTCGGGGGCACCTGACACGTGCCTTCGGATCCAAGAACCTCTATCCGAAGGTTGGTCAGCGCTTATCCCCTACGAATCGGCTCTGGAGTTGACAGGGGCACCCGGGACGTTGGGGGCGCCCTGCTTGACTTGGTCCGCTAGCTTCATACTGATTTTGCTTCGATTGCTTTGACCTTGGGCGCCCGGGGCCTCCGGGGCGCCTTGCCCAAAGCTGTTCCGAAGCAATTCTTGCTTCCTTGTTTTGTCCTTGACCTTGGGCGCCCGGGATCTCCCAGGCGCCTGGCCCAGCTGCCTGCCCTCTCCTTTGGGGCGTTCTGAGCTGCAAAAACACATTCCCTTGGTCCCTGCATTCAAGGTTAGTTCCAAAACAGCAAGGCAAGAATATTAGTTGATTTCTACAACCGTAGCTATCTTGGTTCTGACTTCGGGTCTCCCAAATGGAACCCTAGGTCGAACCGACGCCTACTGTTGTAACACCCAATAATTTCCTGGTATTATTAGGGATTTTTAGGAATTTTTCTAGCATTTTTCGGAATATTATAGCATTTTTCGGAATGATTAGAAAAAAAAATGAGAAAAAACTTTAAAGGGGTCGGGTGGGGATTGAACCCGCGACCACAGGGAGGAAGGGAAGCCAAGCAACCAACTGGGCTAGGGTATCAAGCACAACCAAAGACGGAGAGAAATAATTTTATAAAGTAATTAAGTGTTTTTCATGAAGAGGTATATAAACCTCGCTTAGGTTGCGTGAAACCCCAAGTTGGAGCCGTAGCCGCGCGTGAGAGAGAGGAGAAGGGAGGGCTGCGAAACAAGGGATTTTCAAGGGAGCTCTTCTTCTTCTTCTTCTTTCCCCTTGAGTAGAAGCATCTAGGGTTCCTTCCTAGGGCTAAAGGTGGAAGCTTTTTACAAGGAGGAAGAAAAAGGATTTCGTTAGGGAGTTTTCTCCCTGTTTTTGTGAGTTTTCTTCAAGAACGATGTAAGTAAATCGCTCACCTGCAATAGGAGTAGTTTCGTTTCGAAATTCTCATTGTAGAACCCTAGTTTTCGAAAAGTAGAAGCATGGTTAAGAGGGTTTTGCTATTCTATGTTTTAGCTATTAAAGTTGCATGTTTTATCATGTTAGAAATTCAATTTGTTTGTATTGAATGTATGTAGGCCAAGCATGATGAGTTTCATACTTATGAAAAGACCTAAAAGTGAATTTGAGTTAAGGAGCACACAAGGTGCTCGATGGAAAGTTAAAGTGAGAAAAGTAAAGTTTTTTTTTAGCATGCAAATATATGCAAAAATAAGTAAAGTGATAAGTTTAAGTATGGTAAGTAAGAAAAGTATTTTACTTTGAGAAAGAGACATGTACCGGGCAAATGTAAGGCCCATCGAAAGTTAGAAAGTAAAGTTCTAATAGGGTGCGGTGGCTAGCTACCTCGCAACCTATTAGAAAAGCGCGCAATTGGTACACCGATACCATGGTACAATGTCAAGGCCTAAAGAGAAAGTTGATTACTATTTTCAAGTATATAAGTATGATCAAGTAGTTTCTTTTTGAGAAAGTGTTTAATTATTATATGTGTACCTTGTTACAATGCAAGCATGATAAAGTAGTTCAAGTAGTAAGCATGGTTAGTTGTGTACATTGATACATTAACAAGCATGATAAAGTGTTTCAAGTTGTAAGCATGTTTAGTTGTAAGTTTTGAAGTAAGTAAAGTTTTAAATCATTCTTTGAGATGAGCATGTTTAGTATTGACATCATGATTTTGTGAGTAGGGATTTACTTACTAAGCATTGTGCTTATTAGTTGCATTTTCCTTCTATTGCAGATAAAGGAAAAGAGAAAGCGTAAGTTGGGAGGCGACAGGACTTGCATTGGTGTTCAGTGGCGGCGGAACCGTGGAAGAGATCTTTGGGAATAAGTATTATAGAAACATTTGGTTATGGTTTTGGGTTCATAGAAAGTGATCAGTGTGTTTAAACTATGCCTAGAGACAAAGTTTGGTACAAACTTTAGTATATTTATGCAAGTGTTTTGTTAGTTTTGTTAAACTCCGCAAAGTTTCAATTTCAAGTTGTGGTATTGGTTTTGAGTTACTAATATGCTAAATAAACTAGGGTAGAATATAGATTTGAAGTTATATCTTAATGTGAAGTGATAGTATGTGATTTGTGGATGTTTGAAAGTGGTTATCAGCTCTGAAATTACAGGTTTTCAGGCGTGCCAGTCGACTAGCTCAGATACCAGTCGACTGCTATATCGAACAGAACCTTCTGTTCGATATGGCAGTCGACTGACCATATACCAGTCTACTGGTGCCATTGAAAAGAAACTGTGTAGAGTAGTTGGTTAGTGCTTTGGTCATGCAACTAAGAGGTTGAGGGGTCAAATCCTGGCAAAGCAAATAAAATGAAAGTTGTTTTATTTTTTTTGAAAAAAAAAGAGAAGGAAGAAAAAAAAATTCAGAGCAAGTTAAGGGGACTCAAGTAGGTGTAACCTAAGGCTAAGGATAAGGTAAAGTTAAGGTCCAGTAAATGTGGCGCCCGCCTTAAGAGAGAAAGTTAAGAGAAGTCGGGTCGTCACAACTGTTCCCTCGACCGGGAACGCGTCCTCACCTACTCTTCTTAGGAGAGTTTACCTGTTGTCAACCGGCTCCTCCGGTTGGACTTTTGCCCAACAGCCCTTCGCCAGGTGCCTAGCAGCCCTTCGCCAGGTCTTCGGTACCTTGCAGTCCTTCGCCAGGTGCCTAGCAGCCCTTCGCTAGGTCTTCAGTGCCTAGCAGCCCTTCGCCAGGTGCCTAGAAGTCCTTCGCCAGGTCATAGATGCCTAGCAGCCCTTTGCCAGGTGCTTAGCAGTCCTTCGCCAGGTCTTAGATGCCTAGCAGCCCTTCGCTAGGTGCCTAGCAGCCCTTCGCCAGGACTTCTTTCTGCATACTCAAGTAATATTGTTAGATCACAAATAGTACTTAACTTTGAATCCTTTGCCAATATCAAAACAAGGTTCAATATGGTGCTTCCGGCACCAACAATCTCCCTCTTTTTGATTTATGGCAACACAATTCAAAGTTAAGTAAAAACTTATAACAGTTAATAAATGAAGGTAAGAAGACAATGACGTATAGCAGTTATGAACAGAATTTACTTCATTGATTTGAAATCAATGAAGTATATGAGAAAAAAACCTTTATTTCTCATACTCCCCCTAGAACCCTGAATACTTGTGTTATAAAATACTTAACTTTGACCTTTCCTCCCCCATTGACATATATCAAAAACATACATGGGTGAACAAGGTAAAATTTTGAAAAGTTTTGCAAATCTAAATTTTGTTAAAGAACTTTTACTTACAAGGCTTTGCAAAAAAAATTTTGAAGCCAAATTTCCCAAAAAAAAGTTCAACTTTGAGAATTGGGAAAATTTTGTTTTAAAAGAATTTGCACACTTAGAAGAATTTGCTTGGAAATACTTTGTGTAATTTGAAAAACAAAATCTTTAACCTTATAGTTATCAAAATTTCTAGCCAAGTTTTTCACCAAAAAAACTTTACTTAGAAACATTTGCCAAGATTTTCAAAAAGTTTTTGCTCAGACAAATTTTGTTTACTAAGAAAAATTTTACTTAGAAAAAAAACATGCACTTAAAAAAATTTGAAACACTTAGAAATACTTAAAAATTTTTGAAGTACTAGAAACACTTGAAAGCACTTGAAGTATTTTGACAGTAGTTTGAAATTTTAACAGCACTTAGCACTTAAAAACAATTTGAAGTACTTAGCAATTTTTGCTTTGCTTTTTGAAAAAGAGATAAAAGTTTTAAAAAATTTCTTTTCTCTCTTTCATGCTCTCCCCCTTGGCTATATATCAATAAAGAAATATATTTTGAAATATGTTTTAAGGAAAAAGTTGTGTATCAGAGCCTATAAGTTTTGAAAACATAAAAATACTTAGTATAACTCTTGAAAGCATTGCGAAAAGCTTTAAATTGCACCAACAAAACTCCACTTTAAAAGGTATTGTGCAATTTTAAAAATAATTTTGTATTTGTAGACATTTTCACTTTGAACAAGATTGAATAAATTGATCTTTGAAACATGTTAGTATTGTACAAAAATATTCGTACTTTGTAAACATTAGTGCCTTGAAAAGTATAGTACTTTTGAAAACATAATATTTTGAAAAGTATAAGTACTTTTAAACATAATATGTATTTTTGAAAAATATAAGTACTTTCGAAAGATAATACTAATTTTATTTTGAAAATATAATACTTGACTTGGTTTCTTTTATAGTCTGACACAATCCTAGGAAGCTTTGTTAACTATAAGGACATTTCCCTAAGTGTCCTGGAAAATTTTCCAAAGTCAAGTAAGTATTATTTTCAAAAGTATTCTAAAAGGATTTTAAAAGTATTCCACAGTAAAGTAAAATTTTGAAAGTGATGGTATATATATATATAAGCAAAATGATTTAAAAGGATGTTATTTTGAAAGAAAAATTATTTATGTTTTCAAAAGGATTTTAAGAGTGCAGTGCATGAAAATATATAATTTTGAAAATGCTCAATAATTCTATTGATTTGATCTCCCCCTAAACTTGACTCAGTCCTAGGAAGCTTGTTGACTACAAGTGATCTTCGTCTGAGTTTTAAGGTGTGATTCAAATTATAAGAATTATCTAATAATTTTAAAAAATAATTTCTTTCAATTTAGACTCCCCCTAAATTTGACACTCCTAGGAGTCCTTGTAGATCATGAAGTAGACTTCCTTTGTGTCTTTTAAGGTTTATTAAAATTAAAAGGGAATCAAGCACTATTCTTAAAATGAATTTTGATGTATTAACATTTCGGAAAAAATGAATATTTGAAAGACATATATTTTGAAATGATAGCATAGTTTTCGAAAAACATGAGTGATAGTTTGAAAGCATACTATTTTTAAACTTCTTCTTTTAGTTTGAACTCCCCCTAAACCTGACACAGTCCTAGGAGGCTTGTTGACTACAAGTTATTCCTCCTCTGAGTCTTAGGGTTTGAGTTAAACAAAAAGAGAAGAAAACTAAGTTAAAAAAAAATATTTTGTTTTAATGATTTGAAACATAATTTCTTTCTAATTTTTGAAAAAGTTAATATAGAGAATTGATAAGGAGAAATTCTATATTTAAAATAATTTCCAAGAGAAAAATAGAAGGTTTTTAAAAAAAACATAAGTTCAAAATAATATACATATCAGAGCCCGGACTGTAGACATTTTTCTTAAAAATATCCTAAGTAATCCCTAAGGTGACTTTTTGCCATGTTTATTTTTCAAGAATAAATTGATTGACTGAAAGAAATGTTTGTATAACGGCAAAGGAAAGAAATAAATGTTAAGAAATAAATTTCAGGTAAGTGAAAAAGAGACCTAATCTTGATCACTACAAGAAAATTGTCATATACCCATGGTAAGCTTTAGCTACATATATACAAACTGTGGGTATATATAACATATAACCACAGATATATGAAATCATCACTATAAGTTATAGGGATGGATATCAATGCTGTGGGTATTGGATATCTATACCTACACTTATATTTTGCTGTCACTATAATATTTTTTTACTGTGGGTATAAGTAGTGTATACCTACACTTATAATTTACTGTCACTATAAGTTATAGGGACATATATTAATATTGTGGGTATTGGATATCTATACCTACACTTACATTTTGCTGTCACTATAATTTTTTTTTACTGTGGGTATAAGTAGAGTATACCTACACTTATAATTTACTGTCATTATAAGTTATAGGGACAGATATCAATGTTGTGGGTATTGGATATTTATACCTACACTTATATTTTGCTGTCACTATAATTTTTTTTACTGTGGGTATAAGTAGCGTATACCTATACTTATAATTTACTGTCACTATAAGTTATAGAAACAGATATCAATGCTGTGGGTATTGGATATATATCTATATCTACACTTATATTTTGCTGTCACTATAATTTATTTTTACTGTGGGTGTAAGTAGTGTATACCTACACTTATAATTTACTGTCACTATAACCTTTGTTTTCTATAGATATAAATAATATATACCCACACTCATAATATACCATCACTATAACCTTTATATGCGCTATATGTGTGGTTTGGTTCGGAGGGTTTGGGTTTGTCACCAACACCAGCGCCATCGTCTGCGGCGGTAGGGGAGGGGTTGAGGGTGTGGTCCTGAGTGCCCTCGCAACCATTGATGATCTTCAAGCTATGAATCGAGGTGACAATATTATGCTAGTGTACATTTTCTTTTGTTATTCCTATCCCTTTTTGTTTTTGGGAAGATTTCATCAGAATTGGAAACTTCAAAAGGTTAGAAATATGTATCCTTATCATAAACTATTTATTATGATAAACTTTATCTAAAGGATTATTTAAAAAATTAAAATATCATATTAAACTATTTATTACGCTAAAATAGGGCTTCAGAAACTAATTTTTAAAATGGAAATAAAATTTATTTTAAATTTTAGGAAATTATAAATAGATTTACTACGGAATTTCTAATCTGTTTCATTTAAAGACAATAATACGCGCAAAAAAAGATTAAAAGAGAATTTAAAATCAATTAAAAATGTAATGTATAAATAAATTTTTTTAAACCAAAATAAATACGGAATAACAACTAAATTTGATACGAAATTTTATCTGTTTATAAATCGGTTTCAAATATTTTAAATAGAAAAATAATCCATTTTTAGTTTATATAATTTGAAAAAAAATTATTAAGTAATCCATTATTAAATAGAAAAATAATCCATTTTTAAAAGATTATCCGTTTTTAATTTATATAATCCATTTTTAATTTATATTTTATCTATTTTTTAAATAATTTTTTTAAAATTTAAAAAAATAAATAATCCATTTTTAATATTTATTCGGTTTCAAATATTTTTAATTTATAAATATATTTTCTTTTACTTTAATAAAACCCTAGCTAATCCCTATTCTAAATCACGGAGAGCGGCTAACAGCGAGGTTCCTCCGCGCGACGATCCGGCAATCGTGAGCTTCAGGGACAGCTGCTAAGGTAATCCTCCGACGACGCTGACCTTTTTTCAGACGATCTTCTCCGACATCCTTTCACTGAAATGGCTCAGGTAATCCTCATCTCCTTCTTTAACATTCTTCTCTGTTCTTCAATGCGCGGTCGCAGTACTGTCCTAATCGAGCGACGGTGGTCGTTCACGCAGCCTAATCGCCTTGGTGATTGATGGTATTGATGAATGTTTTGATTCCGACCTCTCTATTTTCTTGCGCTAATTTTTCTTTCAAGTTATGCATTCGGTGTTTTTGTGATGAAATTGTAAAATTTGTTGCGTGATTGGATATTTAGATCGGTTTTCTTACTATTTTGGAACCCTAATCTGTTGCATTAACTTTTTGAAATTTTTACTGCTGTGCAAAGGAGAATTGTGAGGGAAGGCTGAGGAAAAAAAAGCTTCTATAATTCTTATTGAATTCTTTCTGAAATTCTTACTAAATTCACTTATGATCAACATGAGAAAGCTTCTGTAGCCCTATTTTCAAAACCTACAGAATTAACTTTAGAATCCTCTGTTTCATTGTTACAGATCAACATGAACTCCAAATTTCTTACTGAATTCTCTGTTTCATTTGAAAAGCTTCTATAATTCTTACTGAATTCTTTCTGAAATTCTTACTTAATTCACTTATGATCAACATGAGAAAGCTTCTGTAGCCCTATTTTTTTTGATAAAAATTACTGTATTTTTCATCACTAAATATCAATGGTAGGCGTGGATCTGAGAGGAAATTCAGGCCAAATGTAGAGCTTATGGCATAACAAGTAACCTACTCTCTCATGAGGTTTCTTGGCCCTTGGTCATTTCTCATTGCAAAGAAGAAAGCGAAAAGCCATCATTTCTCACTAAGCAAAAATACCATATGTCACGCACCGAGACCCAGGAGCCGCTGTTCCAATATAAAATCGGACAGCACCTCCCCTGTCCGGCGGACAATTTACACAACCACACAGATAAATATATAACACAATATCTATATTTGCACAACCACGCAGTTAAATGGCCTCAGGCCTCCAATCTAATGTAGCTATAACAGGTATATAACTATAACCGTCGCAAAACCAAATACGAACTCACCTGAGCTGCCAGGGGCAGGAATAAAACCAAAACCAAGCGAAGTCCAACATAGGACTCAAAAGTACAACACCATCGAATAAAACATGAATACATGTTCAAAACAGGGCAACGGAAGCAAAGTATATACTACAGGGTCCATAAGCAAAAACAACGTAAAATAAATCCAAGCAGAGCTCCTCGGGAGCTGGGGACTGGCTGCTAGGGATCTCCTGGCAGGCATCAACCTGAAATAAAATGTATGGCAACGGGGTGAGTCCATAGCTCAGCGAATACCCAACAGATATGCATAGAAAGTTATACCAACAATAAGGGTTCAGCTAATACAGTCTCATATCAACAGTAGAGAAAGACTGGAACTGAAAATACTGGGTAGGTACATACCTGAATCCATCTAACCTGTACAGAGGGTAAGAAATACCAGTGGAATACCAACAGACATATAAGCACAGGTAACAAGTCTCCAGAATATGCAATGTCAAACAAGTGCAGCAAATAAGTGCAGCAAACAATGCACGATGCAAAATATGCACATGGTGCAATGCCATGGTCACCCCCTAACTCCAGTCAAGCCACCGAGACAGGCGATACTGTGTCGGCCGAGTGGGTAGAGCTGTGACACTGTCCGCACTCTGCCATCACTGCTACTGAGTGACCGAGTGGACAGGATGCTGGTGGAGCTATCGCTCCGCCCCATGTATATATGGGGGAGATATCTCTCTCATCTTCTCTGGTCTATGGGTAGAGAAGGGATCCCTGCTTGCTACCACGCTCCGAAACCACTACCCCTGAGCGGACGAGCGGAGCACTACAGAGCAAATGCACACACCCAGCGGTATCCACTAACCCATGAGTGGCCGTGTGTGCATATCATGTGCCGGAAGACGATTAGGCTCAACCACAAGGGAGTCGCTGATCGCCGGCATGCAACAATGCAAGGATGGTGTATGATAGATACACATACCTCCCTCCCCAAGTCCTCAGTATACTAAGTCTCAATCTGAAATCCTATAACAGGAAATACAGGTAACCTACAAGGTATACTGACTGGAAACTACAGATCCCTCAAAGTCAAAGGCAGGAGATACAACACGATCTCTAAGCATACATATAGATATGACATTACCTGAGACTGTATGGAACTACAACATAATAACTCAGGGATAAACCACATGTATCCAGAACAGGTATAATAACTCAGGGATAAACAACAAGTATCCAGAACAGGTATAATAAACAAGGATAACCAACAAGTATCCAGAACAGGCATACTAAACAGGGATAGCGTATAATCTTACTGCTATCTATAACAGTCTATGCATAATCACATGACAATATCAAAAGAGATAAGTCAAAGGGTACCCGCCTCCAAATGTGAAGTCTGTAATACGTAGAGAACCTCCCGTCTGATACTTCGCAATAATAAACTCAATCAATGTCCTGTATCAAAGGATATATTTTTAGCTATTATACAATGTAATTTATAGCTAAACAAGCTATCTCAATTTATTAGGACCATCTTAGCTATCCTGTCCCGTTTGATTAACTCCAATGAAACGATCAGTCCTTAATCATTTCGATCTTCCTAAGATTAGACTTAGGTTAGGTTTCCGGAACCCGAATCATCAAGTTTAAGTTATTAGGTTTAAATCTAAAATTAACCTTACGGTACCAACACGAATACTAATCCCAATAACATTCTTTAATCCAATCCATTTAACTTGCTATCCTTAAACACAAGAATTAATCAACCATAATCAACATCCAATCTCTAAATAATGAAATCGAATCAATACCTATCTAAACCAAACAATCACAGAAACTTCCAATACAACCCTAAACCAATCAAACCTTACCTGATTGGTAGCCGACAGCCACCTCTGCTCCGATCCGGTGAAGGGCAGAACCACACCCACCTAAACAGATCACAGCAACACCCTGAAAGCCAACGTTTAGCTTCTAAAATGGAACACTTTCATCTTAAACCTACTGATCTAAGAATCACAAGACCAATCGTTGGAATTTAAATGGAATCATTTCCAATGGTATCCTATCTTACCTTTGAGGATCACCAATAATGCTCCAAAGCTCCGACGATCAGTAGAAGCAAACCGAGATCCTCGGAAGACACAAGATTCACAAGGTTTCGACGCCGCAAACCCTCCTTCAACTGTAGCCTAGCGTCACCATTCGTCCGCGAGGTTGAAAACGCAAGAAGCCGTCGGCTAGGCCTCGACTTCACTTTAGGGCTCGAGACGCCAGGGGAAGAATCGGGGTGGAGTAGCCTGGCTAGGGCACGCGTGAAGGGGAGGAGGAGTCGATCGGTCGGTGGCTGCCGGTTGCGGCTTCGCGAGGGGAGGAAGGAGTATCGGCTTAGGTCGTCGCGTGAGGGAGAGGCGTCGGCTTGAGGGGGTCGGCTGCTTGGGTTTAGGGCACGCGAGAGAAGAGGCAAGCCGAGAGCTTTAATACAAAAGGGGCTTTTTGCATTTTAGTCCAACTCACTTTTGTCAAATCGCAAGTCTACCCTTGGTTTTAAACTTAATCTCATCTTAGTCCTTGTGACTAATTATTCCAATACATTTTAGTCCCTAAATTTGTGTTCAAGGACTCGGAAGCCTCGGAACCTATCCGGTAATTCTCCAAAAATTTTCCGGAACCTATCAAAAGTGTCGGATTTAACATCCTCCCCCACTAATAAAAATTTGGTCCCCAAATTTCGTCATTGGATACTGTATCCATCAACAACTAATACTAACAACATTTACCATATAAGCGCTGACGGGTATTAACCCTACATTTCCAGGGTAAGGTAGCAACCTACCGACGCCAGTGGTCTCCCATCCACTGGTTATTGACCAAAATCTCTCCAACTAATAGGGCATCTCTAAACTCCAGGATCTAGCCGTAAACACTCGCTAGACCTCAGCCAAAGGTATCCATGACAGCCACGAAATGGAACACTACTCATATCTATCACTATTTAATTGGAAATGCATAAAGGACACATCATACCACGAAAAGTCGATCCCTCGGTCCGTGGTGTCTCCTCTCTGGTGGCAGCATATACTCGTCCCGTCTCTGGCGGTGGGGGTGGTACTGCCGGGTGCTGCGGTGGTTGTGGCACCGCCAGGTACTGCTGCGGCTGTGGCGGTGGCTGATACTGCAGCTGAGACTGCGGCTGATACGCTGGATAATCCTGATGCGGAGGAATGCCCTGCTGCTGAGATCCTAATGCTGAACTCGGCGATACAGCCGAGGTGTAGCAAGCCTCATATCCTGGCATACAGTAGACAGGTGCTGGAGGGGCGGACTGCGGCTGACGGAAAGAAGACTGTGTCCTATACCCTCCCCTATGAGATCCTGACTGACTCATCCGCCCGCTCTGCCCAGTAGCTCTCGTACCCTCATGCTGTGCTTTCAGCGTACAATCCCGTCTTATATGCCCTGGTAGCTTACAATAGTAGCAAACAAAATGCTCAAGTGGGCAATCCTCCCTACCATGCTCTCGAGAACCACACTGTACACAGTATGATCCATCAGTAGATCTCTCCTGATTCTGCTGAGGAGATCGAAAGGATCCTGCCGAAGTACGACCTGACTTCTGGGGCCTGGATGATGCCTCAGAGGTGCCCTGAGCGAACTGACCCTGGTTGCCGCGCTTTTGTCCAGTAGTCTGCTGTGGCTGAGTCTGAGATGCACTCTGAGCTGACTCTTTTCCCTTTTTCCTCTCCGCATTCACCTCCTGCTGTGTCATCTCGATCAAAAGGGCTCTCTCCAAAGCCTCACTGTAAGATGCAGTACTAAATCCGGCAAGCTTGAGTCGGATATACGCAGCTAGTCCTCTAGTGAAGTGGATCATCCGAGATCTATCCTCGGTAACCAGCTCGGGGCAGAATTCAGCCAACCGGTCGAATTCTGCGCTATACTCCATAACCGTGCGAGTCCCCTGCTGCAGAGTCAGGAACTCCTGTCGCTGAGTCATCTGATAGGATAACGGAACGTAGTGACTCTCGAATGCCTCTCTGAAGACGGCCCATGTGAGATGCTGCTCTCCAATAATCGTGCGCCACGAGGCCCACCAGGTAACCGCCTCGCCTCGTAAATGGTATGCGGCTAGCGCCGCCTTCTCCCACTCGGAGCAAGCCATGTAATCAAACGTACCCTCCAAAGTCTCCAACCAGTCACGGGCAGCCCTAGGATCAGCTCCTCCGTGGAATAATGTGAATCGGCCTTTCACCGACTCTGCTAGTGCGGGTATCCGTGCTCGGGCTCTGGCACACTCTGCCGGAGTAGTAGGGGGTACCAGCGGAGCTGCATAGGGTGCTATGCCAAGAACAGTAGATGGAACTGTGAAAAATCCTGGAACAGGGGCCACTGGTGGGGCCGAATAAGCTGCTGGAGCTGGGGCCACTGGTGGGGCCGAATAAGCTGCTGGAGCAGGAACCGCTGAGGGAGCCGCAGAAACTCCCGTGAACGGTACTGAGGGGTAGCTAACCGTAGGCATCGCCGGGGGAGTAGGTACTGCTGGGGTGCCGCGGAAGCTCCCCGCAAATGGTACAGATGAAGGCACCGAAGGGTAGACAACGGGGGGCACCACTGGAGGTGTAGGTACTGCTGGGTACGCCGTGGGTGGTGCTGACAGAGGTACTGTCGGGTACGGAACTGCTGACACCGGTGCAGGTGTAGCAACTGGTATCACAGATGGTCCCGCTGCGTAAGCAGTAGCAGGCACCGGTGCTGATACTGTGGGAATCAACGGTGTAGTAGTCACGGGTGGTGCGGTCGGAACCGCTGACAGCAGTGGAGATGAGGGCCTCGGAACAACCGGAGGAGTCTGTCCCTGCCTGACTGGCCCCGTCTCCGTCGTCTCTCGGGTGACCTGGTCACCGAGACCCAATAGTAGACTTACGTGGCCGTCCTCGACCACGTCCCGGTGCGGGGGCACGTCCGCGCCTAGTCATACCTGTTACAATATTAACCATTGGTTACTAAGGATATAAGTCACTAACCTTATCAAGTATACATTTGCTGCCCGGAGATGTCCCGTCGCCGCCAGTCCCCAAATTGCCGTCGCATCACAACCACGGCTTTAAAAAATCCGTAATGTACTCGGATGAATAACATCAAACCCAGCTCCGACACCTACCAGTTCAGTGTCAGATTTAAATTCCGAGAAATCCACGAATCGATGGTATCCCGCATCCTGGCTTGATACCAAAAATACCAAAAATAATCGGTATCAGATAAACACCGAAAATCCGAAAACACGTAGGCATCGAAACCTACGCTCTGATACCAAAAATAAATTGTCCACGCCCCCGAGACCCAGGAGCCGCTGTTCCAATATAAAATCGGACAGCACCTCCCCTGTCCGGCGGACAATTTACACAACCACACAGATAAATATATACACAATATTAATTTGCACAACCACGCAGTTAAATGGCCTCAGGCCTCCAATCTAATTAGCTAAACAGGTATATAACTATAACCGTCGCAAAACCAAATACGAACTCACCTGAGCTGCCAGGGGCAGGAATAAAACCAAAACCAGCGAAGTCCAACATAGGACTCAAAAGTACAACACCATCGAATAAAACATGAATACATGTTCAAAACAGGGCAACGGAAGCAAAGTATATACTACAGGGTCCATAAGCAAAAACAACGTAAAATAAATCCAAGCAGAGCTCCTCGGGAGCTGGGGACTGGCTGCTAGGGATCTCCTGGCAGGCATCAACCTGAAATAAAATGTATGGCAACGGGGTGAGTCCATAGCTCAGCGAATACCCAACAGATATGCATAGAAAGTTATACCAACAATAAGGGTTCAGCTAATACAGTCTCATATCAACAGTAGAGAAAGACTGGAACTGAAATACTGGGTAGATACATACCTGAATCCATCTAACCTGTACAGAGGGTAAGAAATACCAGTGGAATACCAATAGACATATAAGCACAGGTAACAAGTCTCCAGAATATGCAATGTCAAACAAGTGCAGCAAATAAGTGCAGCAAACAATGCACGATGCAAAATATGCACATGGTGCAATGCCATGGTCACCCCCTAACTCCAGTCAAGCCACCGAGACAGGCGATACTGTGTCGGCCGAGTGGGTAGAGCCGTGACACTGTCCGCACTCTGCCATCACTGCTACTGAGTGACCGAGTGGACAGGATGCTGGTGGAGCTATCGCTCCGCCCCATGTATATATGGGGGAGATATCTCTCTCATCTTCTCTGGTCTATGGGTAGAGAAGGGATCCCNGTATGATAGATACACATACCTCCCTCCCCAAGTCCTCAGTATACTAAGTCTCAATCTGAAATCCTATAACAGGAAATACAGGTAACCTACAAGGTATACTGACTGGAAACTACAAATCCCTCAAGGTCAAAGGCAGGAGATACAACACGATCTCTAAGCATACATATAGTTATGACAATACCTGAGACTGTATGGAACTACAACATACTAACTCAAGGGTAAACCACATGTATCCAGAACAAGTATAATAACTCAGGGATAGACAACAAGTATCCAGAACAAGTATAATAACTCAGGGATAAACAACAAGTATCCAGAACAGGTATAATAAACAGGGATAGCGTATAATCTTACTGCTATCTATAACAGACTATGCATAATCACATGACAATATCAAAAGAGATAAGTCAATGGGTACCCGCACCAAAAGAGTGAAGTCCGTATCAAATGAAATAGAACCACCCGCCAATAATCAGCACAATAATCAAATCAAGTCCCTGTATAAAGGATACATTTATATTAGCTATTACAAAATTAGTAAATAGCTAAATAAATCCCAAATCCCTTCTAGGGTTAACTTAATCGTTCCTGTCCATTTAATTACCTTTAATTAAATGAATGCCCCTTAATTTTCCCATGATTAGTTTTAATCATGAATTTCGACCCATCACGGCTCGGTTTAATATAGTGTCATATTCTATATTAAACCTACCATTTGTTCTAATCTAATGATCCACCCGATTAGATTAGGTTTCATCTCCTAATTTAATTCTATCCATTCCAAAGAATCCTCAATAGAATCATTCATACTAACCTACTAATCAAGAACACATCAATTAACACTGAGCATAGATTAAACTTGATCGCCTTACCTCTTATCCAATTCCCTTAGTTGCTTGGCACAGGACAGGGGAAATCCACCCAGCTGCTCACGGCAGCCTCCAAGACCACAGCCCAATTCAAACCTGCTCCCAAAAATAGGAATCTCATTCAACACTCCATTTCTCTAACATTTCCAAACCACGGAGGGAAACTAATGACAGAGCTACAACAATCAACCACTTTCCTTACCTAATCCCGAGCAGTTCTCTAAAGCAGAAAAACCAAATCAGCACAGCGAGTAGGAGTAGGGAGTAATGCTGCCAAACCAACTCTAAATCCAATTCAGCTTCCATTTCGAGCCAACAATCCAGAAAACATCCAGAACCAAACCTAGGAAATGCTCCATACCTGTGCCGTGGCTGGGAGATGGAAGCTGGCAAGAGCAGCCTCACACACGCGTGAAGAACGGGGAAGGGAATCGGTGGTTGCTTCGCACCGGGAGCACGGGAGGCCTGGCGTCGGCTCAAACGAGAGAGAAGCAGGAAGAAGAAGAACCGGGGAGAGGGAAGCTCCTGCTCGACTCGCACGAAGGAGAAGGAAAGCTCCTGTCGCTAGGGCACGCGGAGAGAAGACGTCGGGCTCGGCTGCGGCGACTTAGGGCTCGACGGGAGAAGGAGAAGAGGAAGACGATGAAGAAGGTGGCGTCGGGTTCGGCTAGGGCAGCGAGAGAGGAAAGGGAATGTTGCGGCTGTGGAGGAAACGCAAGTGACTTATAGTGGGAGTTTGCACTTTGGTCCAAGCAACTTTGGGCTAATCACAATCTCACCCCTAGTTTAATGTTTGTTACTACTTAACCCTTGTAATTATGAGTTTTAATTCATATTGGTCCCTAAATTTGTGTCCATGGACTCGGAAGCCCCGGGACCTATCCGATAATTCTCCGAAAATTTCCGGAACCTATTCAAACGTGTCGGATTTAACATCCTCCCCCACTAATAAAAATTTGGTCCCCAAATTTCGATATTCACTATAGTAAACCCTACTAAGAAGTATGCATATAGAAATACTGCACAATAACTAACCGTACATACCTCAAGTGAATAAGTGGGGGTAGCGAGCTCGGATGACATCCTCAAGCTCCCAGGTAGCCTCCTCATCCGAGTGATGCTGCCATCCGACTTTAACAAGCCGGATTGTCTTGTTCCGCAACTGACGCTCTCGGTGACCCAAAATCCGTACCGGAATCTCCTCGTAAGTCGCGTCAGGCTGAAGTGGAACTGAGACATCCGACAACACGTGTGAAGGGTCTGGCATGTATTTCCTCAGCATAGACACGTGAAATACATCATGTACACCGGTAATAGCTGGTGGAAGAGCCAACCGATAAGCAACTGCTCCAACCCTCTCCAGAATCTGGAACGGACCGATGTAACGCGGAGCAAGCTTCCCTCGAAGACCGAATCGTTTCACCCCCTTCGTGGGCGAAACTCGCAGAAACACATGATCACCCACGGAGAACTCCAGAGGTCTCCGTCTCCGGTCGGCATAACTCTTCTGACGATCCTGCGCCTCAGATATCCTGCGTCTGATGGTACGGACTAACTCTGCCTCGTGCTGGGCTCTCTGAGGTCCTAACAGCTGGGATTCCCCAACCTCCTCCCAGAGGGTGGGTGTCCGACAAGGCCTACCATACAACGCCTCATACGGGGCCATCTGGATAGCCGCATGATAGCTGTTGTTGTAGGCGAACTCGACAAGATGCAGATGATCCTCCCAACTGCCTCCGAAATCCATAACACAGGCTCGTAGTAAGTCCTCCAAGGTCTGGATCGTACGCTCTGACTGACCATCGGTCTGCGGGTGAAAGGCGGTACTAAATCTAAGCTCGGTACCCATGGCCTTCTGCAGACGCTGCCAGAAGCGTGAGGTGAAACGCGGATCTCGATCAGAGATGATACTCAATGGTATGCCGTGTAATCTGATGATCTCTCTGCAATATAGCTCTGCTAATCTGTCCAATGAATCGGTCCTCCGAATAGCTAGGAAGTGCGCGGATTTGGTCAATCGGTCAACGATCACCCAAATCGCGTCAAGGCCTCGTCTGGTCCTAGGCAATCCCACCACGAAATCCATAGTAATGTGTTCCCACTTCCACTCGGGAATGGGAATCCTCTGAAGTAGTCCAGCAGGTCTCTGATGCTCAGCCTTAACCTGCTGGCAAACTAGACATCTAGCTACAAAATCCGCGATGTCTTTCTTCATGCCGTTCCACCAGTAGGAACGCCTCAGGTCTCGGTACATACGGGTCCCGCCCGGGTGGATGGCAAATCGGGAGCGATGAGCCTCCTGGAGTAACTCCTCTCGGACCGGATGTGACGCGGGTACGCAAAGTCTCCCTCGGAAGTAGAGAGTACCCTCGTCATCTCTGGTGAACTCAGACTGCTGTGCTGAAGCTATCTGACTGCCGAGGGACTGCAGGTGCTGATCAGTAGCCTGGGCCTCTCGAATCCTCGTCCGGATGGAAGACTGAGCAACCATAGTCACTAGAATACCCTGCTCAGTCCGACCCTGCTCCTCTAGACCCAACTCTGAGAAACCCTGAACAATATCGGTAACTGATGCCCGGAAGCAGGCCAAAGTCCCTCTGGACTTCCTGCTCAATGCGTCCGCCACAACATTAGCTTTCCCTGGATGGTAGCTAATGGTGCAATCATAATCCTTCAGGAACTCCATCCACCTCCTCTGTCGGAGGTTGAGTTCCTTCTGCGTAAATAGGTATTTGAGACTTTTATGATCAGTAAAAATCTCAAACGTGATACCGTATAAGTGGTGCCTCCAGATCTTCAGAGCAAAGATGATGGCTGCAAACTCTAAATCGTGAACTGGGTAGTTCTTCTCATGCTCCTTCAGCTGTCGAGAAGCATAAGACACTACCCGCCCGTGCTGCATCAGAACGGCGCCCAATCCCTGATAAGATGCATCCGTATAAAGCACAAATCCGTCCTCTCCTGATGGAAGAACGAGGACGGGTGCCGACACTAGTCTCTGCTTCAGCTCCTGGAAGCTAGACTCACAAGCCTCTGACCATGAAAACTTCACGCCTTTCCTGGTAAGGCGTGTCAGCGGCATAGCAATGCTCGAAAAGCCCTCGACAAATCGTCGGTAGTAGCCGGCTAATCCCAAGAAACTGCGAACCTCCTGAACTGACTTCGGCTGCTCCCAACTGGTGACAGCCTCGATCTTCTGGGGGTCTACTGAAATACCTCGACTGGAAACTACGTGGCCCAGAAAACCAACTGAGTGTAGCCAGAACGCGCACTTGCTGAACTTCGCATATAAGCACTCCCGTCGGAGGATCTCCAGAACAATGCGAAGGTGCTGCGCGTGCTCCTGCTCAGAACGTGAATAGATCAAGATATCGTCGATGAAGACAATCACGAACTGATCTAGGTACTCCAGGAATATGCGGTTCATCAGATCCATGAACACCGCTGGAGCATTGGTAAGCCCAAATGACATTACCAAAAACTCATAATGACCATATCTGGTGCGGAACGCTGTCTTCTGGACATCTGCCTCTCTGACCCTCAACTGATGATATCCGGATCGCAGATCAATTTTAGAGTACACTGAAGTGCCTCTGAGCTGATCAAACAAATCCTCAATCCGTGGCAGGGGGTACTTGTTCTTGATGGTCACTGCATTCAACTGTCTGTAGTCGATGCACAACCTCAAAGAACCGTCTTTCTTCTTCACGAAGAGAACTGGGGAGCCCCAAGGTGAAACGCTAGGCCTGATGAATCCCCTGTCCAATAACTCCTGGAGTTGGACCTTCAGCTCATCCAACTCCCTCGGTGCCATACGATACGGAGCTTTCGATGCCGGCGCAGTCCCCGGTATCAGCTCAATGGTGAACTCAACCTGTCTCCTGGGAGGAAGACCGGGTAGCTCCTCTGGAAAGACGTCAGAGAACTCTCGAACCACTGGAACATCTGGAAGAGATGTGCTACTGCTATCGTCTGCGCTGATCATGGATAATAGAAAGCCAGAACAACCCTGGGATAGCAATCTCTGTGCCTGGAGCGCAGAAATAACCGATATGCCGTCGTCTCGGATGCCGGTGAAATCCCACGAGGGTTGGTCCGGAGGCCGAAAAGTGACCACCCTCGTCCGACAATCCACTGTGGCATGGTACGCTGTGAGCCAATCCATGCCGAGAATGATGTCAAAATCCACCATCTCCAGTACAAGCAGATCTACAGTAAGAATCATACTGTCGAAGTCCAAGGGACATCCTCGAACCTCCTGAGTGATAGACAAGGTCTCACCAGATGGTAAAGACACAGATAGCTGTCGTGCTATAGAGGTAGGTAACCTACCAATGCTAGCCATGAATAATCGTGAAATAAACGAGTACGAGCTACCAGTATCCACTAATAAATCTGCAGGTACTGAATATAAGGAGATAATACCGCGAAATACGGATCCGTCCGCCCTCTGTGCCTCCTCTCGTGTAACGGCGAAAACTCGTCCTGACTCTGGTGGTGGAGGTAGAGGAGGATACTGCTGGGGCTGCGGTGGTGGCAAAGGCTGGGGTACCGGTGCTCCAACCGCAGTCTGAGGCTGATACGGTGCCGGCTGATAACTCGGATAGTACTGAGGCTGTGTCATATACTGATGCGAGGGGGTCGAGATAGAACTCTGAGATGTCGCTGGAGTACCGACATGCTCATATCCAGACATACCATAAACCACTCCTGGAGTGACTGTCTGGGGTGGACGAAAAGAATGCGGGGTCCTCCGTCCTCGCTGTGGTCCTGACTGTGCAGTATGACCACTGTGTGCGGTATGGCCACTCTGGCCCGTGCCTCCAGTCCCCTCGTGTTGTGCCTTCAGGGCACAATCTCTACTCATGTGTCCCGGAAGCCTGCAGTAGAAACACACTGGATGCCCCACAGGGCAGTCTGTCATGGAATGCTCACGGGAACCACACAAGGTGCACTGAAAACTACCGCTGGTCTTCTTCTGCTGACGCTGCTGAGAATGCCGAGAAGAACCTCTAGAGTAGCGACCAGACTTCTGAGGCCTACCAGATGCCCCAGAAGTGCTCTGAGTTGACTGTCCCTGTCCGCCACGCTTCTGTCCAGAGGTCTGCTGTGGCTGAGTCTGAGATGCACTCTGAGCTGACTCTTTTCCCTTTTTCCTCTCCGCGTTCACCTCCTGCTGTGTCATCTCGATCAAAAGGGCTCTCTCCAAAGCCTCACTGTAAGATGCAGTACTAAATCCGGCAAGCTTGAGTCGGATATACGCAGCTAGTCCTCTAGTGAAGTGGATCATCCGGGATCTATCCTCGGTAACCAGCTCGGGGCAGAATTCAGCCAACCGGTCGAATTCTGCGCTATACTCCATAACCGTGCGAGTCCCCTGCTGCAGAGTCAGGAACTCCTGTCGCTGAGTCATCTGATAGGATAACGGAACGTAGTGACTCTCGAATGCCTCTCTGAAGACGGCCCATGTGAGATGCTGCTCTCCAATAATCGTGCGCCGCGAGGCCCACCAGGTAACCGCCTCGCCTCGTAAATGGTATGCGGCTAGCGCCGCCTTCTCCCACTCGGAGCAAGCCATGTAATCAAACGTACCCTCCAAAGTCTCCAACCAGTCACGGGCAGCCCTAGGATCAGCTCCTCCGTGGAATAATGTGAATCGGCCTTTCACCGACTCTGCTAGTGCGGGTATCCGTGCTCGGGCTTTGACCAGGTTTGACTATGCGGACTAGGGTTGACTATTTTGACCAAGTTAATGACTAAATCAGACCAAGCCCTATATTCTCTTCAAAGTAAGTCTATTGTGATACTTAACATGAACTTCAATATTTTGAAAAAAAACTGTTAGAGTTGAAAAAGTAGTGTACAGTAAACAGAGTTAATTTTAAAAAAATAGAAATAATTTTGAATACGTTTTGAAAACATTTTTTTTTATTTGAAAGGATAGTGATTCATGCTTTTAGGTCCTAGATGTCTCACCCAGTTCTACGTGGTCAAACATGTTAACCTTATGGGTTGTGTGAGACCAATATTTTAATTTTGAAGATAAATGATTGACAATAATTAAATTGAATTTTGAGTATGATTAATTGAGAATAATTAAGTTGAGTTTGAGAATAATTAAGAGTAATCAAGTTGAATTTTGAGAATGATTAGTTGAGATTAATTAAGTTGAATTTTATTGAATTATTTTGAATTTTGATTGAATTAAATTGATTTAATTAAGATTTAATTGAATTTAATTGATTTAATTAAAATTTAATTGAATTTAATTGATTTAATTAAAATTTAATTGAATTTAATTGATTTAATTAAAATTTAATTGAATTTAATTCATTTAATTAAGATTTAATTGAATTTAATTGATTTAATTAAGATTTAATTTGAGTTTGATTTTGATTTAGTCGGTTGATTGGGTTAGACTAAACTTTTAGGTCCTCAGCATCTCACCCATTTCTAAGTGACAAAACAGGATATTCTTAACTGTTTTGTGAGATGCATATTTTAATAGAAGGATTTATTTTGAAAAGGTCATGATTAATTTTGAAAAGTTAACTTAATTTTTAAACCCAATTTAAATTTATTTTGAAAAGAGATATTTGAATCTAAAATTAACTGAAAATTTGTGTTAGATTCGAATTTAACAAAGAGTAAATTGAATTTGAATTTCAAAAATTGGCTTCCAGGTCTTGGCGAGGCACAAGGCCTTCTTTGGCCGTAGCCTTATTGGATCATCAACCCTTTCCTAGACAAAGCCTTTTAGTGAAATTTCATCTTCAAAATTAATCTTTGAAAAGTTCTGGTTTAACTAGTTTGGATTTTGGATCGGTAGCTTCGGCTAGTTTCACCAGTCTAAAGAGACCAAGTAAACTTGATCTTATTAGAGTTGGTTTCCCTAACGTACTATCATCTCACCTCCACCCAATACTATATTGTCAAGTTTCAGTTAAACTGTTTTGTCCTTAAACTAATCAATCCTAATTTTAAGCAAAAAGAACATAAACATAAAATAAAAAGAAACCTACAATTAAAGCACAAAAAAAATTATCTATGTTATATCATAATCGTAATAATATTCTGGATTATCAAAAATAGCAATATTATGAATTAAATTTTCTAACAAATTAGCCTTAACTAATTTATAAGATTCAATCATATTATTCATGGTAAATAAGGGGTTTTCAAATACTGTAAGCTTACCTCTCACAATCGTTTGTCTAGTATTCTTGTAGTGACCACGAGCTAATCGGACCATATTGGGTCGATCTCCTTCTTTATCGTCAAATTCTGAGTCTGAGTTGGACTCGGGTACAGGTTGAATCTTCTTCTTTGGTGGTTCTCTTGGAGTTTTCTCTGTACTAGAAATTATACCTTCCTCGACCATTATAGTATCTGTTGGATTATCTAATTGTAATTCAAAAAAGGATTCGAAATTAGTTACCATTTCTGGTTCGATTTCGATGTCGGGGATGGATTCTTTCTCGTCTTCTGATCCGGAGTCAAAGATCTCAATGCTGGAGCTCTCTTCGTGTTGATTGATTATCTTTTCCCACATCTCTTTGGCACAGTTGAAGGATCCGACCCGCTTCAGTTCTTCTTTGGTCAGGCCGCATTGTAAGATTACTGTTGCCCTGGCATCAATCTCAATCTTTCTCAGAGTTGGTTCATCCAATTTGTCCCAAGTGATCGATGTACCTTCTTCTGTGGGGAATGTGAACCCCGTTTGGATTATCAACAATAACTCCATATTAGCTTTCAAATGAGACTCCATTAGATCCTTCCAGACTCTGAAATTTTCGCTAGAGAATAGAGGTGGACGAATGCTACTCCAATCTTGATTTGCCATTTAAATTAATCCTTGCACACAGACAAAATAAAAAAAAATGTACCAAGACTTGGTCTTGGATTAGTAGTGCGGGAGAAAAAAAATAGCCCCCAAAAAAATTACACGAATTTCGAGGCAAAATAATAATAAAATAATAAAAACAATTTATGATAAATTTTTGAAAATGTTGATTTTGTAAATTCTGATTAATGATGAAAAAGTAGGAATTTAATGTTTAGGAAAAAATTTGGTTAGCACGATTTTCGAGAAAAATATTAAAATAATAATAAAAAAATTTATGACAAATTTTCAAAAGTTGTTCGTTTTATCAATTCTGAGTAATGGTGAAAAAATGAGAATTCACGAAAAAAAAGGGCGAATAGAATCGAGTGGTGTTGCACCAATCTCGATTAACGAAAAAAAAGATTTTAAAAAGATAAAATAATTTTGAAAATCCGAAAGACTCTCAAATTGGTGGTTGCACCAAATGTACTTCGCTAGGGCTTGGATACTGGCAGTCCTTCGCTAGGTGCCTAGCATTCCTTCGCTAGGACTTTGTCTCTGCACACTTGAGTAATATTGTTAGATCACAAACAAACTTAACTTTGAATCCTTTGTCAATATCAAAACAAGGTTCGATATGGTGCTTCCTGCACCAACACATACTAGGTCTTCCCACCCCTAGGTGTGGATTTTTGCCTTCCCAGGATTCGAACCCTAGACCCATGCTTAAATCTAGTTCTTTATGAATCCTGAATACCAATTGAGCTATAGCTCAATTGGTATTCAGGATTCATAAAGAACTAGATTTAAGCCTGGGTCTAGGGTTCGAATCCTGGGAAGGCAAAATTCCACACCCAGGGGTGGGAAGACCTAGTATGAGTAACGGCACAGTCGATGGTCGACGGTACGACGGTCGTGAGGACCGGTAAATGAGCCGGTAAATGGGTCGGTAGACGGGTCAGGTCGTTACAATAAAAAGGCGCCTTTTACCGGCCCGGTAATACCGGCCCATTTACCGGTCCATTTATTGTAACGACCCGGCCCGTCTACCGTCCCATTTACCGGCCCATTTATCGGTCCTCACGACCGTCATACCGTCGACCATCGACTATGCCGTTACTTATAATAGGTCTTCCCACCCCTGGGTGTGGATTTTTGCCTTCCCAGGATTCGAACCCTAGACCCAGGCTTAAATCTAGTTCTTTATGAATCCTGAATACCAATTGAGCTATAGCTCAATTGGTATTCAGGATTCATAAAGAACTAGATTTAAGCCTGGGTCTAGGGTTCGAATCCTGGGAAGGCAAAAATCCACACCCAGGGGTGGGAAGACCTAGTATGAGTAACGGCACGGTCGATGGTCGACGGTACGACGGTCGTGAGGACTGGTAAATGGGCCGGTAGATGGGTCGGGTCGTTACAATAAAAAGGCGCCTTTTTATTGTAACGACCCGGCCCGTCTACCGGCCCATTTACCGGTCCTCACGACCGTCGTACCGTCGTACCGTCGACCATCGACCGTGTCGTTACTCATACTAGGTCTTCCCACCCCTGGGTGTGGATTTTTGCCTTCCCAGGATTCGAACCCTAGACCTAGGCTTAAATCTAGTTCTTTATGAATCCTGAATACCAATTGAGCTATAGCTCAATTGGTATTCAGGATTCATAAAGAACTAAATTTAAGCCTGGGTCTAGGGTTCGAATCCTGGGAAGGCAAAAATCCACACCCAGGGGTGGGAAGACCTAGTATCAGTAACGGCACGGTCGATGGTCGACGGTACGACGGTACGACGGTCGTGAGGACCGGTAAATGGGCCGGTAGACGAGCCGGGTTGTTACAGTATCAAAAAGTAATTTGAAAATGGTATTTCTTTAAAAGGCTTTATCTAGGAAAGGGTTGTTGATCCAATAAGGCTACGACCAAATAATACCTCTGTGCCTTGCCAAGACCTGAAAACCAATTATCGAAACTCACTTTTAAATTACTATTTGTTAAACTCAAATCTAACACAAGCTTCAATTAAATCATAGAGTTAACCTAAAAGCTAAGATAAAATTAATACATTTCACAAAACAGATAATGTTACCTTGTTTTGTCACTTAGAAATGGGTGAGATGTTTAGGACCTAATAATGTAGTCCAACCCAACCAATTAAAATTAACTTTGTTTAACCAAATTCAACAAATTCCAAAGTTAAAATTAATTTCACCTAATATTTTCAAAATTAACTTCACCTAATATTTTCAAAATAAATTTCACCTAATACTTTCAAAATTAATTTCACTTAATACTTTCAAAAATCCATTTTAATTTAATACTTTTAAAATTAATTTCACTTAATACGTTAAAAAATTCATTTTAACTTAACATTCTTAAAATTCATTTCAACTTAATTTTCAAAATCAATTCAAACTTAACTTTTCAAAACCCAAATTAAATTAAGAATTAATTTTCAAAATAATTTCAAACTTAAATTTTTCAAAATCAAAATTCAAAATTAATACATGTATCTTAGTTTAGTTTACTCATAAAACCAAATTTATGCCTTGTTTGTTTAGGAATAAACAAGTCAAACTCGGTCAAAATATTGGTCAACCGGGAGCCCAAGGCGTTCACGGGCACCCGACACACACTGCCCAATGCAGTCAAAAGCTGCCAAGTGGCTAAACCCAGGCACCTGAAGCAGGCTTCGGGTGCCTCATCGCCTGTCACGGGTGCCCTAGTCGCCTCACGGGCGCCCGAGAAGGGTTTTATAAACCCTCGCCCACAGCCCCCCCCCCCTTCCCACACCTCAAGCCTCCTCATCTTATCCTCTCCTCTCTTCTAAGGTGCCCCCAAGTTGTCCCAACCTTCCTCAATCACTCTTTTCCTACAATGTCATCCCGGTATGGAATATTTATGACTTTACGTTGTTTTTCTCTCAATTTCATTAAGTAATGTTAGTTTTCTTAATTTACTTAGAAATCGCCGAGTTACCGAAAATAATCCCGGTGCCGAACCCAGTCCCGACCCTAGATTTCCTACCTTAGCTCTCTTTAATAAGTTCGTAAATATGACATATAAACCTATAAAGACTTGTTATCTGAATAGGAGCTTCTTCACCCAGTCTTGCCCTCTAGCTATAGACGTCATTAGCTTCTACTAGCTAGAGTAGCTAGTATATTGCACGAGTTCTATCAACACAACCCTATGTGCTGAATTTTACAATAACTTGATCAAAATTGATGGCCTTTGCTATACCACCACTATCCAGACTATTCCACTTACCGTCACACCTACCCTCTTCAATAGATTCCTTGGACTACGACCCTCTTAGTCCACTTTCTGTTGCTATCCTCCCACGGACCTTCCCTTTGCTTCTCTGTATTCACACATTACCCTAACGTTCTCTACTCTCATTTTTTCGGAGATGCACGGGATCCGACGGTAGAGAAATTTCGGTCCATCAACCTGTGCATTCAGGACTACGCTCTTTATCGAATCCTGATCCGCTGCATTCTCCCTTTGACCTCACGAGATGTAGCAGTGATGTGACCCTTCCACACCTTCCTACTCTATGCGATGATCCACCACTTAGATATAGACATTAGTCTACACATATTCTAGATGATCATCTACGCATCCAGTATCTCCACCCATGGCAGAGTACGAACACCCTATTGTCATATTCTCACTGCACTCCATCATCACGGTCATGACATCTCTGCTGGAGAGATCATCACTATGACAGAGTTTGATGAGATAGGGTCTAGGAACTTCTCATTAGCAGCCGTAGACATCTCGGCCACCGGGGTTATTTCGTGGAGACGACGAGGCGCTCCACCACAGGTTGACTCAGAGGAAGAAGTAGAGCTTGATGTCTCCGACTTCATCCGCGAGCACCTAGAACAGTCTCCGCCACCACCGCCTCCGCTGACTACGGACCAACGCCTTGCACGGATAGAGATGGAGGTCCACAGTCTCCGAGAGGAGATGGAGGCCCATCACGTCGAGTAGATGGATGCCCATCAGGCTCGGCATGAGGAGATGATGACGATGTTTCGCTCGTGGCAGCCCCACACATTTTGGCATCCTGGCCCATCCTCTTAGACCAGCATTATACTTGAGTCTTATGATCTGACTTCCCCTACTTGATAGGGTTGATGTGTTGACTTATTTTATACACCTGACTTGGTAACTTATCTTATATCTATGCACCTGTTTTGTTTATCTCCTTCTAATTTATGTTGTGCACCTGACTTGTGTTTAGTGTGCACCTGACTTGTGTTTTGTGCTTAGTAGAATATGATTGTTTTTTTTCAAAATTTTAATTGCTTTCTCTTTCAATTTTATTTTACATTTTAAGAAAAAAATCATTTTTTAAGGTTGGTTTTGATTTTTAAAATGATTTTTTCAACTTAGATTTTCTTAATAAAAATTTACCCCCTTCAAAACAAAGGTTTTCTACGAAATGGACTTAGTCTAGGACTTAACCCTAAAATTGCATGCTCCTATAGGTCTAGAAGCCAGCATCTCACAAGCACATTAGGACACTTTGATTGATAACCAAGACTGGGTTGAGATGCTTAGGTCTATGCCTTGACTCAAGATACATTAAGTCAGTGCATCAAGAGCAGTTAGGGCAATAAATACAATTGAACAACAATCAAGCTAAGTGTTCAAGCTTAGAAAATCTAACTTGATCAGACCACTTAACTTGACTAACTCTAGTGAAAGGTACTGTTATATAACAGTTAGTAAGTAGCTAAATGGTTAGATAGGACCGAACGAGTTCAATTTGATTTGTTTGTTTATTTATTTTTTGCTTGGACTCGCTAGGATTGGTTCAATTTTGCTAATCTAATTTCAACATTCATTTCTACAAATTAAACTGACTCTGATACACTATTTTTGTCAAATAAGTTTTTGATATATGACAAAGGGAGAGAGTAAGGCAAAAGTTAAAAGTTAAAGTTAATTTATTTTGTGTAAAGGCAAAGTTAAAAGTTAAAGTTAAATTTTTTTGTAAAGGCAAAGTTAAAAGTTAAAGTTAATTTTTTTTGTAAAGGCAAAGTTAAAAGTAATGTTAATTTTGTGTAAAGGCAAAGTTAAAAGTAAAGTTGAGTTTTTTTGTTAAAAAATTTCTTTTCAAAAGGTGTCATAATTTTTCCAAAAAGTTCTTTAAAAGGAATTTTTCAAACCTTTCAAAAGTCAAATTATATTTCTACAAAAGGATATTTTTTTTAAGAGACTGGTTTAAAAATAAAGTCTAAAAACTTTCTGTTGTTTTTTTTTTAGACTTCTACTTTAAAAGGTTGTTTAGAAAACTCTAACTTTTTCCTCAAAAAGTTTTTTGAAAAATTGCATGGTGTTGAAAGCTTCAGGGGGAGAATCTTTAATCAAGGGGGAGCTTTTATGCGTGTTATATTTTTAAAGGGGAAAGAGAGGAAAATGTCTGTGTTAAATACGTTACTTTATTTCTGTTTTAACTTAACTTTTGAACTATGTTGTCATAGATCAAAAAGAGGGAGATTGTTGGTGCCGGAAGCACCAGATCGAACCTGGTTTTGATAATGACAAAGGGTTCAAAGTTAAGTATTATTTGTGATCTAATGTGTTTCGTTAAGTGTGCAGGAAAGTCGTAGTTAACATAGGCATGAAATCTTGACCTGCAGGGTTGAGCACTAAGTCCTGGCCGAGGGTCGGGCACCTAAGACCTGACTGAGGGTTGGGCACGAAGTCCTGGTTCGAGGAATTGGGCACTAAGTCCTGGCCAAGGGCTGGGCACCGAAGTCCTGATCTGGAAGATCGGGCAGAAGACTTAGCCGAGCGAGAGCTGCGGACAGAAGTAGAGACGGGTCGAGGATCGGACGTCTCGAGATCCGGCAGCCTCGGAGGCGAGCAAAAGTCCAACCGGAGGAGTCGGTTGGCAAAAGGTAACTTCTCCATAGTGGAGTAGGTGAGGACACGTTCCCCGGAAGAGGGACCAGTAGGCATCGGTTCGACCTAGGGTTTCATTTTGGAAACCGAAAGTCAGAACCAAGACAGCTAAGGCTGTATTTGTACTTAATCATTTTATTTCTGCTGTTTTGGAACTAACACTGGTTGCAGGAGTAAGAGGTTCGGCCAAGCGCCTGAGAGGGCTCAGGCACCCTTGAACACAGGTGCATGTGTTGATACAGGCACCCTAGAGGGATGGTTTCTTAGGTTGCGCAAAGCTAACCTGGCAGGGTGCAAGGGAGGCGCCCGTGAGCTGTCAGGAGCCCCAGACGTCCCAGGCGCCCTGGATGAGGAATAAGCGTTGGCTGAGTCTGCGGATGAGGATGCGCCCAGATCGGTGACATGGCAGGCGCCCTACAGCCTTACAAGAGCCCTATACAGTAGTATAAAAAGGGGTTCACTACCCTTTCTTCAAAACAACACTTGCATACGACTTCTTCAAACTCAAGCACACAAGCGCTCCGCGAAGATCATCCGTGCTCGAGTTCCAAGCGCCAACAACGCTCAAGAACGACGACCTGCTGCTCCGATTTTTAGATCGTTTTTCCGGGTTGTCGGTATAATTTTTTTAGTTGTTTAAATTCTGTATTCGTGATTTGAATTGTGTAAAGTTTCTTTGAAATATAGAATTGCCCAACGAAAACGGTTAAGGACTGTGGGCCTTGGAGTAGGAGTCGTTCTAGACTCCGAACCAAGTAAAAGAAAGTGAGTTAGAATTGATTAATTTTCCGCTGCGTAATATTCTAACTAATCCGAAATTTTTATCGATATTCACCCCCCCCCCTTTATCGATTCTAAACGATCCCACAAATACATCAAAAAGTGAGTGATTGTTGGTACAGTTTGCACTAATGGTCAAACTCGGATTTTGATGTATGACAAAGGGTTAGAGTTAGTATGTAGTTTTCTAACCTTGTTACCGAGTGTGAATGATCGAAAGGCTTAAGAACTGTCTCATGCTGAAGTCTAAGGTGGTGGAGTCTTGGTAAGGGGTTGTTTGTTGGCTGAAGTCCAGGGTGGTGGAGTCCTGGTAAAAAGTCTATGCTGGTGGAGTCTTGGTAAAAGTTTAGTTGGGTCTGAAGGACTGACAACTAGCCGAAGTCCAAGATGGTTGAGTCCTGACAAAAGTCCCGGTGGGTTAAGAAGCTGAGTAAATCTGCACAAGGTAAATGATGTAAGTCATTAGAGGAGCGAATTCCGAATCCCAAGTGGGACCGTAGGCACGGTCCAACTTAGAGCCATTTTGGAAATCTATGCTAAGGCCTTGACTAGATCCTGATTTTGGGAAGACAGGATCTAAGTCATAAACATCCATAAACTATATATATATATATATATATATATATATATATATATTTTTCTAACTCTATGCTGTAGAGACATAGGTAAAGATTTGAATTCTAGATGCGTGCCACTAACAAAGCTTGATTCGGAGTTCAAAATCAAAAGTTATAGTCTCCGAAAGATTGCTATGTCAAACAGCAAAACTGAGACGCCTTAGATTGAAACCAAGGCACTTTAGATCAGACTTGAGACACCTTCAGGAGGATAAAATGCACAATTTGTTGATTGGATAAACTACACAAATGCTCTATAAAAGGGCAGTTTGAGGAGGCTTTCGACCAGAACTGATATTTCAAGCTACTCTAAGTTCTCTGCTATTTCGTCTTCGTGTTGCGGCTTCTACTCTGACTTGATTACGATTGACCGCTGCTGGAAGACCAACACTATCACACGAGCCCGACCAAGATTCTACATCCGTGTTGGTAACAATTTAAGTTCTGTATTTAATTCATTATTGCTTATAGGAAGTGTAGGGTTGTTACACTTCCTACTCATCTGTACTCAATCACTCTACCGGGACATTACTAGTAGAGGGTTTTTAATGGATTGCCAGTAGGAAAGGTCCAATGGACCTGGGCCTTCGAGTAGGAGTCGCCGAAGGCTCCGAATGAAATAAAACTAAACTGCGTCAATTTTCTGTGTTTGCTTTTTTGTTAATTTCCACAGCACTCGCTCGTTTTTTTTGAGTTCGGTAAAGCAACGACTTTAAAAAGTCACGTGATTCATCCTCCCCTCTCTCATGTGCAATGGTCCTACAGCCTCGACCTCCTGAGTAAGGTTAATAATTTCCGCCCCTCAGACCGCCAACGCCGTCTCGGAGAGCTGAGTCAACCGGTTTATAGCTACCCCGCAACATGGTCTTGGCTACAATAAAAAAGATAACGTTCAATCAGACGTCATTGTCACAACCCAAATAGAAGATTTACTAAAATATTGTGTCAAAATAGCTCGGATGAGACTCAGGCCGAAGTAGCGCAACACACCTTTCTCTAGCTACGAATTGCTATCAAAGCTCAGGCCCATGAGCTATGAGTGGGCTCAAGAGTGCCCTCTCTCCTAGTGAATATCCCTCGTAGAAGGTTAGGCCGACAACTCCTTCTGCCATCGAAAGGGGGGGCAATAGGCCTTGGAGAAGCCGAATGTAAAAGAACCGTGATTTTCACCCCTTATGCGAGGATGCCATACTCTTAATCAGCTCTTGGCGTATACGGGCTGAAAATTAGAAAATACCCTCTTCCACCCGCTTGGGGCAGAAGAAGTTGTGGAAGAGACGAGGAGAGAGGGGAAGGCGATAGAAGTGAAAGAGTATAATCATCCCATAAAAAATACAAAAAGAATTAGGGCCCAATTGAGAAAGGGGAATGCGGAAATAGGCAACGACATCCAGGAAGAAAGGATGGATAGGGAAGCGGAGGCCACTAAGCAAATTGGCTTCGAATGAAAGTCACACATCTCGATGGAGGGTGATCCAGGTGATCATTCCCGTTAGGCACAATCAGAATGTGGTCCTCCGCCACCTGGTAAGTCAGGCGCAACCTCTCTAATGAAGCACTCGTAAAGCTCAAGTTTATGGTACGGTACCAAGGAAGAGATGAAGATCCCGCAGTCATTCTCTTAGTGGAGACACATACACAGATTCTATCTGAAGAGAAAAAAAAAGAACAAAGGCTTACTTGCAAAACTTAAAACGGGAATGCAGCAGAAACAACCCCCGGGGAGAAGATGAAGGCGATGACACTCAAAAGGATGCTTGTAGAAGGCAAGTGAGGCCGAAGGGCCACATTTCCCCAGAGTCATATACCCTAGTGAGGTATAGACTATCTGTCTGATCTAGGTTCTCCTATCAAGGCGTTGAGCCACATCCGTTCGATCTGGGACAAAAAAAGATTACCAACCTCTGTGTAATCATGGCGCCTCNTTCTAGTCTGAACCCTTAGTTCTGGATCACCTAAGATTTGATTAGTTGGGTGGGCTGAGCTAACTCGAACAGTTCTGGGTTGGTTAGGTTCAGTATCAGGTGTGGGTTCAGTTAGATCATCGTTTTGGTCCTTGCTTGGCCTTTCATTAGGGTCAGTACTGGATCTAACAAAGTCAATTGGTTGGTAGGTGGTTTGATCAGAGTTATTTGGATCAGATTTTTCATCAAATTTTACATTTGTAGTTTCTTCAATTTTTAGGGTAGTCTTGTTATAAACTCTATAGGCTCTACTGGTAAGGGAATAACCTACAAAGATACCTTCCTCAACCTTAGAAGTAAATTTTCCTAAGTGTTCTCTAGTATTTAAGATATAGACTTTACATCCAAATACTTTAAGGTATTTAATGTTTGGTTGTTTGTTATAATAGATTTCAAAAGAGGTCTTTCCTAGGTTTTTAATTAGAGTTATTCTATTTTGTACATAACAAGCTGTACTAACAGCCTCAGCCCAAAGGTATTTAGGTAAGTTGTATTCATTAAGCATTGTTCTAGTTGCTTCTTGTAGTGTTCTATTTTTTCTTTCTACAACTCCATTTTGTTGAGGTGTTTTAGGGCAAGAGAATTCGTGATGGTAGCCTTTTTCTAGACAAAATTGATTAAATTTATGATTTTTGAATTCTCCGCCATTATCGCTCCTAAATCTTTTGATTTTAACCCCCTTTTCATTTTCCGTTAATTTACAAAATTGAGTGAGTATATCATAAGTTTCATCTTTATTTTTTAAGAATTTTACCCAGGTAAATCTTGAATAGTCATCTATAATTACTAGGCAGTATAGGTTACCATTAATTGATTTAACCCCATGTGAGTCAAATAGGTCTAGGTGAATTAATTCCAGAATTGACTTGGTTTGAGTTTGATTAGTTGGTTTGTGGGTTGACCTAGTTTGTTTTCCTTGTTGACAAGCATTACATAAGGTTGACTCAAGGTTAGATAACTTTGGTAGGCCTCTAACTAAACCATTTAGTTTAGGTAGTTTTCTGAAGTGAGTATGTGAAAGTCTCCTATGCCAGAGCCAAGTCTCATCCTTATGGGTTAAGAGGCAATTTTCTAAGGGACAGGTTAACTTAATTTCATAAATGTTATTGTGCCTAAGTCCTCTAAGTGTGATGTTTGGGTTGTCATTGTGTTTGATCAGACATTCATTTGATAGGAACCTAACCTTATAACCAGTGTCACACAATTGGCTAATGCTTAGTAAATTGAAGTTAAAATTTTCAACAAGTAATACATTTGTTATTATGAAATCAGACTCAAGTTCAATATTGCCTAGGCCAATTACCTTAAGTTTACCGTTGTTTCCAAAAGCAACGGTCCCTAGTCTTTTGTACTTGAGTTCTGTAAATTTGGTGGGATCCCCAGTCATGTGTCTGGAGCATCCACTGTCAATAATCCATTTGTTTTCCTACAGTTAAGTAAGAGGTTTAGACCTTAGGTTGAGTTTTAAAAAAAATCTAAGAAGATTTAAAAACTTGAGTTTGAATTTTGAATTTGAATTTTAATTTGAATTTTAATTTGAATTTTAATTTTAATTTTAATTTTAATTTTAATTTTAATTTGAATTTGAATTTGAATTTGAATTTGAATTTTAATTTGAATTTTAATTTGAATTTTAATTTTAATTTTAATTTTAATTTTAATTTGAATTTTAATTTTTGAAAGTTGAGTTATCAATTAATAATTTGAATTTGGTTGTCCTTATTCATCTCACTCGGTCTAAGTTATCAATCAATGGAGTCTTATGATTTTGTGAGATGATTTTGAGTTTGATTAGAATAGTTAACTTGACCTCGTGTTAGATCCAAGTTTAACAAGTAGTAATTTAAGAGTACACTTCAAAAATTGGTTTCCAGGCCAGGGCGAGGCACAGTGGCCTTCTTTGGCCGAAGCCTTATTGGAGCAACAACCCTTTTCTAGGCAAAGCCGCTTAAAGAAGTTGAACTTTTAACTTACTCATTGAAAACCTTGGTACTAACTAGTACAAGATTCAAATTAACTTTGAAGCTAATCCTAAGTGCCCACCTGGGCAGAGGCTGATATTAAGGTGCCAACTAATTTGGAGCCTCCCCCTAAATTGTAGACTGGGTGTTTGGGGTCAATGTAATGAATGTCCCTTTTTGGGATATAAAATTGATTCTGACCTACTTGCTTTGTTAGATAAGCTTTCGGAACCCACGCTTTTCGTTGATTTTTGCGGGGGTGGATAAAGGAGATAAAAGATCTTTGGTTCGATCTTGATTTATATCCTATCCCAGATTTGTTGTACATGCCCTTTTGTGATCCAAGAATAAGGTCAAGGTTCTTGGATCGGGTTGTAAAAGTTGCTAGTAGATCCTTAAGTTTTAGGACTTCACCTTTAGGGTTAAGTTTTCAGTTTCAAGCTCAATTAATTTTTGATTTTGAGTTTGTTCAGTTAATGTTCTGGTATTAATTGATTGCTTCTTAAGGTCTTGATTTTCCTTAAGAAGCTGGTCATTTCTAGATTCAGATTCAAGCAATTTTTTATTTAAAACTGAAATAATTTTAAAGAACTTTTTATTTACTGAATCTAAATATACCTTAGTCGAGTCGTCCGAAAAGAGTCCGATCTCTTGACTCGACTCGTATTCGGAATCCTCGTCTTGCTCCGAGTCCGATTCTGGTCCGGTTGCCATCAGTGCGAGGTAGCTTGCATTCTTCGGTTGTTCATCGTCGGAATCGTCCGAGCTTTCATCCCACGTGGCTTGAAGAGCCTTCTTCTTTTTATTCTTAGTGGGTTGGTCCTCTTTCTTGTAAGGGCATTCATGTTTGAAGTGCCCCTTTTTGTTACAGCCGAAGCAGATCATTTTGCTTTTACCCTCAGTGCTGTAGGGCTTCATCACCTTTTGAATATCCTTCTTTGAAAGTTTGTTCTTCCTTCTGGTGAACATTTTTCTTACCAAGTTCACCAGTTGTTCTTCTTCATCAGAGCCTGACTCCTCTTCAGATTCTTCTTGGGCTTTTCTCTTTGATTTGGCTTCCTTTGGTGAACCTGCAAATAAAGCTAGCCCTTTCTCGGCCTTGGCGTTAGTCTGTTCGTGCAGTTCTAATTCACAAAACAATTCATCTAAATTAATTTTAGAAAGATTCCTAGAAATTTTATAAGCATCTATAATAGATGCCCATAGTGAATTTCTAGGGAATGCATTTAAAGCGTACCTTATTATATCCCGGTTCTCCTGTTTGTGCCCGATCATGTGGAGTCCATTCAGTATGTCCTTGATCCGGGCGTGGAGTTGGCTAGCAGATTCTCCTTCCTGCATTTTTATATTAAATAATTTGTTTAAAAGTAAATCCCTTTTTGTTACCTTGGCATCAGAGGTGCCTTCATGTAGTTCAATTAATTTGTCCCATAGTTCCTTTGCTGAGTCGGTTGGTCCAATTCTGTTTAGCTCCTCTTTGGTAAGTCCGCACTGGAGGGTATTCTGGGCTTTGAACTCGGTCTGAGCCTTTTTCTTCATTTCTGAGTTCCATCTATCGGGCCTTAGTGGAGCATTATTTCCCTCATCCATTGGCGGTGTGTAGCCTGTTTGGACTGCCAACCACTGATCCATGTCGGTCTTCAGATACACCTCCATCCTTCTCTTCCAGTAGGGAAAGTCTTCCCCATTAAAGAGGGGAGGGCGAGCAGTGCTATAGCCTTCACCTTGGGCCATTTAACTTCTGTGCACACGAAATACAAGTAGAAACAATATCCCAAGACTGGGTCTTGGATTAGTAGTGCGGGAAATGATAAACTAACTAAAAAGCAACTTGAACGGTGTTGCACCAGATTCAAGTAAAACCTAACGAACGGAAAACGTAATCCAAATCTAGGCAACAATACCTAATTTAGATCAAGTGTAGCGAAAAACCAAAACTCGAAAAAAAACTGGATTTCCCCCGGCTCTTATGGTGGTTGCACCGATACAGAGCGAACCAGGCTCTGATACCACTTGTAGGATCGATGCACGTGAGAGGGGGGGTGAATCACGTGATTTTTTAAAAAATTAAGGCGCTTTAAAAAGCGTGCACAGCGGAAATGAAATAAACGGAAAACAAACACACTAACACAAACGAATTTTACTTCGTTCGGAGCCTTCGTCGACTCCTACTCGAAGGCCCAGGTCCCTCGGACCTTTCCGTTGGGCAATCCACTAGTATTCTCTACCGGTAAGCACCGATAGAGTAAGCGAGTACAGAGGAATTGAAAGTGTGACAACCCCACACTTTCAAGCAATTAAATGCAATAAAATATTTATATAAAAAATATCTTTTTACCGACGTCCGGAGTAGGTAGACTCTTTCGGGGCAGCAGGACGTCGTCGGCTCGAAGTGTAGCGTTTCCGGAGCAAGGCGCGAGCGTAGAAAAACTTGAAAGCTTTGACAGAAGTGTTGTCTTTGAGGAGGGTCGAGGCCCTCTTTATATAGGGCAGAGGGCGCCCGACATGCTCGGGGCGCCCCCCACGTGGCTGTCGATCCGGCGATGCTCCGGTCAGAGCTAATCTCGTCTACTTCGGGATTGCTTTTGACTGGGGCGCCCGACGCGCGAGGGGCGCCCGATTGACCGGTCAAAATCCCATCTTCTGGCTTCGCGAGGGCGAGCTTCGGCAGCTGGCAGTGAGGTGGCACAGGGGGCGCCCGATTTTAGCGGGGCGCCCCAAATAGCGCTGCTGTCGGGGCGTTTACCTCTCCGCTGACTCCTGGTTGACTCTGGGGCGCCCGACACATCCGGGGCGCCCTGCTCAGCTACGGCCTCACTCCTTTGAGGCTGTCTGAGCTGCAGAAACACCGTCCTTCGGTCCTGCATCCAGGGTTAGTCCAAAACAACAAATAATAAGATATAAGTTAGATCCTGTCTCCCAGACCAGGATCTAACCAGGACTCAACTTAGATCACCTAAATGGGTCTAAGTTGGACCGCGCCTAAAGTCCAAGATTGGACTCGTCCTCACTGGGTCGCTCCTCCAGTGACTTACCTTACTTACCCATTGTGCAGCTCTACTTGACTTCTTGACCCTACCAGGACTTCCTGCCAAGGCTCAACCACCTTGGTCTTCTTGCCAAGTCTCAACCAACTTGGTCTTCAGCCAGTTGTCAGGTCCCGCGGACCCAACTGGACTTCCCGCCAGGACTCAACCATCCTGGACTTCAGCCTGGTGTCTGGTCCTAAGTCTTTCAACCCTGCACACTTGGTAAAGAGGTTAAACACACACAACCCTAGCTTTAACCACTTTGTCATACATCAAAACCCGAGTTTGACCGTTAGTGCAAACTGCACCAACAGGAATGAATAGAATCGCAGTTAGGAAGTGTGTGTGAAGCTAAGGGGTCGAGGCCCCTTATATAGGCCTCCTGGGGGCGCCCTGGTCGACGGGGGCGCCCCGGAAGACTCGGTCAACTCTTATCTTCACGCCTACTTCGCCGCAGGTGATAAGAACTTTGACCAGGGCACCCCGGATGACCCGGGCGCCCCTTTGAGGGCTTATCCTGTGATCTGGCTTCGAAACAGCAAAACAGCTACTAATCAGGGCGCCCCGGACGCTCTGGGCGCCCCGGTTGACACCTGTTCTGCAAACACACGTTTGCTGCATGTATAGTACTGCCTGGGGGCGCCCCGGACGCTCCGGGCGCCCTGGTTGACACCTGTTCTGCAAACACACGTTTGCTGCATGTATAGTACTGCCTGGGGGCGCCCCGGACGCTCCGGGCGCCCCCAACAGCCTTTTTCAGCAACTTGCTTTGTCTCCGGTACCTACAAGATACACAAATACAAAGCACATATACATACAATGTTAGGCTTAAGGACTTGGTTCGGACTTCGGATTGGCACGCAATCCTAGGTCGAACCGACGCAAACTCCTACCCCCGAGAAAGCGCCTTTCGCCTACTCCTTTCAGGAGATGGTTGCCGCCCGGTCCTTCGGGTGGACTTTTGCCTAGCCGCCCTTCGCTAGGTCTTGGATACCAAGCATCCCTTCGCTTGGTGCCTAGCAGCCCTTCGCTAGGTATTGTTTCCCTGACAGCCCTTCGTCAGGTGCCCAGCAGCCCTTCGCTAGGACTTGTTCCCCTGACAACCCTTCGTCAGGTGCCTAGCAGCCCTTCGCTAGGACTTATTTTCCTGACAGCCCTTCGTCAGGTGCCTAGCAGCCCTTCGCTAGGTCTTTTCTTTCTGGCAACCCTTCGCCAGAGCCTAGCAGCCCTTCCCTAGGTCTTTTTCGTTCTGGCAGCCCTTCGCCAGAGCCTAGCAGCCCTTCGCTAGGTCTTAGGGTTTCCATGCCTAGCTTAACTAGGACTTTTCTCAGGCTTAGGTTACTTCTCCTTCGCTCCCCTTTGTCTGTTCAACATATTACTGACTTAAGTACATTGTCAAACATTAAAACACATAAAGGAGAACATCATTGATGCAACTTGCACTAACATTATCTTCGTTGAATCTAGTTGTTTGTGTTTCATCTTCGTTGATATTAGTTGTTTGTATTTCATCTTCCTAGTTGTTTGTATTTCATCTTGGTTGATACTAGTTGTATGTAATGCATATCTTCGTTGGATTAACGATTACAAATGTGTATATCTAATATTATGAGTTTGGATTTTTATAGTCATGCAGTCAGGGCAGAGACCGCATGGTGACCAGATTACACTGAGAGTAGTGGGTGATTGGTAAGTACATATGTAATTCTTATATATTTCAGGTGAAATTTTGCTAATATATTTCATTTTTGCTATAGCTTCATCCCAGATAGTCACCAAGTCTTAGCGTATATTACCAAAAAATTCAAAGAAAGATTGTCCTCGACAGCAACGACGTTGGGTCATATCGAGCAAGAATTAAAGACTTTTTATTACAGTGAATCCTTGGTAAGTAGTTTAGATATATATTTAACTTGATGTTAAAACTAACATGATACTAACCATATATATTTTTTTTACAGAAAAGATATATTTGGGAGGAGGGTGCAGAGGAGGAATTCAAAAAAACATGGAATGCCTACTACTCTCAGTTGTACAGGGACAGGATATACAAGTGGAAAAAGAAGGCAAATATGCCTTTAGAGGTTCCTGAGACAATTTGGGCAGCATGGAGAGCAGTCTGGGATGCCCAGCATTGGAAAGATAATGCTGCGATTGCTCGAGCCAATCGTAACTCCGAGCTTGCTGGCCCCAGCACCGGATCCACGAAGCACACTGCTGGATCTCATTCCATTGTCCAACATGTCACTGACTTGGTAAGTTTTTATTTAGGTTATTATAAACATTCAGTATGTTTTTTGGATATATTTAAACATTATATTTTGTGTATACAAGCTACTGAGTTACAGAGACCTCCCACTAGTTGGGAGGTATTCAGCAAGACGCATAAGAAAAAAGATAGGTCATTTGTCGATCGACGCTCCTCAGCAATCAATGTAAGTATATTAATTATAGTTTATTTGTTGTGACATTTTATAGTGATTAATTTAATTCTTATTTCACAGGAAACAATGACCACTAGAGTTGCAGAGGCAGAGGCATCTCAGCCTGCTGTAGAGGAGGAGGATTCACAACCTCTTTCCACCGACCAGGTGAATGACATTTATTATGATGTTGTCGGTGGAAGGAGGAAGACCGCCCTATACGGCCTAGGCTTTCAGGCAAAAATCACATATGATTAGATGAGAGCTCCGGGGGTTAGGGGACGTCCAGGATCCTCCTCCTCTCCTTCTAGTAAGGTTCGTTAATTGCGGGAGAAAAATAATGCTCTACGGACTCAACTCATGACAATGGAGACGACGTGGGTCGAGAGGGACGCAGCGTGGACCGAGAGGGATGCAGTGAGGGACGCAACGTGGACCGAGAGGGATGCAGCGAGGGATACAGAGTTGAGAGATTTACGGGTCCGCCAGGCACACACTGAGGCGTTAGTGCGTCACATGTAAGCTTTTGCAGCGACCATATCTCCTATGACACAGATGCCCGCCCCTCCTAGTTTTGAGTCTCAGGAGACGCAGGATCCTGAGGATACCCCACAGGAGTAGAGATATTTTTATGGTATGTTATATTTTTTTTGTCTATATTTTACAAAATTAAATTATTAGACTATCTGGTTTGTTGTTATATGCATCAGTAATTATTAGTTCATTTTCATTTACAGATTTTACATTATCAGAGTTGAATTCAGATATTGACTGGGTTGAAAGGTATGTATATTGGATATATTATATCATATAATGTTATTTACATTTTCTATATTCGTTACGATAACTAGTTATATTTTTACTAATATTGTTTTATCATTGTATTTAACTTTTATTTATATAGTTTCTCTTCTATTGTGCAGGAATATTGTTCCTTTTGATCCAGTATTGACTTTGTGTTCATATATATATCGTTTTTCTACTAGACTATAGTTTTTCATTTACATATTGACTCTGTGTTCATTACGATGCTTATATGATATGTTTGGACTTAGACTTTGTATATATATATTTGATACATGTTTGGTATGTGTACGGATATGAAATTTCTTGGTTTGTATGTATTTTATTTGGATATTTGCTGTGGTTTGATCCAGTATTTGCTATGGTATGTGTTTGGATATATTTGCTATGGCTTATATGATATATTGAATGTACATATGGGAAGGGGAAAACAAGAATGAACATGCTGAAAAATTTCCAAGAATAGTGACAGAATATTGACAATTTCGTTGCTAATAACGATGGATATTTACCAAATCCGTCGCAAATAGTGACTGATAATTGACTTTTTGTCGCCAATTACGATAAAATAGCGACGGATAATTGACTAATCCGTCGTTAATAGCGATGGATTTTTTACTTTCCGCCGCTAATTATTCCGGGACACGTACGTCATCACTCTGCGTCTGGTAATTTGCGACGGGTGTAAATATCCGTCGCTATTAGCGATAGATTATTTATTTAAAATCCATCGCTAATAGCGACGAATTTGGGTATCCGTCGCTAATAGCAATGAATTTGGGTATCCGTCGCTACTCCTCACCTGCGACGGAGAGATAATCGACGATGCTCATTCCGTCACTAATCCATCGCTATTTGTGTTTAGTGACGGAATAGCGACGAAATATGTCCATCACTATTTGTTGAATTTTTTATAGTGTGCATTTTACCTGTGGTCTTTATCTTTAATTAACTCGAGCATCAGAGTGACTACATAGGAAACCCTCCAACCATCCTCCTAACTTATATGCATGGTGAGTTGTTCGTCAAGAAAATCTGATATATATATATATATATATATATATATATATATATATATATATATATATATATATATATATATATATATATATATATATATATATATATATATATATATATGCACTCCTCTTGCAGCACCTACGAGTACGGCCTCAGCGGCATGCATCCGCTCCCTCTGCGGCCAGTGCATTCGAGAGCATGCACATGGGCCCGCATCTGCCGTCGTTCTCCGAGAGGCTCGAGCGCTTCACTGCCCTCGTCGCCGCGGAGGCGCGTCGCTGCTCGCCCCGCGAGCCGCCGTTGACTTTATCCTCGTCGTCCACCGTAACAGCTAGCGGAAACGGATCTGGAGGAGGAGCGGAGAGCGGTGGCGTCATCTGCTGAAGTCGACACGTGCCCGCTCAGCGACGCCTCCGTGGCGCCGCACCTCTGCCTCCAGCGCCACCTGATTGATCGCGATTCCTGAGATGTTGACAGGGAAACAGGGCAAAACCACCACTGTACGTTCTTATGCTGTGATTTGAATTGTATGTCTGTTTATATATATATACACACTAGAGATTTAATTTGGAAAGAAGTTATTTAATTTTTTTATTTTTTTACAGAAGCAGAAGGTTTTTTATGGCAACGCCCAATTGGGATGAATTTGATGTTAAAATAATATATATATATATATATATATATATATATATTTCTGATATATTTTATTCTTTAAATTTAGTTTGGCTTAAAATTAAATTTCTTATAATTATTCCAATTAGTTACCATAACATAGATATTTAATATTTAATAAATAGCATAATATAGTAATTAGTAAATATTGATTAAATAATATATATTTTGAATATATTTTTGTTAGGGGGAAATGAGATATAATATTCGTTAAGGTTTGGGTTAATTGCACTTGGTGTAGCTTTCATTTATATAATTGTTTAAAGGATATGACTTATTTGTGTATAGAGCTGTAAACAAGTTAAATTGAGTTAAATTAGAGCTGTAATAAGTTATAAATCGAGATAAAGTTATTGAAATGATCATAAATGATTGGGAACATGAAAAACTCAACGTGAATCTAACATGAAACCCAATTGCACCGATCCTCGACGGGTTCATCCGTCCCCCAGATTATAGTTTTGTTCGGGGCGGCGGCCGGAGGCCGCCGTCACTGTCCGAGCGACAATCGGACGTGTATATAAAAAGTGCCACGTCATTCACGTTGAATTTCACGTTAAAATTTCACGTTCTCTATCATTGCTCTTATTTTTATTTTTAAAAAAGTACTTGTTTATTTGGTCGGTAACCAGCTTAATATGACCATGTTGTTTATTTGTTCATTTCTAAAGTTTTTTTTTATTGTAAACATGATTCATAAATTTTATTTGTAAATATTATTTCTCACATATTAATAATCTTATACGTTTATAATCTCTTATCCCATTCTACTCCAATAATTTCTCCTTAAAATATTTTTGAAAAATAAAATAAAATAATTTTAATACGTATTTTTTATCATCAAAAACAAGAATAAAAATTATTGACGCATATATTCCATTCCATGAAAAAGTGTGAACAATGTTTATAAACCATATTCCATTTCTTCTGTATATTTAAATTCTGTAACAGTATTTTTTTATTCTTACTCAGTTTATTCTCCCTCAATAATTTATTATTCTCCACGTAATTAATCACGACTAACAGTGTTTTATTCGTACATGATAAACTAATACTTCATAGAATGAATATTAGGATTATAAAAGTCTTATAATATAAACTAATATTATTTTTATTAATATAAGATTATTAATAAATAAAATAAAATAAAATGATAAGATTTAGTAATTCTTATCCGTTACAGCGAATTAAACCTCGTAGCTCGTCTCCTCGGGAGACAATACGCCCTGCATGCACTGGAATTAAATGCGAATACTCGGGATTTAAGACTCCAAATCCTACTTGCTAGATAAATGGATGTCGATGTGGCCCCAGGTGGGCCCCTGAGAGATTGGCTAATCAATAATGAGGGTGTGGGTCGGGCGAAGTTTAGTAGGCGCAGCAAACGGCAGAGTTTGGATATAGGAATGGCATGAGAGTAAATAGTGCGAACTCGAGGTGGAGTTTATTTATATCTGGAGTAGGCTGCGATGGTCTATAAAATGCGGAAAACCTCAACGCTGAAGCACATCGAGAGATCGAGAGATCGAGAGAGAGCCAAGCGAGGTAGACGAAGAGTGAAGAGGAGCATCATTAGCTAAAATTTTTTTCCGCCTCTTAGACTAGGTATGTACGCGCTGCTATCGATTTGTTTTTTTTTTATCTCTTTTGTTTTATTTTATCTGTTCTTGTTTTTATGATTCGCTCTTGTCGATCCATGGTTTGTTGATTTGATCTCCGATTATCTTATCTCGTTTCTCTTTCGGCTTCTAGGGTTTTTGTTTTTAGTTAGCGAGCAGGAAAGATGCCGGTGAGCCAGAACACCATCCGCTACATCATCGGAGTGATAGGTATTAATTGGTTCATTGCACTTGATGTTTAGTAATCGAGCGGGTCGGATTTACCTATTCCATAAATCTTCGTCTATAGTTCAACAAAGAAGAACTCGATGATTGTTGGGTTTCCTGTTTAAATCGATGCCTAAATTATATATTCGTCAGTAAAAAAAACAAAAAAGAAAGAAGGAAAGAAAGAATTTTCCCCGTCAGTAGATGAAAAATGGCCTGTAAATTAATCTTGTATTGATTTTTAAAACTTGTAGGAAGTTAAAATGGGCTCGGGTAGTCTCATCACTGCTTTCTATTCGATTTCTCTCTATATATATTGTGTATTGAAAAGAAAAAGTAAAATGAGATTGAATTATTTGGCAAGGTTTGAGTTCATTGCACTTGATGTTAATTATAATACTATGAATAAAAACTCAATGATAAGGCAATATTCGCTAGCTACTCCAAAAAAAAAAAAACTCTTGCTAATTGTCAGAGTTTGGCATGCAATAAGTAAAATGACAAAAATTAATCTTGGCGCAATGTATTAAAAATTATTATTTTGAGAAAGCAAGATATTGAGGATGAAATAGTCGTAAATGATTTCCAGCCAATATTTGTGACATTTAATTTACTCTGTTTTACTTATATTGTCATCTAAATACTTCATGTTCCCAATCCTAGACATATTGTATCTCTGATTAGCCCATTCTCTATATCTTAATTAGATTTCTCCATTTTATATATTTGTTAATTGAATACATTAACTAAATAAATGCTGAAAGAAACAATGTATGTGCATTGCATGAACCAAGTTCTTTTAATTAATACACTCACACACATGGTAATTTTGAAATGATTTTCTTTTTAACTTCGATTTAATTTGTTTTATAGGCAATATCATCTCTTTTGGGTTGTTCCTGTCACCTGTGTAAGTTCCTACATCTTTGTCTGTTTCGTTTTATTTATGTTGTTTCTTTTGTATATTTTATCAGAGACATTAAATTTATGTTTGGCTTGTTGTCGATCTTATATACCTCTACAGGCCAACATTTGTTAAAATTTTTAAGAAGAAAGCAGTGGAGGATTTTTCCCCGATCCCCTACTTTGCAACAACTCTCAACTGCATGTTTTGGATTTTCTATGGCCTCCCTTTTGTCCATCCTAACAGCCTTCTCGTACTCAGTATTAACGCCATCGGTTTAGTCTTCGAGGTCATCTACCTATCTATTTTCTTCATCTATGCTAGTCGCGAAGGTCGTGTAAGTATAATATGACCATTTTTTCCATGAAGTTATTATTTATTTATTACCTCTTTTAACCTTTCCTAATTCAGTCTTTCATCAAATTTAGTTGAAGGTTGTCGTGGTATTGATAGTTGAAATTGTGTTCACTGCTGTGGTTGCAACTTTGGTGCTTCACTTTGCCCACACTTATGAGAAGAGGTCCTTTATCGTGGGTATCCTTTGCATAGTCTTTGGAACTTGCATGTATGTCTCTCCTCTTTCAGTCATGGTAAGAACAATCTTATTATATATCATTGCATGATATTATCATCGTTTCCTATTTCATTCCTTAGATAGTCATAACTCACTAGCTACAAGCCTAGTTCCTCTCTTTGACTTCTAATCATAACTCTTGGTTCTTGATGGTTATTTACCAATGAACAACCATCAATTACCTAGATTAAGTTATGTAGACTGGACAACTGAAAGTGAACCTTTCAAACAAGTATTATGCTTGCGAAGGTAACCATGCAGCTCCAAAATCTAGCTCAAGATCTAGAAAATAATATTTCATATTCTCCTTTAATTGTGGAGTGTATATATTTTGATATTTCAATTGTCATTTCAAATGACTTTGGCATGATATATAATTAATTGTTGCAGAAACTTGTGATCCAAACCAAAAGTGTAGAGTACATGCCCTTCACACTCTCCCTCGCAAGCTTCCTTAACGGAGTTTGTTGGACTACCTATGCTCTCCTGCCTTTTGACATCAACGTTTTCGTAAGCATCACTATTTTTCGATATATTTTAACTCGCCAGTTTGATCGATCTAAACGTCTTTTCTTGCCTTGCAGATTCCCAATGGTTTGGGTGCTTTTTTCGGCTTTGCCCAATTGATTCTCTACGGTTGCTACTACAAATCCACACCAAAGAAGGCCAGCAAAGCTGATCTCGAGATGCCCACTGTATCTCATTGATGTCATGCATTTCCTTTTGAAAGAAATTTTCACTTTAAACTTTCGTTTTGTCTCTCATTCTCTTCAACCTGATCGACTAAAAATTGCATTCTTTTTGTTTTGTTTTTGTCTTTTTTTATGAAATTCAGGTTGCATTCTTATGCGTGATTGAAAATGTGCCGTCTTTATTTAGTTTGGATTCCGTAGTCTCTTCCCAGTCATATAATACAACTGCAATCTATTTATTTTATGATCATGAATTTAACTTTATTTCATGAATATTCTTATCAACATTGTTTAATTTTTTAATCAAATTTAACTCTTAAAGTTATTGTTTTTATAATTTATTTTAAATTTTATTTATTCATGAAATTTATATTATTTGTATTTTTAAACATATTTCAATATTAGATTTGAAAAGATTATAAGATTATTCACAAACATGTTTATATATACCATTTTTGATAATTACATTTTATAAAAATTAATCAATAATTTTTTAAAAATTACTCACAAATATGAAATTTAAATTTATTTATTTTATTGTTTTTACACTTGAATGAATATAAATGAGTTTTATGAACATTAAATTTTATATTTTTTTATAATTAAAATTTATATAAAATAATAATACATTTATTTATGAATTATTAATATGAGGGAAATTTTAGTGGGTCGGGCTGATCATGGATTGATCTAATTGTAAAACTTTGGCCGTCAATATCGGCATTAAAGTGACTTATCCTAAGTGGTAAGTATGGAGACACGTGTTGCTTAAGATTTCGGGTTCGAGTCCTCTTAGTAATAAATAAATCCCCCCTTTAGGGGGCATGTTGACTGAGGTGCTGTGTGGAACCGTATCTCTGAAAATCTCTTAGAAGGTTTTTGATATCGAGCCGTCTAGGTGGTGTGGCAGTGTGATTGTAAAACTTCGGCCGTCAATCTCGCCATTAAAGTGACTTATTCTAAGTGGTAAGCATGGAGACACGTGCTACTTAAGATTTTGGGCTCAAGTCCTCTTAGTAACAAATAAATATCCCCTTTAGGAGGCCTGTTGACTGAGGTACTGTGTGGAACTGTATCTCTAAAAATCTCTTAGAAGGTTTCTGATATGGTGTCGTTTCGGTGGTGTGGCAGTGTGGCCAGTAATACTTCTCCACAGTATGGATGTGACATGGTTTCCCCGTTGTTGAGAAGCCGTTTGTGATCGGGTATTGATCCTAGCAGGAGCATTCTACACTCCCATATGCAGCGACTTATTCTTGTTAATTTGGTAAATCGAAGGGAAGAAGGTAGGTTCTTTTCCTCTTTCTTATTGAATTGTAAGAGCTTGTATTATCTGGGATCGGTAAACCTAAATTTACGAGAGATTTTTGTGATACTTTGTTTATTTGTTTTTATTATGGGCTTCACAATTACATTATCATCAAGAGTATTCCATATCTCAGAGAAAATTTCGTCAACAACATTATCATCCCTGAAAAATAATTTACAATTACATTTAGCAAACTTTGAAAATCATAAACAAGGTCCTAGGAGGGCCTGAAATAAAAGGAATTCAAGCCCTACAATGGCCTGAAATCTTATGATTTTAGGTCCTGGGAGGGCCTGAATTCCTTTTATTTCAGGCCCTCCGGGGGCTTGCAATCAAAAGATTTCAGACCCTAGGAGGGCCTGAAATCATTTGATTTCATGCACTCTCAGGGCCTGAAATCCTTTAATTTCAGGCCCTCCGAGGGCCTGAAATCCTTTTATTCAGGCCCTCCGAGGGCGTGAAGTTCTTTTATTTCAAGCCCTCCTAGGGCCTGATATGGTAACATATCACCCCTTAGGTCGAATTCAAGCATTAATTTATCCTAAGTTTAAAAAATTTCAGAGAAAACCCTAATTATGTAATCCATGACACCCTTAGAGTCCTTCTCCAAACATAAAAATAGTAGAAAGAGTTTATCATGTATAAAACTAGGTCTGATACCATATCAAAGATGACAATCATACGTACATTACTATTTCTATTTGTTACCAAACTGTTGCTTGCTTTTTCTCTTTCAACACCTATCTTCGTCAAGTGCCTTGGTGATGAATCGAGTTGTGCAAGGTAAAAATATATATCTATCTTCGTGATGAATCGACTTGTGTAAGGTATTAATATATATATAGGCTGAGAAAAATTCGACTTCATGACCATCCGAATCGCAAAATATTATATTACTGATAGAGTGGTTCGGATGTCTCAAAAATATAAATTGAGAAAGCTACTTCTTGGCGGGAGGGGTATAATAGGAAGTTCACTAAAAGGGATGACCCTTTGGTAAAAAAGAAACCATGGTACGCTTTTTGATAATTACCAATTCTTGAGTATGCCCTTTGGTAAAAAGCCGTTGATGTTATCTTCTTTCATATTCTTAATGTGCTTTTTTGATCTTTTTTGATCTATGGATGTTGTCTAATTTCCTCACATGTTCTTCTATTGGTCTGAGTTAGCATATTGATATTTGTAAACGGCAATTTACCAAAGGGCGTACGTAACAATTGGAAATTACTAAAGGGCGTACCATGGTTTCTAATTTATCAAAGGGCGCACGACTTAAAGTGAACTTCCTAATATACTCCTCCCGCCACAAAATACCTTTTTCGATCACACTTTCGAGACATCCAAACCACTTTTGCAGTAAAATAATAATTTGTGGTTCGCATGGCTAGGTTTATAATTTTTGTCCATTCTCTCTCAGCGCAACAACGTAAATGGTATTGTCGAAGGAGAAGATTGTGCGTGCCTTAGTTGTGCTGTGTTGAAGTCCATACTGCTCGGCACTATCAAAGTAGGATTTAGGGTTTCTGCAGGGTTGATTTTTATGATAATGGCAGGAAAAAGGTCTGTGGGTGGTTCATCATCTTCTTCATTGGCATTAATCACTAAGGTATGTTAGCGATAGGCTTAGGTAAGAACAACATAGTTTGTGAAAATGTTTATACTTATTTTTGTTGAATAAATTTGTAATGTATAAAAATTGTAGGATTCAGATAAGTTTGGAAAAAAATTACATTGGTGTAGTATTTTAGGACACTTTAAACATTTTGTTGAAGCATTTGAAATTTTAAATGATCGACACATTGCGAAGATCAAAGAGTCGCCCTTCAGTATTTTCTTGGACATAGAAGAATTGCAGCATATCCGGGGAATTTTGTTAATATATTTGAAAGTTGGGATTCAATCTTGTAAGTTTTTAAATTCTTAGGTAATAGTTTTAAATATGAATTATAAACAATATATATAGTAAGATAAAACTTGGATTTAGTTGGCCTTAAATGATTGATATTTGATCAATTTTAATGAGTGAATTTCAGGTGAAATTCACTTCAGGCCCTCGGTAGGCCTGAAATGAATTCATTTCAGGCCCACATTGGGCCTGAAATGAATTCCTTTCAGGCGCAACATGGGCCTGAAAAGAATTCATTTCAGGCCCAAAGTGAAATAAGTTGAAGCCTATATTGTTGATGATAACTAAATATTTTAATTGTTTCATGTGTACCGGTTGCGTTCACCAGACGAGATGTTGCTTTGTTACTGGGTATAGTGGACCGTGGAGTTTCGGTCCCTATTAATTCAACTAAAGCATCGAGTGACCTCTATCGTACTTACTTCTCAAAAGAAAAACAAACTACCAGAATAAGAATTGAGGACTTACTTAAACATTATTCTAAAAGTGTTGAATCAGAGGATGATGTGTTATTAGTTTGTAAATTATATATTTTGTATATATTTGTTTATGTTTTATTTTTGTCTAGTACATATAAGGTCCCTCTAGGGCTTGTAGATATAGTAGATGATTATGACAATCTTGGTAGATTCCACTGGGTTGAAGCTATCCATAAATTTTTGTCTCCCCAATTACCTAAGATTAGAGAATTATTTTCATCAACTCAGGGAAACCAGAGGACCACCAACCTCCCTTACGTAAAAGGATTTGCTGGGCTTTTGGCAGTGAGTAGAATTTTCTTGATAAATTTTATAATATTTTGCTGTCATTAATGTAATTGTCTGGAAAACTTTGTGTAGGCATGGTTTTTGGAGCATGTACCCATTCAAAAACCATATAATGTTGAAGGACCCCGAATAAATAAGTGGAGGAATATTCCTTCGCATATTAGTAGGGTGAGGGACCTTGTCAACCAAATCAGGTCCGAAGAGGTAATTATTCTAAACTGTGATCTATGTTAGTTTGATATAGAGGCAGTAAAATTTGTGTACTTGGTAATTGACAGGTGATTGTTGAAATAATTCCTAACCTACATGAAAACACATTGTTTGAGAACCTTGAGATTGGGGATGACATTCCACGGGCAATGGAGACATCACAAGGACATGATACAGAAGATGTAAGGCCATGAGATGAATGCATTCTTAAAGGCACCCTAATCAAGGAGCTAACAGAGGAGAATATATGTTTGAATGAAAGGGTTAATGAATTAATTTCAATTATTGAAAAAAAGAGATGGAGGGTCAAGAAAGCTATCATGTAGTCAGTCATCTTTCTGATCCAGTATCTTATAGAACAAGGAGAGGACGTGACCGAACTCAGTATGATTACAGGGATACTCCAATTGAGAGTCCAGTATGGCACCAGCTATTACATAAGGGGAAGCGGAGAAAGGAACAAATATCAAATGTCATGGACAAGGGAAAAAGGAAACTCAGTGAGGAGGATATGGATGAAGCAAGAGAAACCATTACTGTAATGGAAGTCATGTCTGAAGAAGATATAGAGGAGGAAAAAAGAAGGACTTCCGAACTATACAAAATGAGGAAACAAGGCATTGATGTATGTGAGTTATTTTGATATAAATTACGTCAAATTTATTGAATTTGGTCATTAATTAGTTTGGTCTAAATTGTATCGATGTAGTTTGTGAAGAAGCATTTTATGAAGTCGAAAAAGAAAAATCAAGATAAAGAAGTGGCCTACCTGATAAATAAATTGGAGAACCTAAAGTAAGTTATGAAACATAGTTTACTTAATATATTTGGGGCTTTAATATATAATCTTATCAATTAACTTGACAGGTTGGCTAATGAATTTATCTGGGAGGATGCACCCTTTGCTTTGAAATTGCATTCATTCTTACAAATTCTCAATGGAGAGGTTTTTACAAAAGGCGAGGTCATTGATGCCTTCTGTAAAATTATATTTAAGGGAGCATCCACATGTGGTAGGTCATACAACAAGTCAATATATTGTTCAACCTTCTTCACAGTAAGTGATGTAAATTAGTATCAATTAATATATTGTAGAAGACCTAATATTATGATGTGGTTATTAATAATTTTGATTTTGTAAATTTTTAGGCTTCAATAAGATCGTCAAGAAAGTTTTTCCTGCAACAAGTGATGAAGACTGATATGATAGAACAAGGGTTTAGATATATTTTAATACCTTTGTGCAGTGATAATACACACTTTTACTTGTTGGCAGTGGATACAGAAGCAATGACTTTCAATCATTTAAATTCTCTTGCTAGTGGCCGTAAATATAAGCATGATTTTGACTCAGCAGTAAGCTACCTACCTTTATTCATATATATGTTCATCATTTGGTAAAAAATGTCATTGAAATTCATGATAACTTTTACAGGTAAAAGAACTTAAACAATATACTCGCGAGGAACTTACGGCTATTCATCCATATCTACAAAGTCATCATCCCTTGGACAAATGACCCTCCGTCAGACAAAAATGTCCCCAACAAGAACATAGATAAGTAAGTGAGGAAGAGTTTCAAAATTTTAAAATCATGAAAGTATTTTATTACCCCACTTATTGAAATCAGAAATACTGTTTGTTATTTTCAGCGTGGATTGTGCCTTCTTTGTTATGCAATACGTCCGATGTCTCCTATACAATAAGAAGATGGATTTCAAACAAGGAGATATGATGAAAATGAGATTTGATCTGACAGTAAATATTATGAGAGACATGTATTGTAGAACATGAGACTGTCAATCTCTTGAAGTAATGTTGTAAAAAAACATCCTTTGCTGGTGATTCAACTCTATTTGTATAGAAATTGTGTAATTTGTATGAATATAATTTATTGTCATTGTTTAACAAAACAATTGTGTGATGTTCATTCACATCGAGTTGCTGCAATATTGTGTACCAACTGAAACGATAAGAAAACATAACTCATAATGATTGGGACTAAGTTTGTACACCAGAAATAACATCTCTTTAGTTAACTCTAACTACTGATATCGAGTATGAACATATCCAAGTATCGAATGTCCATCAGTGGGTTTCTGATACATAATTTGAAAATATGACTTAATGGCCTTGAAGGAATTGAAATTTTGTATGCATTCTGTATTTACTTAGTAAGATGGATTATCTCTACCATAAATTTAAAAAACTTGTTTTAAATTCTAAAAATTAATAATTAAATAAAATTACAGGATTTGGTCACATCTGTAGATAAATATAGAATATTATTCTATAAATCATTATTTTATTTAATGCCCAAAGTGAGCATGAACTTAACTGATTTCAGGCCTACGGCGGGCCTGAAATAAAATGAATTCAGGCCCACGGCGGGCCTGAAATAAAAACTTTTCAGGCCCACAGTGGGCCTGAAATCACTTGAATTCAAGCCCAGTGTGGGCCTGAATAGCTCCATATCAGGCCCAACTTAGGCCTGAAATAAATTTATTTCAAACCCAGGTTGGGCCTGAAATCAAGTGATTTCAGGCCCACCGTGTACCTCAACTGGGAAAATTTCAGGGTCTCTGTTAACCATAAAATCCTTCTGATTTAAGTTGGTGGATAATAAATTTGTAGTTGTCAAGGTGTATAAATCTGACACCATCTTTCTGTCCTAACTGATACGTTTACAGAACATAACTAATAAAAATTGATACTTAGTGGGCACATAAAAACCCACTGATATACCTAAAAACCTACTATTGCAAACTACTCCTATAGCTTGGTGATACAGAAAGATTAGAGGTTTGGACACCAAAAATATCATCTCCTAGCTTAACTCTCTCTACTGATATAGGGTTTTCAGAATTCCAGATATGGGAGGTCCATCAGTGAGTTTTGCTCAAAACTCATTGATGGACCTAAACTACTCCTATAGCTTTGGTGATACAGCAAGATTAGAGGTTTCGACCCAAAAAATTTGGTCTCCTAGCTCAACCCTCTCTACTGATATAGGGTTTTCAGAATTCCAGATATGCTAGGTCCATTAGTGAGTTTTGGTCAAAACTCACTGATATACCTAAACTACTCCTATAGCAATGGTGATACAACAAGATTAGAGGTTTGGACCCCAAAAATTTCATCTTCTAGCTCAACCCTCTCTACTGATATAGGGTTTTCAGAATTCCAGATATGGGAGGTCCATCAGTGAGTTTTGTTCAAAACTCACTGATGGACCTAAACTATTCCTACAGCAATGGTGATACAGCAAGATTAGAGGTTTGGACCTCAAAATTTTCATCTCCTAGCTCAACTCTGTCTACTAATATAGGATTTTCAGAATTCCATATATGGGAGGTGTATCAGTGAGTTTTGCTCAAAATTCATTGATGGACCTAAACTACTCCTATAGCTTTGGTGATACAGCAAAATTAGAGGTTTCGACCCTAAAAATATCATCTCCTAGGTCAACCCTCTCAACTGATATAGGGTTTTTAGAATTTTAGATATGGGAGGTCCATTAGTGAGTTTTGATCAAAACTCACTGATATACCTAAACTCTACAACAATGGTGATACAGCAAGATTAGAGGTTTGGACCCCAAAAATTTCATCTCCTAGCTCAACCCTCTCTACTGATATAGGGTTTTCAGAATTCCAGATATGGGAGGTCCATCAGTGAGTTTTGCTCAAAACTCATTGATGGACCTAAACTACTCCTATAACTTTGGTGATACAGCAAGATTAGAGATCTCGAACCCAAAAATTTTATCTCCTAGCTCAACCCTCCCTACAGATATAGGGTTTTAAGAATTTCAAATATGGTAGGTCCATCAGTGAGTTTTGGTCAAAACTCACTGATATACCTAAACTATTCCTACAACAATGGTGATACAGCAAGATTAGAGGTTTGTACCCCATAAATTTCATCTCCTAGCTCAACCCTCACTACTAATATAGGGTTTTCAGAATTCCAGATATGGGAGGTCCATCAGTGAGTTTTGTTCAAAACTCATTGATGGACCTAAACTATTCCTACAGCAATGGTGATACAGCAAGATTAGAGGTTTGGACCTCAAAATTTTCATCTCCTAACTCAACCCTGTCTACTAATATAGGGTTTTTAGAATTCCATATACGGGAGGTCCATCAGTGAGTTTTGCTCAAAATTCATTGATGGACCTAAACTACTCCTATAGCTTTGGTGATACGGCAAGATTAGAGGTTTCGACCCCAAAAATTTCATCTCCTAGCTCAACCCTCTCTACTGATATAGGGTTTTCAGAATTTCAGATATGGGAGGTCCATCAGCGAGTTTTGGTCAAAACTCACTGATATACCTAAACTCTACAACAATGGTGATACAACAAGATTAGAGGTTTGGACCCTAAAAATTTCATCTCCTAGCTCAACCCTCTCTACTGATATAGGGTTTTCAGAATTTCAGATATGGGAGGTCCATCAGTGAGTTTTGCTCAAAACTCACTGATAGACCTAAACTACTCCTACAGCAATGGTGATACAGCAAGATTAGAGGGTTGGATCCCAAAAATTTCATCTCCTAGCTCAACCCTCTCTACTGATACAGGATTTTCAGAATTCCAGATATGGGAGGTCCATCAGTGAGTTTTGCTCAAAACTCACTGATGGACCTAAACTACTCCTATAGCTTTGGTGACACAGCAGAATTAGAGGTTTGGACCCCAAAAATTTCATCTCCTAGCTCAACCCTCACTGCTGATATGGGGTTTTTAGAATTCCATATATGGGAGGTTCATCAGTGAGTTTTGCTAAAAACTCATTGATGGACCTAAACTACTCCTATAGCTTTTGGTGATACAGAAAGATTAGAGGTTTGGACCCAAAAATTTTCATCTCCTAGCTCAACCCTCTCTACTGATATAGGGTTTTCAGAATTCCTTATATGGGAGGTCCATCAGTGAGTTATCCTCAAAACTCATTGATGGACCTAAACTACTCCTATAACTTTGGTGATACAGCAAGATTAGAGGTTTCGACCCCAAAACTTTGATCTCCTAGCTCAACCCTCTCTACTGATATAGGGTTTTCAGACTTTCAGATATGGTTGGTCAATTACTGAGTTTTGGTCAAAACTCACTGATATACCAAAACTACTCCTACAGAATGGTGATACAGCAATATTAGAGGTTTGCACCCCAAAAATTTTATCTCCTAGCTCAACCCTCTCTACTGATATAGGGTTTTCAGAATATCAGATATGGGAGGTCCATCAGTGAGTTTTGCTCAAAACTCATTGATGGACCTAAACTACTCCTATAGCTTTGGTGATACAGCAAGATTAGAGGTTTCGACCCTAAAAATTTTATCTCCTAGCTCAACCCTCTCTACAGATATTGGGTTTTAAGAATTTCAAATATGGTAGGTCCATCAGTGAGTTTTGGTCAAAACTCACTGATATACCTAAACTATTCCTACAGCAATAGTGATACAGCAAGATTAGAGGTTTGTGTTGGATCGATAGAACCGATAGAGGAGGGGGGTGAATATCGGTATTTTTTCTTTCAGAAAATTAAGAGCACGTGCACAGCGGAAAATAAAAAAAAACACAGAGACGCAGTCGTTTTTACTTGGTTCGGAGCCTGTGTCGACTCCTACTCCAAGGCCCACGGTCGTTGACCGTTTACTTTGGGCAATTCTATATCAGGCGCAAAGTCGTTTACAAAAGATTACAGAATTAGAATTACGTACAGTAAACTTTAAAATAACTCTTTTACCGACGTCCTGAGTAGATCGATTATTTCGGGGCAGCAGGACGTCGTCGGCTCGATTTGGAGAGTTTCCGGAGTAAGGCGCGAGAGCAGAAGAGCTTTTAGGCGTTGAATGAATTGATGTTCAAGCTTGGGGTCGAGGGGTGCTATTTATAGCACCTAGGGGCACCCTAGACGTCGGGGGCGCCCTCCCACGTGTCAGGTGATCCGCACTTCGCTCGGTCAAGCTTTATCCCACCCGAATAGGGATGAGGTTTGACCCCGAGGGCGCCCTGGTCGCTGAGGGCGCCTTGCTTGACTTTTTCCGCGCGGTCTTCTCGGCTTGATAGAGTTGATCGGCTTCGCTGGCATAGGCGTGGAGCGCCTTGGCTGCTGAGGGCGCCCTGGGCCCTGAAGGCGCCCTGGCTGCAGAGGGCGCCTTGGCTGCAGAGGGCGCCCCGGCCAGTAGTTAGCCGAACTCCTTTTTGCTTTACTTGTTTCTTGTTCACCTTGGGGGCGCCCTAGACACTCAGGGCACCCTACTCAGCTACTGTCTCACTCCTTTGAGGCTCTCTGAGCTGCAGACACACGTTCCTTTGGTCTTGTATCCAGGGTTAGTCCAAAAACAATATAAAGCATTTATTTGTTAGTTTATACAGCCTTAGCTGTCTTGGTTCTGACTTTGGTCTCCAAAATGGAGCCCTAGGTCGAACCGACGCCTACTGTTTCCTCGACGGGGAACGCGTCCTCACCTACTCCTCTCGGGAGAATTTACCTGATGCCAACCGTTCCTCTAGTTGGACTTTTGCCAGACGGTCCTTTGTCAGGTCTTGGATGCCGAGCTGCCCTTCGCTCGGTGCCTAGCATTCCTTCGCTAGGGCTTCAGTTCTAGGCTGTCCTTCACCTGGCGCCTAGCAGTCCTTCGCTAGGGCTTTTTACCCTGGCATTCCTTCGCCAGTGCCTAGCAGTCCTTCGCTAGGGCTTTTCCTGTACACTTGAGTAACTTGTTAGAAAACAAGTAAGACTTAACTTTTGACCTATGTTGCCATTATCAAAACACAGGTTTGACTTGGGTGCATTCTGCACCAACAATCTCCCCCTTTTTGATTTATGGCAACCCTAATTTAAAAAGTTAAGTTTAAGCAAACATAAAAAATGTTTAAATTTTGTTCCCTCCCCCTGGAAGGAATCTCCCCCTAGATTTTTCAAAAATTCGTGGGGTTAAAAAAACTTTACTTGCACTTTGAAAACTTAAGTTTTAGGTACTTAGAAATCTTTCAATAACTTAAGTTAAAAGTACACAGGAGAGTTTTTGAAGCATGATTAGAGTACTTAAAAAGTTGAAGCTTTATGTTTTAAGGTACTCATAAGTTTGAAAGTGTTAGCTTAAGTACTTAGTAGGATTTAAAAAGCTTAAGTGCTTAGTAAACTTTGAAACACTTTAGTACTTAAGTACTTTAATAATTTTGAAAATTTAAGTAGTAAATAAATAGAGTTCATTTGGAAAACATAAGTACTTAATAAAAAAAACTTAAGTACTTAGTAACATTGTACTTATATAGTTTTGAAAAACTTAAGCTTAAAGTACAAAAAAAATTTGACAAGCTTATGTTAGAAAATTTTGAAAGGCTTGAGTACTTAGCAAAATTTTGAAAGCTTACGTAAAAATTTTGAAAGCTTTAAGAACTTAAGTACTTTAGTCAATTTTGAAAAGTTTAAGTATTTTCAAAAATTTGAATAAAGGATAAGAAAAAAATTTTTTGAAGATTTTTTGAATAAAGAATAGAGTTAAGAAAATTAAAACTTGAAAACTTTTTGAAAAAAGAAGATTAATTTTACTCTCTCCTTTCTTTTTACTCTCTCCTTTCTTTTTACTCTCTCCTTTCTTATCTCTCACCCTTTGCCATATATCAAAATAAATGAGTATAGCAGAAAAAATGCATAAAGGAAATCAGACTTAAAATTAAGATTTTGCTGTACTGAACCAATTCATAATTAGACTTAAACTAAATCATTCAATTTTCTCTGTAGGGACCTGTCTAACCCAATTAGCTACTTAATAACTGTTATAAACAGTAGTTTTTGCTAGGGTTAGTCAAGTTAAGTGTTTCTATTCAAGTTAGATTTTCTAAACTTGACACTTAACTTGATTGCTATGTAAGTTGTATTTAGTGCCCCAATTACTACAGATGCACTGACTTAAAGCATCTTGAATTAAGGCAAAGACCTAAGCATCTCAACCCTTTCTAGGTTATCAATCAAAAGTACCCTAAGGTGCTTGTGAGATGCTGGCTTCTAAGTCTATAGGTGCATGCAGTTCTAGGGTTAGGGCCTAGGCTAAGTCCATTTTCGAAAAAGCCCTAATTTTTAAAGGGGGTAGTTTTGAAATAAAAATAAAACTAAGTCGAAAATAAAAACTGATTTTGAAATTAAGTAAAACAGTTTTTCAAATTCTATTTTTAGAAACAAATTTTTAAATTAAAAAAAACAATTAATCTATTCTACAGAGCACAATCCTAACTGCCTTCTTAGTGAGCTGAACTCAGATTTAGGTAAGGGTTTTGTGAATATATCAGCTAAGTTGGATTTAGTGTCAATATACTTAAGTACTATTTCACCCCTGGCTACATGGTCTCTTACAAAATGATGTTTGACTTCTATATGTTTGGTTCTGGAGTGTTGGATTGGGTTCTTAGTTAAATTAATTGAACTTATATTGTCAATATATACTAGAGTTTGGGTGTAGTTGAGCTGGAAGTCCTTAAGTGTGTGCATCATCCATAAAAGTTGAGCAACACACTCTCCTAAGGCCACATACTCAGCTTCAGTTGTGGATAGAGCTACACAGTGTTGTTTTCTGCTGCACCAACTAACTAGACTTTAACCTAACAGTTGACAACTTCCACTTGTGCTCTTTCTATCTAATTTACAGCCAGCATAGTCAGAATCTGAGTATCCTGTCAAATTAAAAGTCGAGGTCCTAGGATACCAAATCCCTACATTTAGGGTGCCCTTTACATATCTTAGTATTCTCTTTAGGGCTGCTAAGTGCGTTTCCTTAGCACAGGTTTGGTATCTAGCACACATCCCGACAGCAAAGAGAATATCAGGTCTACTGGCTGTAAGGTACAGTAGGCTACCTATCATACTCCTATAGAGTTTAAGGTCTACTGGTTTATCATCAGGGTCACTATCTATTTTTACATTAGTGGTCATAGGGGTACTTATGCTTTTAGAGTTATCCATTTTAAATTTCTTTATTAACTCTTTAGCATATTTGAATTGATGAACGTAGTTACCATCCCTAGTTTGTTTGATTTGTAGTCCTAGGAAAAAGGTAAGCTCACCAACTAAGCTCATTTCAAATTCATCTTCCATTATCTTGACAAATTCTTTTAGGAAGTTGGTATTGGTGGATCCAAAGATTATGTCATCTACGTAAATTTGGGCAATAAATATATCTTTTCCTAGGGTTTTAATAAATAATGTTGAGTCAATTTGGCCTTGTTTAAATTCTTTAGAGGTTAAATAGGTTGATAACCGTTCATACCAGGCTCTAGGTGCTTGTTTTAGCCCATATAGTGCTTTGGTTAGTTTGTAAACGTGGTTAGGTTTGTCTAAGTCCTCAAACCCTGGGGGTTGTCCTACATAAACTTCTTCTTTAATGAATCCATTTAAAAAAGCTGACTTTACATCCATTTGATATAATTTAAATCTTTTATGGGATGCAAAGGCTAACAACATTCTAATGGACTCAAGTCTAGCTACTGGGGCATATGTTTCATCGTAGTCTAATCCATCTACTTGGCTGAAACCCTTTGCTACTAAGCGGGCTTTATTTCTGACTATTTTTCCATGATCATTTAACTTGTTCCTAAAGACCCACTTAGTATCTATGATGGATTTGCCTTCAGGTTTAGGTACTAGTTCCCAGACTTGGTTCCTCTCAAATTGGGCTAGTTCTTCTTGCATAGCTATGATCCAATCAGGGTCAGGTAGGGCTTCATCAATAGTTTTGGGTTCTATTTTCGATATCATAGCTATTTGACTAAGGTTTCTATAGGAGGATCTAGTCCTGACTCCTAGAGTTGGATCACCCACAATTTGATCGGTTGGGTGATTAAGTCTGGGTTTCTTGTTTCTTCTAGAGCTTGGTTCAGCCTCAGGTCCGGCTGGTCGGTTTGGTTCACTATTTGATTCAACTCTTTGGGCTGGTTCATTTGTTGATTCGATACTTGGTTCAGTTGACTCAGTAATTGGTTCAATGGTTAGTTCGTGTAAGGGTTCAATTAAGGGTTCAATAGTTTGTTCATTATTTTCTTGGTCAGAGTTTGATGAAGTTAAATCTGGATTAGATGTTGAGTTGATTTCTTCATCAAAAATTAAGTTTGTTGTTTCTTCAATTTTCTTAGTTTGTTTATTGTACACTCTATAGACTCTACTTGTGGTTGAGTATCCTAGGAAGATACCTAGGTTTGATTTGGACTGAAATTTTCCTAGATAGTCTTTGGTGTTTAGGATATGGACTTTGCATCCAAAGACCCTTAGGTAGTGTAGGTTTGGGAGTCTATAGTAGTACAGTTCATAGGGGGTTTTGTTGTGTCGTTTGTTAATCAAAACCCTATTTTAGACATAACAAGCCGTACTAATTGCTTCTGCCCAAAATTGATTTGCTAGATTAAATTCGTTGAGCATAGCCCTAGCGGCTTCTTGTAATGTTCTATTCCTTCGCTCAACTATCCTATTTCGTTGGGGGGTTCTAGGACATGAAAATTCATGTAGGTACCCATTTACCTTACAGAGTTCCTCGAATCGTTGATTTTCAAACTCTCCCCCGTGATCACTCCAAAGTCTTTTAATTTTAGTGTCGTTTTGATTTTCAATTAGTTTACAGAATTCATTAAATAGGTTTAGGGTTTCATCTTTGGCTTTTAGAAACCTAACCCAGGTGAACCTAGAGTAATCATCAACTATTACTAAGCAGTATCGGTTCCCGCTTAGTGACTTGGCTCCATGTGAATCAAACAGGTCAAGGTGTAGGAGCTCAAGTGTAGTTTGAGTTAAATCAGATTGGGTTAGTTTGTGATTGGATTTGGTTTGTTTACCTTGATTACAAGATTCACATATTAGGTTTTCATTATTTTTAATTTTGGGAATACCTTTGATTAAGCCAAGTTGGGTAATTTTTGAGATAGTTCTTAGATTGGTATGACCTAATTTCCTATGCCAGAGGTTTGATTGTTCTAATTGTGTTAACATACATTTGGGTACAAGGGGAAGGTTTATAGTATATACATTATTTTTCCTAGTGCCCTTAAGCATGATTTCTGAGTTTTGTACATTTCTAATTAGGCAGTTGGAATTGTTAAACGTGACTATATAACCAGAATCACATAACTGACTTATGCTAAGCAAGTTAAAATTAATGTTTTCAACCAATAGAACTTTCTTAATAATGAAATCGGATTTAAGTTCAATATTACCTGACCCAATTACCTTGAGTGTAGCATTATTGCCAAATGCCACTGAGCCTAGGTTTTTGAACTTGAGCTTGGTGAACTTCAATTTATCTCCAGTCATGTGTCTGGAGCAACCGCTATCCAACATCCATTGGTCCAAATCTTTATGTTCTTACACATAAAGAGTTTTCTTGATTTGGATCCAATTAGAGTCAGGAATAGCTTAAATTGAGTTTCACTGCCTAGTCTGTCTCACCCAAAATCTAGGGTTTTCAATCACGTTAGCCTTATAGGTTTCGTGAGACAGGTTTTGATAGTTAAGACTGTTTTGAAAATTTTGATTAATTTTGAAAACAATTAAATTTTGAAAACTTAATTAATTTTGAAATTTTTGAAAAGATGTTTAAATCTACAAATAACTGAAGTTTTGTGTTAGATTCGAATTTGACAAAGAAAATTTGAATTTGAATTTCAAAAATTGGCTTCCAGGTCTTGGCGAGGCACTAGGCCTTCTTTGGCCGTAGCCTTATGGGATCATCCACCCTTTCCTTGACAAAGCCTTTTAATGAAGTTTCATTTTCAATAATTCTTTGAAAAATTTCTGGTCTAACTAGTTTGGATCTTGGATCGGTAGCTTCGGCTAGTTCCGCCAAATTGGCTTCCCTAACGTACTATCATCTCACCTCCACCCAATACTATGTTGTCAAGTTTCAGTTAAGTTTGTTTAGTCCTTAAACTAGCCTAAGTCTAAGCATGGTAAATTGCAGAAATTAAATAAACAAGCAAACAATTATATTGCAATCAAGAATAACAATTTTATCTAATAATGAATATAGTTTTCAGTTTGGCTCCCCCTGGACTAAAGCCACGGTGATGGCTAGGCAAGATGTGAATCTTGTCCTTGGAGATCCAATACTGATTTGATCCAGTCGGTTTGTTCAGGTATAGTTTAGGTACCCATGCCTGAATTTTACCTCTGGACTGATTCAGTACAGCAAAGTAAGATCTTTGCCGGGATTTGGTTCTATAGCCCAGTCCGGATCGATTTAGAACTGATTTCTGTTTTCCAAGGATCATGTCAAGACCCTTGGAACCAGATGTAAATCGTTCTAATGCTGATCTAAGATCCTTAACCTGAGTTTTCAGGAAGGAGTTCTCCTTTTCAAGTTTTTCAACTTGAGTAGGAGTTCCTTCCTGAGCCTTCTCGGTTAAGGGTTTAGAGTCAGCTCCCTCTTTCAGGAGTTTTACTTCCTGTCGGAGGGATTCGACTCGGAGTTTGGCTTTTGCCAAATCTCGAGAAAGAAATGAAATTAGTTCACCTAATTGAGATCTATTAAAACTAGTTACCTTAATTTTGCCATCTTCTATAAAGGTCAGCTCGCCGTCGTCCTGTTCTGTTTCTGATTTGGTTCCGACTTCTTCTGAGGCGGTCACAGCTAGGAGGTTGGACTGGGGTGCCTCTTCTTCTTCTGAGGAGGAGGATTCGTCCCAGGTTGCTTGCAGTGCTTTCTTTCTTCTCGTCTTTTTAGTCTCCTTTAGGTTAGGACACTCTGACTTGTAGTGGCCCTTTTTCTTGCACTCGTAGCAGGTCACATTGGGCTTGTTTGCGGGTTCAACTGGTTCGTCCTTTCTTCGGCCGGTTTTCCGTTTGTTGGTTCGGTTCTTCAGCTCCTTGTAGTAGCTTCGGGCAAGTCGGACCAGCTTAGTTTGATCTCCTTCTTCGTCTTCTGAATCTGAGTCTGAGTTAGACTCGGGTTCAGGTTCAGGCTTCTTCTTTGTTGTCCTTCCAGTTTTACCTGCAACGAAAGCAATACCTTTCTCGACCATATTGGTGTTAGTTTGTTCGTGCAGTTCTAGTTCGGAAAATAATTCGTCTAATTTTATTTTTGAAAGATCCCTTGAGACCTTGTATGCATCTACCATAGATGCCCACAAGGTGTTTCTAGGGAAGGTGTTTAGAGCATACCTTATTAGGTCACGGTTTCGACCTTGTGACCTATTGTGTGAAGACCGTTCATCAGCTCTTGGATTCGTGCGTGAAGCTGGGCTGCTGTTTCGTTGTCAGACATCTTGATGGTGTAGAGTTTATTCAGAAGCAGATCCCTCTTACTGATCCGAGTATCTGATGTCCCTTCGTGTAGCTCGATCAGTTTTGCCCAAAGTTCCTTCGCATTGTTGAAGGGGCTCACCCGGTTTAGCTTTTCTTTCGTCAATCCGCATTGAAGAGTCTGAGTCGCTTTAGCGTCGGCTTCGATTTTTCGTTTCAGAGCGGTGTCCCACTCTGTGTAGCTTTGAGGAAGTCCTTCGGCGCTTTTGGGGATCTCCAGACCGGACTGGATGATGATCACCTGAGTTTTCAGGTGGACCTCCATACTTTTCCAGTAGGAAAAGTCTTCTCCACTGAAAAGTGGAGGTCTGGCGGTGCTAAATCCCTCTTGCATGACCATCTGAAACAGAAAACTAACAGAAAAATGAATTTTCCAAGACTAGGTCTTGGATTAGTAGTGCTGGATAAATTAAATAATGAGGGGTGTTGCACCAACCTCACAAAAAAAAATCGAACGAAATATTTTAACGAAAAATTCAAAAAAAATAGAAAAATAAAAATCCGAAAAAAATTTCAAACGGGTGGTTGCACCAGGTTTGAACTTCCCCGCTCTGATACCACTTGTTGGATCGATAGAACCGATAGGGGGGGGTGAATATTGGTATTTTTTCTTTCGGAAAATTAAGAGCACGTTCACAGTGGAAAATAAAAAAAAACACAGAGACACAGTCGTTTTTACTTGGTTCGGAGCCTGTGTCGACTCCTACTCCAAGGCCCGCGGTCGTTGACCGTTTACTTTGGGCAATTCTATATCAGGCGCAAAGTCGTTTACAAAAGATTATAGAATTAGAATTACGTATAGTAAACTTTAAAATAACTCTTTTACCGACGTCCGGAGTAGATCGATTATTTCGGGGCAGCAGGACATCGTCGGCTCGATTTGGAGAGTTTCCGGAGTAAGGCGCGAGAGCAAAAGAGCTTTTAGGCGTTGAATGAATTGATGTTCAAGCTTGGGGTCGAGGGGTGCTATTTATAGCACCTAGGGGCGCCCTAGACGTCGGGGGCACCCTCCCACGTGTCAGGCGATCCGCACTTCGCTCAGTCAAGCTTTATCCCACCCGAATAGGGATGAGGTTTGACCCCGAGGGCGCCCTGGTCGCTGAGGGCGTCTTGCTTGACTTTTTCCGCGCGGTCTTCTCGGCTGGATAGAGTTGATCGGCTTCGCTGGCATAGGCGCGGAGCGCCTTGGCTGCTGAGGGCGCCCTGGGCGCTGAAGGCGCCCTGGCTGCAGAGGGCGCCTTGGCTGCAGAGGGCGCCCCGGCCAGTAGTTAGCCGAACTCCTTTTTGCTTTACTTGTTTCTTGTTCACCTTGGGGGCGCCCTAGACACTCAGGGCGCCCTACTCAGCTGCTGCCTCACTCCTTTGAGGCTCTCTGAGCTGCAGACACACGTTCCTTTGGTCCTGCATCCAGGGTTAGTCTGAAAACAATATAAAGTATTTATTTGTTAGTTTATACAGCCTTAGCTATCTTGGTTCTGACTTTGGTCTCCAAAATGGAGCCCTAGGTCGAACCGACGCCTACTGTTCCCTCGACGGGGAACGCGTCCTCACCTACTCCTCTCGGGAGAATTTACTTGATGCCAACTGTTCCTCTGGTTGGACTTTTGCCTGATGGTCCTTTGTCAGGTCTTGGATGCCGAGCTGCCCTTCGCTTGGTGCCTAGCATTCCTTTGCTAGGGCTTCAGTTCCAGGCTGTCCTTCGCCTGGCGCCAAGCAGTCCTTCGCTATGGCTTTTTACCCTTGCATTCCTTCGCCAGTGCCTAGCAGTCCTTCGCTAGGGCTTTTTACCCTGGCATTCCTTCGACAGTGCCTAGTAGTTCTTCGCTAGGGCTTTTCCTGCACACTTGAGTAACTTGTTAGAAAACAAGTAAGACTTAACTTTTGACCTATGTTGTCATTATCAAAACACAGGTTTGACTTGGGTGCATTATGCACCAACAGTTTGGACCCTAAAAATTTCATCTCCTAGCTCAACCCTCTCTACTGATATAGGATTTTCAGAATTCCAGATATGGGAGGTCCATCAGTGAGTTTTGCTCAAAACTCACTGATGGACCTAAACTACTCCTACAACAGTGGTGACACAGGAAGATTAGAGGTTTGGATCCCAAAAATTTTATCTTCTAGCTCAACCCCCTCTACTGATATAGGGTTTTAGAATTCCAGATATGGGAGGTTCATCTGTGAGTTTTGCTCAAAACTCATTGATGGACCTAAACTACTCCTATAGCTTTGGTGATACAGCAAGATTAGAGGTTTCGACCCCAAAAATTTCATCTCCTAGTTCAACCCTCTCTACTGATATAAGGTTTTCAGAATTCCAGATATGTGAGGTCCATCAGTTAGTTTTGCTCAAAACTCACTGATGGACCTAAACTACTCCTACAGCAATGGTGATATAGCAAGATTAGAGGTTTGGACCCCAAAAATATCATCTCCTAGCTCAACCCTCTCTACTGATATAGGGTTTTCGGAATTCCAGATATAGGAGGTCCATTAGTGAGTTTTGCTCAAAACTCATTGATGGACCTATACTACTCCTATAGCTTTGGTGATACAGTAAGATTAGAGGTTTCGACCCCAAAAATTTCATCTGCTAGCTCAACGCTCTCTACTGATATAGGGTTTTCAGAATTTCAAATATGGTACGTCCATCAGTGAGTTTTGGTTAAAACATACTGATATACCTAAACTATTCCTACAGCATTGGTGATACAATAAGATTAGAGGTTTAGACCCCAAAAATTTCATCTCCTAGCTCAACCCTCTCTACTGATATAGGGTTTTTAGAATTCCAGATATGGGAGGTCCATCAGTGAGTTTTGCTCAAAACTCACTGATGGACCTAAACTACTCCTATAGCTTTGGTGATACAGAAAGGTTAGAGGTTTGGACCCCAAAAATTTCATCTCCTAGCTCAACCCTCTCTACTGATATAGGGTTTTCAGAATTCCAGATATGGGAGGTCCATCAGTGAGTTTTGGTCAAAACTCACTGATATACCTAAACTACTCTTACAGCAATGGTGATACAGCATGATTAGAGGTTTGGACCCCAAAAATTTCATCTCCTAGCTCAACCCTCTCTACTGATATAGGGTTTTCAGAATTCCAGATATGGGAGGTCCATCAGTGAGTTTTGCTCAAAACTCACTGATGGACCTAAACTACTCCTATAGCTTTGGTGATACTGAAAGATTAGAGGTTTAGACCCCAAAAATTTCAGCTCCTAGCTCAACCCTCTCTACTGATATAGGGTTTTCAGAATTCCAGATATGGGAGGTCCATCAGTGAGTTTTGCTCTAAACTCATTGATGGACCTAAACTACTCCTATAGCTTTTGTGATACAGCAAGATTAGAGGTTTCGACCCCAAAAGTTTCATCTCCTAGCTCAACCCTCTCTACTGATATTGGGTTTTCAGAATTTCAGATATGGGAGGTCCATCAGTGAGTTTTGGTCAAAACTCACTGATATACCTAAACTACTCCTACAGCAATGGTGATACTGCAAGATTAGAGGTTTGGACCCCAAAAATTTCATCTCCTAGCTCAACCCTCTCTACTGATATAGGGTTTTCATCTCATCTCCTAGCTCAGGTTGGATTGTGCATTTTTCATGATGTGGTATGCAGAATGTCTAATTTTTCAAAGATCTACAGATTTTAGCCAAAAACAAATGAAAAATTATCGATTTCAAGTGGGTTATAAAATAATGAGAGACAAGTGCTGGAAGCTAAATCTGTAAATAGTATTTTTGTTGATACTATGCATATCTAATTGTGATCACAAACATTGTATATTTTTAATTATACAATCCATGTACTCCTTTTCAAATCAATGAAACTTTGCTTCGGATCATTGTTTTTGTCTCATACATGATCTGTAATCTGTAATTGTTGTGGAACCCATCAGTAATATTGAACCTTGCTTTTGCTAGAATCATTTGAATTCAGGACCACAGTGGGCCTGAAACAAAAGCATTTTAGGGAACCCACTCAAGGCCTGAAACAAAATGATTCAGTTGTATAATGTAAGTTTAATGACAAACAATATATGTTTGTAGTTATAATGTATGTAAACCATTTTGATACTCCAATGGAGTATTGCTTTTGATCCTTGTTATTGTGTAATCTCTAATTTATAATCTGTCCTCTTGTCCATACTATAAGTAATATTAAACTTTACTTTTCCTCTACTCTAATTTTAAATCACAGCCCACCTTGGGCCTGAAATGAGATTATTTCAGGCCCACGCTGGGCTTGAATAATCTCATTTCAGGCCCACGCTGGGCCTGAAATCAAATTATTTCAGGCCCAGAGTGGGCCTGAAATCAAATTATTTCAGGCCCAGAGTGGGCCTGAAATGAGTGGGCCTGAAATGAGATTATTTCAGGCCCAGAGTGGGCTTGAAATGAGATTATTTCAGGCCCACGCTGGGCCTGAAATAATATCATTTCAGTCCCAGCGTGAGCCTGAAATAATCTATTTCAGGCCCAGCGTGGGCCTGAAATCATCTCATTCAGGCCCACGCTGGGCCTGAAATGATTCCATTTCAGGCCCAAGTTGGACCTGAAATAATCTCATTTCAGGCCCACTCTGGGCTTGAAATAATTCCATTTCAGGCCCAAGCTGGGCCTGAAACAATAATGTTCAGGCCCACGCAGGGCCTGACACAATAATCTCATTTCAGATTTTAAATAATTCAATATTAGAATGATTAAATATTTTATATAAATATACATGTTGTGAAATTATTTTTAATATTAAACAAAAAGGAGAGTACCTACATAGACATTGCATACCACAATTTAATTCCATCCACATCATTACCTCATATTTTCAGAATTTGGCACAGCAGGAGGTTTGTTTCATGGACCTATGTTATTTTGATTTCTCAAAACTCATTACCAGTAGTTAGAGTTTAGATAGCTAGGAGATGGTATTTTTGGTCTCCAAACATAGTCCTAATGATTATCAATTACGTGTTAATACAATATCAGTTGACACAGAACAATAAATCAACAAAGCAAACAAATAGAGGGTCTCAAATGATAGATATTCACAAACCATAGAACTTCAGAACTTCAAGACCTGAAATAACATTATTGTAGGTTTCAAAATCCGAAAACTTCACAAGTGCTCAATTCTGCTTATATAAATTTACACAAGAAGAAATGTATCATAATATTGAAATACTTCTTCAAGTCACAACATTAACAACAACTAGTTTTTTGACAATACTATAGCTGTACAATATACAAAATATATACATTCAGTTATCCTCCATACAAAATATACACTTCAATCAGAATATTGGGTCACTACATATACCAATTAACTCAAGACCTTGGGGCTGACGGCATTCTACATGTCCTTTTATTATGACCAAGTTATTTGCACCGGCTGCATTTTAGTTTGACCTTGCCATTGTGTCTGGACTCTATCCGTGCCTTCTTTCGTCTACCAGGCTGCACAAGGCTATGGGGACATAGAACTATAATGTCGTTTACTCAAGTAGGCCAAAACTGCTTGCTTCTACAAGGAAAAATACGATCCATGTAAACCCACTTCCAAGTTTCAGAATAAAAACAATGCCCACAATATGGGAGTGTATCCATGTAGGGGTGTCAATTCGGGTGGGTCGGGTCGGGTCGGGTTCGGGTCGGGTTGGGAAAAAAAAAATTTTAACTCCCGACCCGAACCCGATTTCAGCCCGAAACCCCCAAACCCGAACTCGAACCCGACCAACCCGACCCGACCCAAATAACCCGAAAAAACCGATTCAAAACGTCTTTTTTCGCTATTTTCCCTATAATTCTTCACTTTTATCTCAATACTTCATCATGATCGTACTATATTGATATTAATATACATAAAAATATCTTAATTTTCAAAATAAAATTTGATTTAACCCCAAAAAATCCACAAAATATTAAATTCGGGTCAACCCGAACCCGACCCGACCCGACCCGACCCGAACCCAACCCGAAAATTTTCAACCCGAAACCCCCCAACCCGAACCCGACCCGAACCCGAAAATTTTCAACCCGAACCCGATTTTTTTCGGGTCGATTCGGATTGGGTCGTCGGGTCGTGTTGATTTTTGACACCCCTATATCCATGTTCCTATGAATGATTACGGCAATAGCATGTGAGCAAGGAAGTCCTGAAATGTGAAACTCCCCACAATGACAAAAAAAAAAAATTTCCAAATCAACAATGTATGAAGTGCCCCATGTTTCTACTTCCATTTCTGATTGAGAGTAAGGGTGAACCTTATAAGCTCTTGCTTTCTCTCTCCTTAAATCCATTTCTTTTGTAGCATAAGGTGTCAAAGCAACATGACATTTGGAGGCTTCCTCTCTACGGTTATAGAACCATTGAGCAGCTTTTCTTCTTGTATTATCAATTAACCTGTTTATGGGAAGCTCACGTGTAGACTTGAACAAAGCATTTAAGCTCTCCACACAATTCGTGATAAGCATTATGTACCTTCTCCCTGTAAAGTGTGCATTTGCCCACCTTTTAGGGTTAATGTTGTGAAGTCACTTATGGGCAACTGGATGTTTTTCAAGCATTGTCTGCATTATCATATTATATTGGAGTGTTGTGTTGGCTCGTGCTACTGCCCAAAACAAACCTACAGCAGCTCTACTTCCAGTATCAGTTACCATATTACAACACATGTGGTGACAACAAAAGGCATGATGCGTGTTTGGGTAGACTTTTCTAACTACTGATATAATACCCCGATGTCTATCTGATACTATGGTGATTGAGTGATCATCGACACCAAAGAGCCTCTTTGTATGCTCCAAAAACCACTCCCATGCAGACCTACATTTAACTTCAGCTATTACGAAGGCAACTGGAAGAACATTGTCATTACCATCAATCGTCGTTGCGATCAACATTACTCCTGGATACTTTCCTCTTAGGTGTGTGGCATCAATTCCGATAAGTCTACGCAAATAAGACCTGAACACCCTTCGGCAAGCACCAAAAGCCCAAAAATACCGCTGGAACTGATTGTCACCATTCCTGCATAGTGCCACATACGTTTCAGGATCTCTAGCTCTTAACTCACGCAGATATTGTGGAAGATCTCTGTAAGCCTCATCATAATCTCCAACAACCTTTTTCAATGCTTTCTCCCTAGCTATGTATGCTTTTCTGTATGATATGGTCACTCCAAATCTAGCTTTAATATCTGATATAATCATACTTGGTTTGTATTGTTCATTATGAAGAAATTGCTCTTCAACAAAAGAAGCAACAAATGATAAAGAGCATGCATGATGATCAGCACTTTCCCTAACAGTTCCACATTGGTGCTCCTTTATATATTTTATAACAGTGAACTCTACTTCCCCCCTTGCTACTACTCTCCATGTACATGGTTGGTTGAAGCACACTGCTTTAACTCTATTTTTTCGGGTGTCAACTGGGTTATATCTCATATGCTTAACCATGGCATGTTTGACAAGTGCATTCTTGAATTCTTCTCTAGATGGAAATATCTGCCCCACAAAAAATTCATGCCCATCTCTTGCCTCTACCTCTCCAATTGGCCCAGCAAGCAATCGAGAATTTAAAATATAAGGATCTTCAGCTAATGGAAACTCCTCCTCTAAGTCACTGTACTCATCTGGGGGGAATTCATATTCCTCAATCTGCATATCATCGGCTTGGAATTCTAGTACACTTGTAATGGGTTCTAATTCATCTGCATTCTGGATTTCAATTCCTTCCTCCCCACTCTAGGCTGGTTCAAAGAATTCAACAACTCTTGTAGAAGAATTCAAACCCTCACCTTCTATATTAGTTGCTTCTTCATTTAGATCAATTGTCAAATTCCTTGTAATTTTTGATTCATTCCCCGTGACAGCATTATCATCAAGAGTATTCCATATCTCGGATAGAATTTCGTCAACAACATTATCATCCCTGAAAAATAAATTACAATTACATTTTGCAAACATTGAAAATCATAATCAAGGACCTAGGAAGGCCTGAGGGCCTGAACTCATATTTTAGGCCCTCAAATCATTATATTTCAGGCCCTGTGAGGGCCTGAATATAATGATTTCAGGCCCTACGAGGGCCTTAAATATTTATTTCAGGCCCTCACAGGGCCTGAAATCATATTTCAAAAGGCCTGAAATCATTATATTTCAGGCCCTGTGAGGGCCTAAATATAATAATTTCAGGCCCTACGAGAGCCTAAAATCTTTTGATTTTTGGCCCTCATAGGGCCTGAAATCATATTATTTTAGGCCCTTGGAGGGCCTAAAATCTTTTGATTTCAGACCCTCACAGGGCCTGAAATCTGTATATTTCAGACAGGCCCTACGAGAGCCTGAAATCTTTTGATTTTAGGCCCTCATAGGGCCTGAAATCATATTATTTTAGGCCCTTGGAGGGCCTAAAATCTTTTGATTTCAGACCCTCACAGGGCATGAAATCTGTATATTTCAGGCCCTTGGAGGGCCTGAAATATTTTGATTTCAGGCCCTTGGAGGGCCTGAATTATATTGATTCAGGCCCTCCCAGGACCTCAAATCCAATGATTTCAGCCCTTGTAAGGGTCTGAAATCTTTTCATTTCAGGCCATGGGAGGACCTGAATTCCTTTTATTTCAGGCCCTCCCAGTGCCTGAAAATAACATATTTCAGTCCCTCCTAGGGCCTGAAATCTAATGATATCATGCACTCCAAGGGACTGGACTCCTTTAATTTCTGGCCCTTCTAGGGCCTGATATGGTAATATACCACCCCTAGGTCGAATTTAAGCATTTATTTATTTTAAGTTTAACAAATTTCAGAGAGCTCTTATTATGTAATGCATATCACCCTTAGACTCCTCCAAACATAAAAATTGTAGCAAGAGTTGATAAGTATAAAACTAGGTCTGATACCATATCAAAGATGACAATCATACGTACATTACTTTTGTATTTGTTACCAATCTGTTGCTTGCTTTTTCTCTTTCAATACCTATCTTCCTCAGCTGCCTTGATGAATTGAGTTGTGCAAAGTCGAAATATATATGTACCCTCGTGATGATTCGACTTGTGCAATGTAGTAATATATATATAGGCTGAGAAAATTTTCACTACCTGGCCATCCGAACCATAAATTATTATATTATTGCAAAAGTGGTTCGGATGTCTCGAAAATGTGAATGGAAAAGGTATTTTGTGGTGGCAAGGGTATAATAGGAAGTTCACTTAATGGGATGCACCCTTTGGTAAAATACAAACTATGGTACGCCCTTTGGTAATTTCCAATTATTACGTACGCCCTTTGGTAAATTGTCGATTTGTAAATGCTCTATTGATAAATGCACACGCTACTTTGCAAATAGTATATTTTGTTTTTCTCATTACTCTGCTAAATTATACTGATCACACGTAGGTCGATTTAAGTCATTGGCAATGGGTTGGTGTAGCCATTGTGACGACGAATGCCCTATCTTTAGGGATCCTGACAACGGATATGTGTTAGTTGTTCTATATTTTATTGATACGAGCAAGTTTGTTTGTTTATGTCTGCACTTTTTGAATAGGATTTGAAGGATAACTCTTCTAACGGCCGCTCTTCTAATTGTATTCCATTAAATTCATTTTTATACTGTTTCAGGTGCTGTGCCTTATGTGGAAGGATCCTCGATCAAGATATTTACTACACTGGTCCCATTTCTGTGAAGGATAGTAGTGGCAGGTTTGTCATGTGTTGACTGACCCATGGAATCTTTAAATAACTTGAATTTATTTTTTGCCTAAACTTATTTTTTAATATATATATTTTTTCCAGAGTCGACTAACTAGTAATCTCATGAAGATTTTGCAACATGAATTATCTGCATCATATGAAAGAACTCTAAAGAGAGGTAAATTCACATAGGAACAAATCTTAACCTTTTGTAATCTAGGATGTGTAATTTGATCGTTTATGCAAATTTGGGTGTGATAGAATTCCATGGTTATGCTACTGTGTTTTGCAATTTCAATATTCATCAATTAGTAAAAAACTTCTGAGTCACAACCCATTGTGAATTTTAGTTTCAGTTATCACACGGCATGTGCCATTTAGGACTTGTCTGTTTATGTTTTGTCTTCTATCATCTGGTCTTCTTGTGCTTGGTTTTGTCTGTTGTGTTTTTTTAATTGACTAACATGTCCAACCTATTAACCCTAAAATTAGCCCATCCAGTTCCTGTTCAAACAGTGTAGAACCAAATAGGTTTAACTAGAAAAATTGTGACCCAAGGGTAATGTTTCAACCCTTGCTTCAGGTTCTAAAAGATTCTTTTTTTTTTTTTCTTGTTAGACTTTTGGTGTTTGTATGAGGATAGATTTAGCTACTCTTTTAATTGTTTATTATTTATAATAATTCATTCAAATTATGCAAGTAGATCAATGCTTCCATTTGAATTACTGTCAGTTTTTGTGGAGGAACATTGTTAAATTTTTGTCAGGTAAACCTTTTCAAAATCAATGGGGGAATAGAGAAATTTGTATATAACACAAGTATTATTGCTAAATTAGTTGATTCTTGATTGAGAAACCGCCAAGTATGCTCTGCATACAAGTATTACATATTCCTGCGCTTAATTTATTATTTTGCTTAATGCAATTAAGACTAAATTTTCTCATGAGTGTCATGTTTCAAATTATGTTCCTATCACTTTTTCTCTAACTTTTCCCGCCCTATATTTCTAGAAATTCCTATTTGATTTTTATTATTTTTTCCTTTCACCCCTTATTTGTCCAGGAAGAGATGAGATTAGCTATATTGTAATAAAGTGGCTTGGGTGTTAGTGGTGGAGATCCTTTAATCAACAATGCTCATGCTTTCTATCAGGTACTTTTATAGCTTGGTTGCAATTCATGGAAAGCAATTTAGTCTCACATTCCCATTTCTGAAGTTGGCGGTAGATAAGAATTTCACCAAAGGACGCAAGATACCTCATGTTGCAGCAGCTAATTGTCTCTATCTTGCTTGCAGGTGAGAAATGCATGTTAATGTTCGGTTATGATCAAGTCATGCCACCACGATAATGGTGTCAATGATGCTTTTCAAGTCACAACAAAAAAATACAGACTTTAGCGACGGACTAATTCCGTCGCTAATTCGTTGTTGAACGCTAATAGCGACGGAAACAACGTCGTCGATTGCCACACCGTCGTAGCCGAGGATAGCGACGAAACATTTTTATCCATCGCTAATACCGACGGATAGTAAATAAATAATTTGTCGCTATTTGCGACGAATACAAAAAAAATTCCGTCACTAAATAATGGAAACCGGAGGCCATCTACGACATTATAGCGATGGAATCAAAATGTTCTGTCCCTATATTATCGAAACTAGCGACGGATATCATAAATATCCGTCGCTAATAGAGACGGATTATTGACTATTTCGTCGTTATTAGTGACGGATAATTAGACTATCCGTCGCTAAGAAGCAGGCACTGGACTTGGGTTTGCATAGATAGCAACGGAAAATCAAAGATCCGTCGCAATTTGCGACGGAATAGTCAATATTCCGTCGCTATTAGCGACGGAATAGTCAATATTCCGTCGCTATTAACGACGGATATAGTAAATATCCATTGCTAATTACGATAATTTTTCAGCACAGCTTCCCGATTTTCTCACTTATCATGTTTACATTCAATACAAATGCATATCCAAATCACAACACATATCTAAAGCAATATAGCATATAATCCAACACATACAAAACAATAAAATCATTAACTGTATCAAATTCACATATCCAAAATGCTAGGTCAAGACAAATTCATATCCGAATCCAAATTAAAGCAATTTAATGATAGACAATACATACATATCCAAAAAGCTAGGTCAAGACATATCCATATCCAAAATCATATCCAAAAAATAGTAATTAATACATACTTGAAGAAAGAGTCTAGTAGAAGACAAATACTTCAAAACCGGATCAAAAAGAACAATATTCCTGCATAAAAGAAGATAAACGATATACATAAAAGTGAAATACAATTATCAAGCAATTTAAGAGAAAACATAACTAGTTATTGCAACGATATACAACATCTAAATAATATTTAATGATATGTAAAATATCCAATTATACATACCTTTCAACCAAACCAATGTCTGAATTCGACTCTCAAAATGTAGAATCTGTAAACGAAAATGAAAAAAATAAGATATATTTAGTGATGCATATAATAACAAACCAGATAGTATAATAATCTGATTTAGTAAATGCAGAGAAAAAATATGACATACCACAAAAATATCTCTACTCATCAGGGGTATCCTCAGGATCTTGCATCTCTTGAGACTCCAAATGATTAGGGGCGAGCATTTGTGACGTTGGCGATAGTGTTACTGCAAAAGCTTGCATGTGACGCACTCACGCCTCAGCGGTGCCTGGTGGGCCCACAGTTCCCTCATCTCTGCATCCCTCTCTACGTCCCTCTCGGCCCACGTCGTCTCTATTGTCGTGAGTTGAGTCCGCAGAGTATCATTCTCCTCCCGTAATTGATGTACCTCACTAGAGGAGGAGGAGGAGGAGGAACTTGGACGTCCCTTAACTCCTAGAGCTCTCATTTGATCATATGTAACTTTTGTCTGAGAGCCCAAGCCGTATAGGGCGGTCTTCCTCTTTCCACCGACGACATCATAGTAAATGCCATTCACCTGGTCAATAGAAAGAGGTTGTGAACCCTCTGTTGGGACCTTGGCATTTAGCTAGAGAGGGGTGAATAGTAACTTTTCGATTTTATCTACAAGAATGTTAGATAAAGCACAAGACAAAAAACAATAAACAATAAAAAACAATGCTAACTCCCTAATTTACTTGGTATCCACCTCCAAGAGGTGACTAATCCAAGAATCCACACCACGCGCACAAGCTCCACTATGAACTTCTCCTTTAAGGTGGAGAAACCTTCACAAGATGTTCTCTTCCTCTTGTACAAAATGGAAATTAGAGTAGGAGGAAGAGAATGAGACTTTGAGAACTTAGAATAGGATTTTACACTTAAGAACCGCAACCCAATTCTACTCCAAAGTCTCCCCTTAAATAGAGGAGAGAGTTGTTCCTTAAACAACCTAACCCCCGACACCAGTCGACTGCCCCAAAGGGCAGTTGACTGATGCCCAGCTAGTGGCTAGCCAACGGCTATATTTTCGAACTGATCAGTCTACTGGTGCCTTGACCAGTCGACTGATCTTTTTGTGAGTTTGAGCTCTACGCTAGCAGTCGACTGACCCTTCCCTCAGTCGTCTGCCCAGCTTACATTTCCACTCAACCTCACTCTGAAGTCCATCCTTCGCGTATGCCTTGAAGTCCACTCCCTTAGCTCGCCCCTTGAAGTTCTCTTCTCTTACCTTTCGTCCCTCGGATGCGCACATAAGCCACGGCTTGCCTCCATGCCATCCTTCGCGTATGCCCTTGAAGTCTACTTCCCCGGCTTTCTCTCGGAGTCCTCTTCCTTCGGCTCTCGTCTCTCTGATGTGTACTTTATGTGTGATTCACCATATCCTGCATGACTCAAACACACATATCAAACCAACATGACAACCTAACTCAATCATATTTACACACACACATCAAAACCATGATCCACTCGATCATACTTGGGTCGATTGCCCCAATAATCTCCCCCTTTTTGATGTGTAATAATATGTTTAAGTTAGGTATAATAATAACAATTGAAAATTAAAGACATAGTAAATTAAGAAGCATAAACATGTATCCTCCCCCTTAACCTATGCCCTCCACAAAATTTTTAATTTTCCATAAGTTATGTTACAAAACTAACATAAACCTCTTAATTCTCCCCCTTTGACACCATCAAAAGAATTGCTCCACGCAATATTAACCATTATCAACAAATATAAATACCTTTCTTTTTTTGAAAACCCCCAGAAACCAGAAATTAGAAGGACCAGTCAACTGAGACAGTTATCAGTCAACTGGTGCCTTTGTATTGCCAACTTACAGAGAGTTCAGTCGACTGCCCCCAGGGGCAGTCGACTGATACATTTCAGTCTGAACATTGTAGTTTCTAAGCCGAAATTCAAAAATGCAATAAATTCCACAAAATTCCAAAAATCATAAAATTTTGCAAACATGTTTCTTATGATGTATTCTAACAGAGAAAAATATATTTCCATGGAAAATATAAACATGTTTGACTTTTTACCAGAACTCAAATTCCTTGAAAACATCCAATTTTGTACCAATCTTTCATCTCAGTTATGAAATTATGTGTTTCATAAACTTATGTCATAGCAAATAAAACACAAAAATATTTTCAAATTATTTGAAATGTCCAATTATGATCTATGGTCAAGATGTCCATTAATTAAACATTTGTTTTCCCCATAGTTGGTCTATTTTCAATAATGTGATACATCCAACAACCCAATAATATGCCATAAGCATAAGTGAGTCATTTGTATCATCCTAACATCGCATGCACTACCTTATTATTGCATTACCCCAAGGCCAAACTTACACTTCTACAAAACACATACCAAGTCATCTTCTTAGAGATGTGAACTCCGCTTCGGGTAGAGGCTTGGTAAATATGTCGGCAAGGTTGGACTTTGATTCAACATAATGTAATTCAATGTTACCCCTTGCCACATGATCCCTAATGAAGTGATGCTTCACTTCAATGTGTTTTGTCCTAGAGTGATGCACCGGATTTTTGGTCAAATTAATAGTGCTCATATTATTACATAAGACTTTGACCTTAGAGTAATGAAGCTCATTATCCTCTAAGGTTTGCATGATCTAAAGTAGTTGAGCTACACAACCACCCATTGCTACATATTCGGCCTCGGTTGTTGACAAGGCAACACATGGTTGTTTTCTACTACTCCAACTAACTAGGGATGATTCAAGAAATTGACACCCACCACTAGTACTCTTTCTATCCAATTTGCAACTCGCATAATCGGAGTCGATGTGCCCATATAAATCAATATTTGGAGTTCTAGGGTACCAAAGACCGACATTAAGAGTGCCCTTAATATACCTTAAAATCCTTTTTACCACTACTAAGTGAGACTCTTTGACACAAGATTGATATCTTGCACACATGTCTATCGCAAATAATATATCCGGTCTACTAGCGGTGAGGTAAACACACTACCAATCATACTTTTTTATTGTTTTGGATCAACTACCTTCCCCTCATGATCACTATCTATCTTGACATTTGTTCTAATGGGAGTAGATGCTAACTTATCATTTTCTAATCCAAATTTCTTGATAATTTCCCTAGCATACTTTGTTTGATAAACATGAGTTCCTTCATTTGTTTGTTTGACTTGTAATCCTAAAAAGAAGTCAACTCCCCAACAAGACTCATTTCAACTCATTTTCCATATGCTTGATAAATTCATGAAGAAACTCATTATTTGTTGACCCAAAAATGATGTCATCAACATAAACTTGGGTCACAAAACTGTCCTTATCCTTAGACTTAAGAAATAGAGTTGTATCAATTGTTCCCCTTCTAAACCCCTTGGAAACTAAGAAAGATGAAAGCCTTTCATACCAAGCTCGAGGAGCTTATTTCAACCCATATAAGGCTTTCCTTAATTTATAAATATGATTAGGATAGTCTATGTTTTCAAAACCGGGTGGTTGTTCTACATACACTTCCTCCTTAATAAACCCATTAAGAAATGCCAATTTCACATCCATTTGATGAAGTTTAAAACCCATGTGGGCGGCATATCCTAACAAAATCCGAATGGACTCCAATCTAGCTACGGGAGCATAAGTTTCACCATAGTTAAGTCCCTCAACTTGGTTGAAACCCCTAGCTACCAATCTAGCCTTGTTCCTAGTAACTCTCCCTTGATCATCCAATTTGTTCCTACAGATCTATCTTGTTGTGGCAAGTATACTATCATTGGGTCTTGGAACTAATTCCCATACTTCACTTCTTTCAAATTGGTTTAACTCTTCTTGCATTGCTAGAATCCAATCCGCATCAACTAAGGCTTCATCAATTGACTTTGGCTCTAGTTGTGATATTAAGGCAATTTGACTAGCATGTTCTCTAAAATAGGATCTAGTCCTTACTCTTTGCTCAACATCTCCAACTATTTGGTTGATAGGATGATCTTGATGGTGCCTTAAGATCCTAGAGATTGTGGGCTCATCTACTTCATTATTACCTCTTTCATCATCCGATGTATTTCTTCCTCCCCTTGATCAATAACCCCTAAATGTAAGTCTTGGATTGCTTGGGTAAGATTTTGATTTACTCCTATATCCTTGTCAATGGAGGATTTCCTAGGGTAACTACTAGTAAACTCATCAAAATCCACATTAGATGATTCCTCAATCAATTTAGTCCTCTTGTTATATACTCTATACCCTCTACTAGTAGATGAGTACCCAACTAAAATTTCCTCATCCACCTTAGACTCAAATTTCCTTAAGTCATCCTTAGTATTTAAAATATAGACCTTGCAATCAAATACTCTAAAATAGTGAATTTGAGGAATTTTCTCATTCCACAATTCAAAAGGTATTTTTTTCAAAAAATCTATGAATTAAAACTCGGTTTTGGATGTAACATACAGTATTTACCACTTCCGCCCAAAAATAGCTAGATAAAGAATAAGCATTAAGCATAGTCCTAGCCGCTTCTTACAAAGCCCGAATCCTTCTTTCTACAACCCCTTTTTGTTGTGGTATTCTTGGACATGGAAATTCATGTTTGTACCTATTTCCTAAACAAAAGCTAGAGAAGTTTGAATTTTCAAACTCTCCACTATGATCACTCCTAATTCGATTGATTTTGAGGTGTTTCTCATTTTCAACCCTTTTGCTAAATCCTACAAATATCTCTAGGGTTTCATCCTTATGTCTCATAAAATAAACCCAAGTATATCTAGAAAAATCATCAACAATTACTAAACAAAATTTATTTCCTACTAATGAAGGATTGCGAGACTAGCTTTCAGGAGCTGAAGAGACGGCTAGTATCTGCGCCAGTCCTGGTATTGCCCTCGAGAGAGGTCGACTTCGTGCTCTACACCGACGCATCTTATCAGGTTTTGGGCACAGTATTGATGTAGCACGGTCGAGAAGTCTCTTATGCTTCTCGTCAGCTGAAGGAGCATGAGAAGAACTATTTGGTCCATGATCTTGAGCTGGCCGCTATTATTTTTGTGCTGAAGATTTGGAGGCACCGCCTGTATGGGATTACTTTTGAGATTTTTACAGATCATAAAAGTCTCAAATATCTCTTCACTCAGAAGGAGTTGAATCTCCGACAGAGGAGATGGATGGAGTTCTTAAAGGATTACGACTGCACCATTAGCTATCATCTAGGGAAAGCTAATGTGGTGGCAGATGCACTGAGCAAGAAGTCCAGAGGAGTTTTGGCCTGTCACCGAGTGATGGTCACGGAGTTGGTTCAGGGTTTCTCAGAGTTGAGCCTAGAGGAGCAGGGACAGACAGAGAGAGGTCTTCTCGTGACTATCATGGCTCAGTCGCCGATCCGGACACGGATCAGAAAGGCTCAGGCTAGTGCTCAGCAGTCGGACAACCTCGGAGCAGCATACTGACTTTACACGAGACGATGAGGGCATCCTGTATTTTCAAGGAAGATTATGTGTACCTGAGGGGCATCCGGTCATGGAGTTGCTTCAGGAGGCTCATCACTCTCGATTTGCCATTCATCCGGGCGGGACCCGTTTGTATCGTGACTTGAGACATTTCTATTGGTGGAATAGAATGAAGAAGGACATCGTGGATTTTGTAGCGAGGTGTTTAATGTGTCAACAGGTGAAGGCGGAGCATCAAAGACTTGCTAGACTACTGCAGAAGATTCCTATTCCTGAGTGGAAATGGAAGCACATCACGATGGACTTCGTTGTGGTTTACCGAGGATCCGACGAGGACACGACGCGATTTGGGTGATCGTGGACCGATTAACCAAATATGCGCATTTCTTGGCGATTCGGAGGACGGATTCACTAGACAGACTGGCCGAGTTGTACTATCGAGAGATCGTCAGATTACATGGTATTCCGATAAGTATCATTGGGACAGAGATCCTCGATTCACTTCGCAGTTCTGGCAAAGCCTGTAGCAGGCCATGGGTACCGAACTTCGGTTCAGTACGGCCTTCCATTCGCAAACAGATGGGTAGTCAGAGCGGACTATTCAGACGCTAGAGGATTTGGTGAGGTCATGTGTTATAGATTTTGGAGGCAACTGGGAGGATCATTTACATTTAGTTGAGTTTGCCTATAACAATAGCTATCATTCGGCTATCCAGATGACACCGTTTGATGCATTGTATGGTAGAGCTTGTCGGACACCCACCCTCTGGGAGGAGGTTGGGGAACCTCAGTTGCTAGGACCTCAGAGAATCCAGCGAGATGCAAAACTAGTCTGTACTATCAGACGCAGGATGTCAGAGGCTCAGGATCGCCATAAGAGTTACGCGGATCGGAGACGGAGACCTCTGGAGTTCTCTGTGAGTGACCATGTATTCTTACCAGTATCACCCATGAAAGGGGTGAAAAGATTTGGCCTGAAGGGTAAGCTAGCTCCGCGTTATATTAGACCTTTCCAGATTCTTGAGCGGATTGAGGCAGTAGCTTATAGTCTAGCACTACCGCCATTGTTAGCTGGAGTTCACAATGTGTTCCACGTGTCTATGCTGAGGAAGTATGTTACAGATCCTTCCCATATCTTGTCAGAGGTATTGATCACACTTCAGCCAAATGCGACCTACGAGGAGGTACCTGTATGGATTTTTGATCACAAGGAGCATCGATTGAGGAACAAAACAATTCGACTAGTCAAAGTTGGATGTCAACACGACTCGGATGAGGAGGCAACATGGGAACTCGAGGACACGATCTGAGCTCGCTATCCTCAACTATTTACTTGAGATGCGTATTGTAGCTTTGTGTTTGTTCAATTATTGCTTATCAGTTGATAATGTCTACTTCAATTCAATAGCTAAATTTGGGGACCAAATTTTTATTAGTGGGGGGAGAATGTTAAATAATGAAAATTGGAGGCTAATTTGCAAAAGGCCATAAACTTAATAAAACCCCTAACAATTCCTCCCAAAACCACGTTTTCTTTTCTCTCGCTCTTCTTCCGCCGCACTTGATCGTCGCCCGATCCGCCGCCCTCTTCTCCCTCGCCAACTCCCCAACGCGGCCCGCCATCAAATCCCTCGCGCAACCGCCGCAAGCCCTAGTTCCTCTTCATCGCCCCCGCGCGATCTAGCAACCGTGGAAGTCACGTGACCCCTCTCCCTCGCGCAATAGTTAACACCGCCGGTCCTCTCCGCCTTGCCGAACCGAAGCCAGGACTCGCCAATCATCGACCACTGTGACGTCGCACGACCACTGCCACCGTCGCCGTCCCTGCGCGGTTTCTTATTCTTGGTCGTCGCAGCCCTCGCCTGCCTGAACTCATTGACGTGTTGGCCAAATCCAGGAAGAAGGCCGACGGTGGAGTGAACTTGGCCGGCGATTGCGAGGAAACAACGGTCGTATGCCTGAGTGCCGACACGACTCTTTGGCCCAGCTTCATTGCTTTGGTTGTGGTTAAACTTGTCTTGGAGGAGTTGTATGTAACCAATCCATCAAACCTAAATATTGTTCGATTATCCGATTTTGGTTAACTATGATTAGCAAAGTTAAGCTAATGGTTTAGGGCAGGTTGGATCGATTTCATGAATTGGAAAGGGAAGGTTGGATTGGTTCAATTAGTGTGGTATTAACTGGAAGTATTAACTTAACCGAACTTCAGGCTAATAGCAAATATATTTGGACATTGTTCAGGTTAATAATTAGTTCAGAGTTAGTGGAAGAGATTAATTAAGTGAATAGCTGACTACTCAAATATATCTTGATTAACTAGGATAATCATTAGATTAGTAGATTTTAATTTATTTATGTGTTAAGTAATTAATTAATTAATTACTTAATCGAATAAGGTGGTAGGATTGAAATTAAGTAGTTTGCAATTCGGATTCCTCTTAATCATGTTTAATATTTTGTGTAGCTAATTTATTAATTTTATAAATAGCTAAACTGTGTCCTTGATACAGGACATTGATCGTTGCGTGTGTTGGGCCGCGGAGATTCTTTTGGATACACACTACATTACGAGGTGGGTACTTCGCTCTTGATTTTATAGCTTATTCACCTTTATATGCATGGTTGTTTTCCTTATCGAAGTAGGTTGCTTTACCTTAAATCTATACCATTTGTTTTCCTACTTGGCACATGCTCCTTAATTGATCTTGGAGATAAAATTTTCAATTTTTAGTTATACAGTCTTGGCTCTTGTTTTCCGATCCGAAGAATACGGTTTGTACGCATGTACTTTAAAAACATCGTTTGACCTATCTAGGGTTTGGGCTTAACTAACAGATTAGTTATATATTTGTTTGTTATGGTTCTGGTTTGAGTGCTCGTGTTTCCATTGATTGCATGATAGAGCGGTTGTGTTCCCCCATTGGGTACTAGAGCGGTTGTGCTCTCCTTATTGGAGTTAGAGGTTGTTCCTCCTTATTCTTGGGTATTAGAGCGATTGTGCTCCCCTGGGGTTTTGATATAGAGCGGTTGTACTCCCCCGTTGGGTACTAGAGCGGTTGTGCTCCCCTTATTGGAGTTAGAGGTTGTTTCTCCTTATTCTTGGGTATTAGAGCGGTTGTGCTCCCCTGGGGTTTTGATATAGAGCGATTGTTCTCCCTCTTGTGATGGGGTTTGGGATTGAGGTTTTCTCCCAGTATCCTATCCACTCGACCACGCATAGGAGATGGATCTACGAGTGCGTACAGTTGTTTGAGCTATGATTGTTGCCCTTAGTTGGCATGCATATACGTATCTGATTTGCACTTGTTATTTGATCTAGATCTGCTAAGTAGTACGAGCAGCATATTGACTTGGTATGGGGGTTTTTTGATCATGCCCTGCAGGTATGCTTTTGCATTTACTGTGCACTTTATTTTTTCGGAGACTGTATACACTGTTCCCATCTGTTTGTAACCTTATTGATACCATGCTTTTATCTATTCATTATATCCGCAGAGTTCGACCACGGACTCACCACCACTTGTTTTGTTGTCAGGCAGTAGATGGCTGAGCCTCGCGCCACAGGAGAGGATCCATCTACCGTCTCTTAGTGTCGAGTTTTCGTGTTTGAGTTGTTTATTATTTTCTAGAGATGTTATTTTATTTCCGTAGTGGACGTGTCGGTATTTTATCGTTCTTTGGTGGGCTTGTATTTATATTGTGGAGCTTTGGCTTATTTGCATTAACTCTACAGAGTTATGGTTATGCTATCATTGATTATTTGGATGTAAGTAAATTGCGTGGATGTGCTGTGTTAATTATTTTTGTTACCAGTCATATGTGGCTATGTTTATTATGAGGGGTGTGAGATGATGTATATAAGCCTCATATTGTTCGCTGCACAGGAGAGATGTTGCCCGATTTTTGAACAAACATGGGCTTCTAGGGGTGTGTCAATTTAATGGCATCTGGGGGGCGTGTCATAAATTATTAAGTTAGAAATATACTCAAAAAGTTTTGAAAATTTTGGATATTGGATTAATTTTTTTAATTATTGTAACTTTTAGTATTTCCCTTACAAGTTTTAAGTTTTTGATATGATCAAAGGGGAAGAAATATAATTAAGTTAAGGGGGTAGGCTTATTTCATAATTATTTTGTGTTTACATTGTCATATATTTTTCTTGTTTGTTATGCTCGTTCACAGTAACTTAACTCGGGTTGATGCACATCAAAAAGGGCGGGATTGTAAGTATCCCAGTTAGGTTTTGATGTGGTTAATCGAGTAAAGTTAGGTCATGTTGTGTTTTAATCCTAGTGTTTAAGTGTGCAGGAGCTTAGGAGCGCAGAAAGTTGAGCAGAAGACGCAGCGATCGGGAAGGATGGCACAGGAAGGGAGCCGACGTGCTTGGTGCATCCGAGGGACACAAAGATATGCGGAAGAGTACGCCGGTGGAGCGAGAAGAACGGTTGTGATGTCCAAGGGACCAGAAGCCGGGCGGAAGCACGCTTGAAGAGAAGACCGAAGGGGGGTTCGGGTGACCCCAACTCTGGAAGACCCAAAATCACCCAAGAAGTGCCGCGGGAAATTGGTTAGCATTCGGCTGACTCAAACTCACTCGGGCGCCTGTGAACGCGGGCGCCCCTATTCCCGGGCACCCCTATGCAAACAGGCGCTCGAGATGTGTAAAATCATCCAAACTTAGCCGTTTACGAACATTGCATATCGGATAACACTCAAGCCACGTGTCAGACACCCTCATGCACTCGGGAGCCCCTATAGTGCTATGTCAGCATTCAAATAAAGTTAACTGGGGCTATAAATAGGCCCTCGGAGCTCAGTTCCAAAACATCAATCTACAGCAAACGAATTCCTTGTAATCTTTTCTGTTTTTCTGAGCATTTCATCGTGTAAGAGATTTCTCCGTCCAAAGGAGTTATTCAGGAGATCTATGCTTTATTTTGCTTTTGATTAGCAACCTCCCAAGTTGCAAACCAAGTAATTCTCGTTGCCTATTTCTTTTTATTTTGTTTAAATCTATTAATGTTTGTTTTGTTTAAAGTAACTTTCATCTTTATTTAGTGAAAACAAAAGATAGTGTTTTAATTTTCAGGGACAATTCACCCCCTTTTGTCGACCAACGATCGCCTTCACCTGGAGTTGGAAGCAAAACTAGGAGAGATACATAAGCAAACGGAAGAAGCAGCTTGGACCAGCTTGGTCCATGCGCCTAGAAGCTTCCAGGCTTCTGGACTAGGGTGCAAATGAATCAAATCGAGCTGAATAATATGAAAATATTGATATTTGATGAGTTCAAGCTAGAAAAATATATATGATATTTGAAGTTCAATTTGAAGCTCGAAAATACTCATAGTTTTGGCTCGAGTTCGATTCAAATAAAATTCGAGCTCGAGTTCGATTCGAATTGTTCAACCTTGATTTGAGCATATTTGAACTATAGTTCAAAATGACTTAAATTCAAATTCGATTCGAAGTATTCAAACCTTAATTTGAATATATTTAAATAAAAACTATGTAAAAATAATTAAAATTCGATTTGATTTCGGCTCACGAACAGCTAGCAAACAATCGAACAAAATAGTATATGTTCGAATTTAGCTTGAAAAAAAATATTCAAACATGTTCGAGTTCAGCTCAAATTCAATAATTTCGAATACGAATCGAATATTTTTCAAGTCAGCTCGAAAACCTCACAAGTTGGCCCGGTTCATTTGCACCCCTAGCCTGGACTCCCAGGCGCCTGGGACCCAACAGTCATCCACGAAGATAAAATTCATGAATTTCAGATCGGATAACTTCAAGGTGGGGGCACCCGGGAAGGGTATACAAGCACCCGGAATACCGTACCCCAATATAAGGGACTTCGAGCAGAGGTGTGTGTTGCACTCAAGGAGGCTCTAGGGGAGAATGGTAAAAAGGTATAAAATTTAATTATGGTTTTTAAATTACACATTATATGCTTCAACTGCAGGGAGAGAGGACACTATAAAAATAAATGTGCTACTGATAAAATTCGGATGGTACCACTGGCGGCAGCGGAGGAACCAATGCAAGGAGCCCGAAAGTATAAGAGTCGCATCCGATACTTTAAATACTAGAAATTTATAGTACAAGAGCTAGTGCCCAGAAAGGAAGAAGAAGAGATCCACAGAATCAAGGAATGTGAAAAAGTTAAGGTTACATTTTATAAAAATATCCCTGCTAATTTAGATATTAATTTTTCTGATAAATTAGAATATTTACATAGTAAATTGAAAATATTACATGATAAATGAGGTAATAATGGGTCTAAATTAAACTTAAACAATATGAATATTTTAAACGTTAATTCTATAATGTTAACAATTAATATTACAATTTCAAAAATTATTTATGATATCTCAAACTTAAAAATTATAAAAAGATTAATTCTAAAATTTTGTTGAATAACACTTTAGATAATTCTCAAATTATTAATTTTGAAAATTCAAATATTAATTCTAAAAATTTTGAAAATTGAAATATTAATTTTAAAATTCAAATATTAATTCTAAAGTTAATAAGCTGAAAATTTAAATAAAAATTCTTATAAAAAATCAAATAAGTTAGAAATATTGAAGTTAATCAAAGAGATAAAATTGAAAGAATCAGAATCTGAAATATGAAAAATAATTAAAAATATAAATTGAAAAAGTAAACCAAATTTGAACTTTTGAATTTAATTAATCCTGAAAATTCAAACTTAATCAAATCTTATCCCTAACAACTCTATTGATAATAATTCAAACTTAATAAAAAATTTAAAAAAAAATAATCAATCCGATAATCTGAACCATCAAGATAACATTAATCTTAATCTATTATTTCACTCACAAGATAAATCAATCAATACAAACTTTAATCTTAACCATTAAAAATTAAATCACAAAATCTCAAAAATAAGATCTACAAATTTAAAAAATACCGATTCAAATTTTAAAGTTTAAATTTAATTAATTATTATAAAGTACCCTTCGTGAAACAATTAATAATCAATTTAAATATTGAAATTCAAAGAAGAAAATTTAATCTTTTTTAACAAACTCAAAAAAAAGGAAATTTAAATTTACAAACCAAGTTATAATTAAATACATTGAATTATGGATTTAATAAAATTCTACCAAATGAAATAATCAGCTTAATAAAAATTCAAAGTGTGTCAAAGTGGATTGATACATTCACGGGTTAATACAAATTGTATTAAATCAAAAATTTGATGTATTAGTAGAAATCAAATTAAAAATTGTTTGACTTTATTGATGGATGCATAATTGCTATGTATATGCATATGTTTAATTTTTGTTATTTAAATATCATGATACTCATGCTAGTTTTCTTCTTGCTTAATCTAGAATAGCTATATAGGAAAAAGATTATTCGATTCTTGTCCAACATAGTACCAAGATGGAGCGAGATAATAGTACGTCTTAGCTAAGTGGAATTAGCTGAAGTTACCTTGCCACATCCTAGATTAGTTAGATTGTAGTTTATCAAAAGAAAAGGTTAAAAGTATAAATTTTGTAAAAGACTTTGACTAGAATATGATCGTTGTTATGATACCCAAGAAGAGTTTTGCCATGGCCTAGAAGTTGATTATTGAAATGTGTTTTTCATTGACTAATTGTTAAACCAGAATCTAACTCAAGGACAAATAATTTACAAAAATAAAGAAAAATTAACCAAGCATCTTACAACACCCATAAGGTCACCATGCTTGATTATACTACGACGCTTAGAATGTGTGAGATGATAAGGACTAATAAATGGATAATGCTTTGAAAATGTTTTCAAAATCTATAAATTAATTTCTAAAAAAAATTATTTTCAAAATAGTGACTCAACGTATTAATGTTTTAATAAATTTCATGCTTGATTTAGTGTACTTATAAATAATTTTCAAAAATATTATTAATTTTTAAAAATTGGTTGACCAATACCACACTCTAGGTCAACACAAGAGTCCTTTAGACACTTGATAGAGTTTTTTGTGGCTAACAAGAGTAACCAAGACGTGTCAGGATAAGGGGGAGTCATTTAAATGTTTTAAAATTTCTTCTTCAAATCCTTTTTTTCAAAAATTCTTAAAATTACTTTGAAAATTCTTTGAAAAAAAACATTTCAAAAAACTATTTTGAAAACTATTTTGAAAAAATCATTTTAAAAAATCATCTTTGAAAAATATTTTAAAAATTCTTTGAAAAATATTTACAAAATTCGATGAAAAATCATTTTTGAAAAACTACTTTAAAAAAATACCTTTGAAAAATCATTTTTTGAAAAATACCTTTGAAAAATTATCTTGAAAACACACTTTGAAAAATATACCTTAATTATTCTTTTGAGTTGGATAAACGCTAAGACACATAGGTACTCTTCTTTATGGTTAACCAGAAGTCCAAAAAATGTGTCTAAGTTGAGGGGGAATCCTGATCAAAAGATCAAATATATACGTTTCAAAACTTTTACAAAAGTTGGTTTGTAAAACACTTTAAAAAATCTTTTAGTCTTTGAAAATTTTGTTGAAACACCTCTGAAAATAGTTTGGAAATGTTTTAAAAAAGAGTTTGAAAAATAATCTATTCTTTTTGTTTGGAAAATTTCTAAGATATATAGGAAAATTTTCTTGTGATTAATAAGGATTCTTAGGATTGTATCAGATTAAGGGGTGTCTAAATTAAAAGATCTATTATGATTTTTAAAATTCTTTGTTGCAAAATCATTTTTTTAAAATACTTTAGAAAGATATTTCAAAAGGGACTTTTGCATAATACTTTATATCAAATACTTTGCACTTATTTTTGAAAGGTACTTAAAAGTTTTTTTAAAATGATACTTCACGTAAAAAATTTCTAAATATTTTCAAAAGCATATTATTGGTGCAAAACTTAAACTTCAAAATATGATATTATTTTTTATCTGTGTCAAAGGGGGAGAGAGACCTTAAGTTAAACATATTGAGAATCTCTCAGTTTTTTACCTAAAACCCTTTAGACCAAAAACTAATTTAAGATTATTATCTAATATCAAAAAAGGGGAGATTATTGGTGGAGGGAGCATCAAATCAAAGCAATCGACCTCTAGGGTTTCGATGTTTGACAATATACCAAGGTATGATCAGCTTGACAAAGCGTTAATCCAAACATGACTTGATGTTTGGAAGAGAGAAATCTAGTCAAGATATGATGACTAGCAAAGAAGACCTAGTGAGTGAAACTGGACAACAAAATCTTGATAAGTGAAGTTGGGTCCTAGTGAGTGAAGCTAAGCAGTAGGAAATCCTAGAGGAGTGAACCCTTGGTGATGAAACCCTAAGGAGTGGACCTTAGGTAGTAAAGTCTTGGGGGTTTGACTCAAGTAAAGCCTAGTAGATCAGATAGACTTAATAGATTTAAGGCTTAGGTTGTATGTTTGTTTGATGTGTGCTTGTCTTGCATGAACCTGGAGTTGGAAGCAAGATTGGGAGAGCAAACACAAACAAACGGAAGAAGCGACCTAGACCATCCTGGTCCAGGCGCTTGGACCTGTTGGACCTTGGATGGCTAGAGAGGGGGTGAATATAGCCAGACACAAACATCGCTTCCACTTTTGAGATTTCTCTGCGGTTAGGGTTAGTAGCACAGCGGAAGAAATACAGAACAGAGTATAACTGCAGAAATGAAAAGCAAACCAAAAACGCTAACAAGGATAGTTTACAAGGTTCGGGGATAACATGCCCCTACTCCTTGGCGTGCCCTTAAGGTGGGCGATCCCTTGATCGTCGGCAGATCAAGCCCCAGAAAATTCGAATATCAAATCCTCCTTCTCGGTGGAGAAACCTCACCACAACGTTTCAACAGGATGAAAGATTAAGTACAGAGAAACACGAGAAGAAATCTTACAGAGCACTTAGGTCAGAAGGAACACAAGCAAACTCCTCACCAAGCTCCACTCAACACAGATCTCACGCAAGAACTCCCTGCTCTTTGTGTCTTCTTGCTGATGGACTCGCCAAGCTTCTTGTTTCCTCCAAGTGCTCAAGAGAATGGTGAACGTTGTCGCTCAAGTAATTCACAGTTTCTTGCTCAAAGAGATGGATCAAAATCTTGCTTCGTTAGTTGTTGAGACTTCATCGCCACAAGCTCTTAAGTCTCTGCTCAAAACCCAAGTCACAGGCACCTCTGCAGCTCCCAGCTGCTCACCAACTTGTTTGCAACGACCTCAGCTGCTCCTGACTGTTGATGCAGTCTGATCCTGATTGTTATTTTGGTGTTGACATCAATTTTAGTTTAGGTTGATGATGATGATGATTATAATTAAGTCCTGATCGAGGATTAGGCATGGTATGGAAAATCCTAGCTTGGAGGGCTAGGTGTTAGAAAATCCTAACCTGGAGGGTTAGGTGTGAAAAATCCTAGCTTGGAGGGCTAGGTGTTGAAAAGTCCTAATTCGGAAGGGTTGGGTCAAAATTCTTAGCTTAGAGGGCTAGGTGAAAAGTCCTAACTTGGAGGGTTAGATGAAAATTCCTAACTTGGAGAATTAGGTGAAAAGTCCTGGCTTGGAGGGTCAGGTGCCTAGCTTGGAGGGCTAGGTTGGATGAAGTTCTAACTCGGAAGGGTTGGGTGAAAAGTCCTAGCTTGGAGGGCTAGGTGAAAAGTCCTAGCTTGGAGGGCTAGGTGAAATGTCCTAACTTGGAGGGTTAGGTGCAAATTCCCAACTTGGAGAGTTAGATGGAAAAATCCTAGCTTGGAAGGCTAGGTCTGAGTCCCTGGATCGGTCTGGTGATCGATCAGGGATGTTTGGCACGCTGCTCCGTCATGGATCGGTCTGGTGACCGATCAGGGAGCGCACAGTGAGGTTGGGAACCTACTGTGTGGCTGCTGATCGGTCTGGTGACCTATCAGGGAGCAGGCGTGGACTCACTATTTGGCTCCTGATCGGTTCGATGACCGATCAGGGAGCAGACAGTGTCCTCACTGCTTGGCTCCTGATCGATCTGGTGACCGATCAGGGAGCGAACAGTGAGTTGAGTTCCCCTGCTGATCAGGTTCTGAACGGTCCGGTGACCGATCAGAAACTTAAGATTTGATTTCCGCAGTTACTGTTCACTCAGACGTGGACCGATCAGGCTTGAGTCTGATCGGACAGGAAGCTACCTGATCGGTCTGGTGACCGATCAGGATTCACTCTGATCGGTCTGCTGACCGATCAGGCTTGTGTCGTCGTGAGAGCTGGGAGTCCCAGTAAAGCGGTGGATTGGTCTGGTGACCGACCCACAAGCTCTGGATCGGTCTGGTGACCGATCACTTTAATTCAAAATGCACTGTCAGACGCTCTGATCGCGTCTGAACGTATCCGATTCTCTACGCTTAACATCTGATACATGATTTTCTGCTTGATATGCTGTGCTAACACTCTGATTAAGCTGCAAGTGACAGGGGAAGATTCAAACACTCAAGGAGAGTCAATGGAGACCTTTCCTTGGAGCAGGTTTATCTGTTTTTCCATCTCAGGTTGCAACGGGCACTGCCGCTGGCTGGAGCTGCTGTCTGGGGCTGGTCTGAGGGAGGCTCAGGGAGTCCAGAGGAGCTCAGAGGTAGCTGGTGGTTGCAGGTGAGCAGCTGGAGGCTGCAGGGAGATGGTGTCACCTGATACTCAGTGGAGGAACAAAAGGAGCGGAGGAGAGTTGGCTCGGCATTAATCGATCGATAGGGTTCTGCTGCTTGAGTTCTTGCTGCGCCTTTGTGTTCTCCACAACTTGCTTGTGTGTTCTGAAGTTCCATCACTTTGAGCAAGCTACTGCATTCTTGAAGCAACCATCCCTTGCTTGAGCACTTGGAGAAAGGAACGAGAAGCTTCGAGTCCAACAGCGAGAAGACACGGGGAAAGGGTTCTTGCGTGAGATCGTCGCTGGGTGGAGCTCAGAGGGAGCTTGCTGCGTTCTTGTCTTTGCTAAGTGTTGAGTAAGATACTTCTCGTGTTTCTTTGTACTTAATCTATATCCTTGATTGAAACGCTGTGGAGAGGTTTCTCCACCGAGAAGGAGGTTGCTTTCTATCCGGTGTTCACCGGGGCTTGATCTGCCGACGATCAAGGGATCGCCCACCTTACGGGCACGCCAAGGAGTAGGGGCAAGTTATCCCCGAACCTTGTAAACCCTCCTTGTTAGCGAGCTTGTTGACTGTTCGAGGATGCAGATGATTTGCATGACGATTTGCTAGTAGAAGAAAACAAATCATTAAAGAGTGAAGTTGAGAAACTCAAGAATATTCTTGAGATTCTCAACTAGCTCTAAGACCCTAGACATGATCTTGAATGCCCAAAGGGCAGTCTACAATAGGACCGATATTGGTTACCGACCCAAAGAACTCTCATTCGTGTCCTTGATGTCTAGGACTGATATGAGACAATCTAGGACACCCAAGATTCAAAAGAAAGTTGTCAAGGCATGGGTGCCTAAGTCTTGTTTAGTTGATGCTTTAGGTCCCAAGGTTTGGGTACCTAAAACTTCTATTTTTCGAATTGTGTAGGTTATGATTGAGGGGGAGCATCTATCAACTTGGTGTTAGTGATATGAGAGAAGTGTCCTAAGGCAATCGCCTTATGATTGTAAGCATTTATTTCAATAAATGATAATTCACTATTTGAGTATACATATTTGTGTATTTGATTGGGATCTTAAACTCATCTACTGAATGTCCGCCATACAGTTCACAGCATAAGAGAATTTGTGATGGGATCACAACTAGTGATTATCTCTAAATGTGCAAATGTGAAGTGTTGGAAATATCCCTAGTCGATGAATTGATAAAAACGGACATTATCAATTCTGTTGAGACTAGCATGGGTTATTCTCTATTCAGCTGATTCTCACTGGCTGGTGACATTGGGATGTCCGGAGATAAACATGGATGCTAGTTAAGGGAACTAGTTCATTGGAGTGACTAGCTGTAAGACTTCATATGGGAATCTACATGTAGATATGTCAATGAAGATCTTACTGCGGCTTAAGTGCGATGTTCCTTTGACTTGCGGTGTTCAAGTCATCTTGGTCATGGAGACTTATACTTTGACATCTTAAGCAAGCATCTCCAAGGAGGTGTGGACCCAGGATGATCGGGTATACGCCGAAGTGCCCGAAGATGTTTGAACAGCCTACAAAGGATTCACCACTCCTTGCGAGGAGATGTATACCCAGGCCTATCGTCGGATTGTTACTCAAAGCCTCTGGCCAGAGCATATCATGTTTAGAGTGAGAGTCTCTAAAATACATGAGAGTAATTAGAAATCCAAAGGACGAGTAAGACATTACTTGGGCTAGGTGTGACGTAGTCAGCCTAGTGGGGACTGACACCATTGACCGTGTCCTGAACCAAGTGGGTATAAGGTGGTGAAGGGAATGGGGCACGATTCATTAGAGCTGCTGAAGGGTTTCAGAATAATTTCTTCTGAGGTCAAACCGTTGATCTTTTGATTAATTGGGGATCATGATGTACTACTAGGTGTCACTCATGATCGTTCTATAATTAGTTAATTATAGACGGCCAACATAAATCGAAAGCCTATTTAGTCACACGCACTACGAGTAATCCGAGGGATTTAAAATGAGTTGAAAATTAGATTTTCTGATCAAGAGAAATAAGTCGAATCTGAGTTAGTCATAGGCGCATTAGAAGCTAAAAATGGCTAAGTCTTTTGAAGGTTTTTTGGGCGAATTAAATGAGTTTAATTCGCGACGGTCCAGGTTGGGTTTGGCCGACCAAAGAGGGTGTTAACCCCTCTTTGGTGGCCGGCCAAATAAAATGAGAAAACCAATTTAATTGGTTTAATTAATAAAATAAATATAGCGCGATTTATTTTATAAATTATGGATAAATAAATTTGTATAAAGAAATTTATATAAATAAAATTTATAGAAATTTATTCTTTTATGGAAGATTAAAATAATCCATGAGTTGGTTCATTTTAATTTTATAAAATCAATTATGAATTGATTTATCCATAATAAGAAAGTTTATAAATTTCTTATAAAATTTATTCCATAATTTAAAGAGAAGAAGAATTAGTTTTTATTATAAATTAGTTTATAATAAAGACTTGGTTTAAACGGAATTAATTCATAAGAATTTATAGGATAAATTTCTTATGATAAATAATTAGTTTTATTATAAAGTTAGTTATAATAAAATTCATAAGAGAATTTATAGGATAAATCTCTTATGATAACTAATTTGTTTTATTATAAATTGTTTATAATAAGACTAGGCTTAAAAAGAATAAGCAATAAGAAAATTTATAAGATAAATTTCTTATAACTAATTCTGTTAATTCGGTTTAGAGGGAGACTTAGCAAAGGAGTTGCTACTATATAAAGGAACCAAAGGCTAGCCCTTAATTCCAATTGAGTAATTAAGAGATTAATTATTCTCTCCCTCTCTTCTCTTCTCTCCTCCTTCTCTTCTTCTTTCCTTAGGGCCGGCGCACCCTAGCTCTCTAGGGCCGGCACACCCTAGTTCCTCTAGGGCCGGCGCCCAATCACAACACCAAGGAGGTGTTGCCGTGAGCCACTAGAAGAAGAAGAACCCGAACACGAAGAAGAAGAAGCGGATAGCGACTCCTCTCTTCCCGGAATTCGATTCCGTTACTTCGTTGGTTAGTTTCCTATCTTTCCTCTCTTGATCTTTCAAGTGGTGCCTATAGAGAATCTAGTAGTTCTCGTCGGCACAAAACTCGTGACTTTGCGAAGTCATCCCGAAGAGAACTCGGCGTGGACGCGAATAGAGGCGAAGCTTCCAAGGGACGCTACGGTTGGATCTCGTCCCTTACTTCGAGTTACGCGAGGTACTTGGTAAATTAGTTTACTTTTCGCAAACTTTTATTTTATGATTATGTCGATACACTATAAGGTTGCATGCTAGATACGAAGTTAAAATAATTTAGGAAATTATTTTATGCAAACTCTTCCGCTGCACGTAAAAATTTTAAATTTTACGAACTCGTATCCTTGTCGACATGCACCCGGTCCCAACACTTGGTTCGTTGATAGTGGATGCTCCAGACACATGACCGGTGATAGATCATTGTTTACCACACTTCACAAGAAAAGTAGAAGTAATGTTTCATTTGGTAACAATGGTAGTCTTAAGGTCATAGGAATAGGAGACATTCAAATATCCGAATGTCTTAGAATTTCAAATGTCCTTCTAGTCAAGGGGATGAAATTTAATCTCCTAAGTGTCAGTCAATTGTGTGACACGGGTTACACAATTGATTTTCAACCAAGTCAATGTCTAGTTAGACAACATGACACCTTGCACACGGTATTAGTAGGAACAAGAGTAGACAATATTTATCAAGTTTTATTTAAAAGTGCTACTAATGTTTCTGCTAAGTGTTTCATGTCAAAATAAGAGGAGTCCACCCTTTGGCACCGGAGACTTGCACATGTGAACATAAAGAACATCCGGAAGTTGGCCAACAAGGGATTAGTCCGAGGCTTACCAAGCATCAAGTATGAAAAGGATAAACTTTGTGATGCATGTCAAATGGGTAAGCAAACAAAATCTGCACATAAAGGTAAAAGCGCTGTAAGTACATCTACCGCTTTAGATTTACTTCACATGGATCTATTTGATTGTAGTACTATCATATCATTGAATGGAAGTAGATATTATTTTGTGATCATTGATGACTTCACTAGATATACATGGACTTACTTTTTAAAATATAAGGACCAAACCTTAGATGTTTTTATTTCCTTTTGTAGAAGAGTTGAAAATGAAAAATCATCAACAATTAAAACAATTAGAAGTGATCGTGGAGGTGAATTTCAAAATCAACGATTTTTAGAATTCTGTCAAGATAGAGGGTATAGGCATGAGTTCTCCACTCCTAGAACACCACAACAAAATGGTGTTGTAGAAAGGAAGAACTGTGTTTTACAAGAGGCTGCACGAAGCATGCTCAATGAGTACTCACTTCCGAGTTACCTATGGGTTGAAGCTGTAAATACAGCTTGTTATGTGCAAAACCGAGTCCTCATCCATAGGTTCTTAGGAAAGACTCCCCATGAACTTTGGTTTGGGAAACCACCTACGGTTAAACATCTTAGGGTGTTTGGTTGTAAGGTGTTCATCCTAAACACCAAGAACCATCTTGGAAAGTTCACGGCAAAGGCTGATGAAGGAATACTAGTCGGGTATTCCCTAGTTAGCAAAGCCTATCGAGTCTACAACAAGAAATCTAGAGTTGAAGAGTCTTCTGATGTTGTCTTTGAAGAAATTCCAAAAGTCAATGGTCAACCAGAAGATGAAGTCCAATTCAAACTTAGAAGACTAAGTTTGAATGAGAGTCCAGATGGTGTTGATGGTAATGAATCCGATGACGGTGAGCCTAAACAACTTCTTGATCAGCCGGATCCTGAGGCTGAGCTTGTGTCTAGTGAACCCATTCAAGAAGCACCACCAACACCTAGGCAAACTAGATTAGCCTCTAGTCATCTCCAAGACCAAATTGTTGGAGACATCCACCACGGGGTTAGAACTAGATCATTCTTCCGGAATGAGGCTAATGAAGTTGCTTTAATTTTTGAAATTGAACCTAGGAAAATTGATGAAGCATTAAATGATCCCGATTGGATCATTGCAATGCAAGATGAACTAGGTCAATTCGAAAGGAGTCAAGTTTAGGACTTAGTCCCTAGAACTAAGAAGACCACCATCATTGGAACCAAATGGGTCTTCAAAAACAAATTGAACCATAAGGGAGAAATCATTAGAAACAAGGCACGCTTAGTAGCCAAGGGCTATAGTCAAGTTGAAGGCCTTAATTATGATGAGACCTATGCACCCGTGGCACGATTAGAGTACATCCGATTGATGCTTGTATTTGCATCACATCGAGGTTTCAAGTTATATCAAATGGATGTCAAATCGGCCTTTTTAAATGGTTTAATTAGAGAAGAGGTCTATGTCGAACAACCTCCGGGGTTTGAGAGTACCGAATTCCCAAACCACGTGTTCATACTCAAAAAGGCACTCTATGGCCTCAAACAAGCACCCCGAGCTTGGTACGAGCGGTTGTCAACATTCCTAATTGAGAAGGGTTTCATTAGAGGCCAAATAGACCCTACACTATTTCTACGAAGAGATGGTGACAATATTTTTTTGGCCCAAGTATATGTCGATGACATAATTTATGGCTCAAATAACAAGGACTATTTAAATGAATTCATTGGACACATGGAAAGTGAATTTGAAATGAGACTAGTGGGAGAGTTGACTTTCTTCCTTGGACTTGAAATCAAACAAACCCGAGATGGGATCCATGTGCATCAATCGAAATACACACAAGAAATGCTCCGTAAATTCAATATGAGTGATTCAAAAGAGGTAACCACTCTCATGGCTACAAACACAAGATTAGACAATGATGAGAGTGGTAAACCCGTTGATTTGACTCAATATAGGAGCATGATAGGTAGTTTGCTATACCTCACAGCTAGTCGACCGGATATTCTTTTCGCTGTGGGTATGTGCGCTAGGTATCAAGTCTGTGCCAAGGAATCTCATTTAATCGCTGTTAAGAGAGTTTTGAGATATCTGAAAGCCACCATTAGAGTCGGTCTTTGGTACCCCCGTACCGAATCATTTGATCTAATTGGCTATACCGATTCCGACTACGCTGGATGTAAGTTGGACCGAAAAAGCACAAGTGGGGGTTGTCAATTTCTAGGATCATCTTTAGTTAGTTGGTCAAGTCGAAAGCAACATTGTGTTGCTCTCTCCACGACCGAGGCAGAATATATTGCTATGGGAGAGAGTGTATCACAATTGTTGTGGATGATTCACACCCTAGAGGACTATGGATTGAGTTACAAAAGTGTGCAAGTGTTGTGTGGCAACATTAGCACAATTAACCTAACCAAGAATCCAGTCCATCATTCTAGGACCAAACATATTGAAGTGCGTCACCACTTCATTAGGGATCATGTCGCTAGGGGAGATATTGTACTCTCACATGTAGAGTCCAAGTCAAACCTTGTTGACATTTTCACTAAACCACTCCCCGAAAATGAGTTTAGCTTCTTAAGAAGGGAGTTGGGAATGTGTCGTGCTTCATAGTTTTCAAAATGCATCCAAAACCCTTTGTGATCATTTCGAAATTGTTGGGATACAATTAGGTAACTTTGGGGACATCTCACACAAACTATAAGGTTTACCAAAACGTTTTTGTTTGCTAGAAATGGGGTGAGATGCTAAGATCAACTAAATTTCTCAAAATGTCAATGCATCCCTTGAGAAATTAAGTTGACGAGATAAAAATCACTCCGGTGACCAAGTATGGGGAAAACCAATGCATAACATATGTGTATTTGGCTCCATGATCATACTTGGACATTCCGATCAAGGAAACTTGATTGGAAATTTGAATTTGGCACAAAACTTGTTTGAAATTGAGTGAATGATTGTTGATTGAGTTTGACTCCACTTGGGTGGAGCAAAGTGATTGTTGAGCCTATAAGGACCTTTGATCCTTGTTTGGGGATTAATTTTAGTCATGAGATCATATCCAAGTTCGATAAACTTCATCAGACCTCGTTGGGAAGATTCTGAAAACCTGACACTGCAAGTTTTAGATCGTATCAGGGAGTATCAGGAACCCTGATCGGTCACCGGACCGATCAGGCATAGGGCTGATCGGTCACCGGACCGATCAGGCATAGGGCTGATCGGTCACCGGACCGATCAGGCATAGGGCTGATCGGTCCCCGAACCGATCTGGCTCCTTCCTGTGGTGATCGGTCCACAGATCGATCAGAGGGGTAGCAGGGACTTAACGAAATCCTGATCAAACATTCTGTGCTAGTCTGGATCGGTCCCCGGACCGATCTAGCACATTGTAGTGATCAGTCCCGACACCGATCAGGAGGGCTTCTCGAAAATCATCTGACCCTACTGTTCGCTTCCTGATCGATCAGCTGATCGATCAGGAATCTGCCTGATCGGTCTCCCGAACGATCAGGACCAGGCCAGTCCGATCAAGCCAAAGCCTGATCGGTCTGGATGCTATCAGATCGAACTGTGATCCGTTCAACTGCATTAAAGTGTGGTTGGTGGACCGATCCACCAACCGTTTTAATCACGATTCTTTTCTACTCCTAAGCCCTAGCCGACCAAAACCCCTCAGCGCCGAACCCTCTTCCTCCTCACTTGCGCGTGCGATCTCCTTCTTTTGCTGTGCGAGTGCGGTCATCTCCTTCTACGCAAGAGCTCTTGTCCTTGCTGTTGGTGGTGTTAGCACCTGCTAGCTTGCGACCCTCCCTTGCGCAAGGTTCAGAAAGGAGTTTATTCTCAACCTTTAAGAACTTCACCAATGGCACCAAAGTGAGTTTTTGGCTTAGTTTTTCTTACAAATCGGTTCTTAGTATATGTATTTGCGCTAATCATGGTCTTTATTTTGATTCTCTTGTTATGCCGTGAACTCACATTTTGGCCGTGACCCTTCCTTGCCATGCTCATTGATTAAACCCATCTCACTTGATCAATTCTTTTGGTTTATGACTAATGTACTCCATGCCCTACCTCATGATCAATTCTTGGGTCTTTGTTTAAACTTGGGTTCGTATGATTTATTCCATCCTGTGATTATCATTGTGTGATCAATTCTTTAAATCCATTAGAAAGACTTCTAAGGGAAAAGAACCAGCAGAAGGTTCTTCAAGGGGCAAACCCCCTTCCTCTTCGGCACCCTCCCGAAGGCCTCAGCCTTCGTCCAGCTCTAGATTTCCAAATGCTGCCTGCGAGCAGGCGTTCGAATCAAGGACTTTCAAGCTTCTTAACTGTCGTTCTATTGATGTTCCTTTTCTGACCGAGCTCTGTCCTTCAATCATCGAGATAATCACTCACTACAATCTTGCTTTTCTCCTTTCTCTTGAAAGGACTATCAACTATGATCTGGTCTCGGAGTTTTACAACAAGGACCCCAAGGGGGTTTCGAATTCACCACTCGAGTTGCGAGGAAAAATCTTGACTTTTCTTTCGAGATTCTAGCCGAATATTTGGGTGGTCGACGATCGCCTAATCTATATTCGATTTATCCCAAGCTTCCTGATCCTCTATTGGCTCCTTTTGCGGATGTTACCCTGACTCTATCCATCAGCACTTCTTCGGTCATCCCCGTCCAGCCGGGCTTGATGAGCTGGGTCCCGACTTTCCTACCTTTGCAGCGCTTCGTCTCTCTCCTATCGATTACATCTTATTCAAGATTATCACAAACTGTATCCTTCCAATCACTTCCAAGCCCCTAACTGAGATCCGACCCTATCATTGCCTCATGCTCTACGGCATGCATCGTCGAATGGACTTTGATATCATGGAAAGCATCTTTCAGTCCATTCTATCTTATAGAGAGCCGAGTCGTCGCACAGTCTATATGTCATTTGGTCATCTCATCACCGACTGGCTTATGTCAGTAGGTGTTGATGTCACCAAGGGCAGGGCTGTAACGCCCCAAAATTTCCATTTTTAGTTCTTAAAGTCCTTAGAATTATTTAGAAATGGTTTAGAAATGTTCTAGATATTTTTAGGAATTTTTAGAGTATTTTTATGGAATTTTTCGAGTCCGTTTGGTATTTTTGGAAAAAGAAAAAAAAAGAGGAAAAATGGAAAAAAAACCACTTAAGGGCAGCCGGTGGTTCGAACCCGCGACCAGCGCAAGACAAGGCAAGCGCGCAAACCAGCTGGGCTAGGGTATCAAGCACAACAAGGGATGGAGAGAAGGATATTTAAGGGGTAGTTAGGTCGATCCGCCCCATAGGTATAAATAGGTTATTAAAGAGAGAAGTTTTATTTTCTCTCAAACCCTCTCCCTCTCCCAAGGTTGCGCCGACCCCTCTCCCTCTCCTCTCTTGTGCGCACGCCACACCAAGCCCTAGAGGGCCGGTCAAAGCTCTTCTCCAAGAGATATTCCTATATTCGGGATCCCCGCGACGAGAGGAACGCGTAGGCGCGAAGAATTCTCCGAGATCTCAAGTTTCTCCCGGGCTCTAGACGTCAATCTTGGTTGTAAGTCCAAGATATCAATGTAAGTACTGCTCACCTGCAGTAAGAGGCGGTTTTTCCGCGAGAATTTCCTTTAAAAGTTTTTAAAAGAGATATTTCTTTTAGTTTTTAGTTTTTGCATGTGATCTTAGTTCATTATATGCTTATATATTTTATTGAGTGCCCTATATGAGATTAGGGACCAAGAAAAGCTATGAGAAAAGAAAAGAGAAGATAAAGATAAGAAAAGAAAAGGCCAAGGCCTTAAGAAATCCCCAAAAGTCAAGACTTAGGGATTTTAGCACGCAAGGTGCTCCAGAAAATGCCAAAGCATTTACAGATAAGAAAGAAAAGAAAGAAAAGCTATTTTATTTTATAAGGCCAGTACCCGGCGTCCAAGGGCGTCGTTAAAGAAATCCAGGTGTCCAATTCCAAGGTCTTGGCCCTGGTAGACCAAGGTCTGCTCTATTAGGATTGGTGGCTCGCTACCCCAACCTTCTAGGGAACGCGCATATGAGATGGTACTTACGCCTTCAGTGGATCCAAGTGATTATTATTTTCAAGTATATGCTTTAGCAAAGTTTCGAAAATTTTAAGAGTTTACAAAAAGTCAAAGAATAGCTAAAGTTTCCAAGTGGAGCCAAGAAAAGTAAAATGAGATTTATTATTGCTTGAGTATGCATGTTTTGAGCTATACATGTCCCTAGTTTTTCTCCCAAGCATATTAGTATCTCATATGATGTTCAGTTTGATCTAGAAGCATGTTTGCATATTTCGAGTTTTTGTGAGCTAGATAGTACTTACTAAGCTTTTTGCTTACTAGTTGCATTTCCTCTTATTGCAGATAAAGGTAAAGGCAAGCAATTCTGAAGGAAGACGACGAGGCGGTGCTGAGTAGAGTGTGTGTGGTGGCTGATTATGGAGAGATCGTTGGCGCAAGACAATTTAGCTATTAATTCATAATGTTATAGATCATTTGAATTTCAAGTTCTTGCTTTATAAAGTTTAGCGAACATTTGAGCTTTGGATAGTTTTACATGATCAATTTCTTAGAGTAAAGATTTCATGTCATTTCATTTAGCTTATATATTCTTATGCTTGCATTGGATTAGTGGAAATGTGAGTAGATGGAGACATTGATACTTTGTTAGGATAATAGACACATGTGCCAAGATAGTATCAAATTCTCTTTGATTTAAGTTTTATTGCTTATAAATGTTTAGAAAAGTTGCATTCACATTTCATAATGCTTTAGCAAAGTCATAGAACATGTATTTGGTGTTATGAATGTATAGAAGTCAAGATTGGTACAAACTTTAGTGTTAAAGTTCATATATCTTGAATAGTTTAATTTCTTCCGCAAAAGTCCAAATTTCAAGTTTATGGATTCGTTTTGATTGGCTAAACTCATTAGAAAACTGTCATAGAGTGTAGAAATGGTGTCATGATTCCATATGGCTCGAAATTATAGGTTTGAAGGAGCTGTGAAGTAACTGGCCGAAACCTGAGTTTCGAATTACAGGCCTATCAGTCGACTGATACAGTATCAGTCGACTGATACCTGCAGTTTGAGTTGGGCGAGGCAAGCTTCAAGTGTACCAATTGCGAGCTTTCGAGATAGTAAGTGTGATATGTTAACATGCATGATTGCTTAAGTTAGAATATGATTGTTAGATGAATTTAAAAGTTTAAAAAAAAAAAAGATTTCCGCATTTTTATTAGTCGTGTATTAGAGTCGAGAAGTAGAGAGAGAAGTAACGATCCGTCTGAAGGTAGAGAAGGCGGGTCGCTACAGGTGGTATCAGAGCAGTTCCCATTCTCCAGCATCACACACACATCAGCATCAACCTTGCCGTCTTCAAGTAAGAAAGCTTTAAGTTTCAGTTTTTAAATTGCTCCTTTATTTAATTGCAGTACAGAGAAATGCTTAAGTACTACTCACATGTGCATAGAACAAGGAAGCATGTTTAATCCCTTAGTATCACGGAATCATGTTTAATCCCTAGAATGGATATCAGATTTCTAAGTAAGAAGACAAGTTTATACCTAGAGATGTAGTAGTGATTTCTTGTTCCTTTATGCATTATTAGATGGCAAGAAGAGGCCGAGCTCCTAATGCTAATAACAGAACTCCAGTTCAAGATAACAGTGAGCCTGGCACAGAACAGCCAAACCTGATGGCAGTCATTGCTCAAATGCAAGCTCAGATTACAGAACAACAGAAGACCATCGCCACACTGATGGCGAATCAGCACCCAGTGCCCCCTACACCACCCACAGCAGGAGTGGGAACTCCAGTGGTGGCTGAAGTTCCACCAGTCACACAGGAGACCCCTGCCGTGAACCGAAGACAAGAAGCATACCTCGTCCAGTGGCAGAGGCTGAAACCCGAAAGCTTCTCAGGCACGACTGAGCCCTGGGATGCCCAGGCTTGGTTCAAGACTTTAGAGAGCACAATGGAGCTTCTTGACTGGCCAGAGGTTGAGAAGGTCAAATGTGCCTCCTTCTGCCTAACTGGAGATGCTCGTATGTGGTGGGAGCGAGTCAAGAGTAAGAAGATAGTCAACCAGATGAGCTGGCAGATTTTGAGCACGAGTTCTATGAGGAATTTTTCCACATGAAGGTTACCAACAAGCACTTCGAGGACTTCATGGAGTTCAGACAGGGTAGCCTACCAGTGGGAGAAGCAGTCGCAAAGTTCAACAGACTAGCTCGCCTCTGCCCAGAGCTAGTCAGCACAGAGAAGGAGCGAGTCAGACTGATGCTCCGCATGCTGAACCCTGAGATGCACTCAACGTGAACAGCGGGATGCACCGACCTCAGACCAGCGAGGAGTTGGTCAGTAGTGCTCTAATCTCAGAGCACTACCTGAATAGCATCAAGGCACAGCAAGCACAGCAGAAGCCAGTCCTGATTGAGAACAAGACAACTGGAGGCCAGAAGCCTCAGCCAAATAACCAGAACTGGAAGAACAAGAACCACAAAAGGAAGCAGTGGCCTGGCAGCCAGAAAGGAAAACCAGAGAATAAGCAAGCTAGGTATCCACCTTGTCCTAAGTGTGGGAGGAACCATCCAGGAACATGCCTTTTGGTGTAACTGGATGCTATTCATGTGGACAAGAGGGACACAGATCCAA